>VZRZ01000222.1:1441325-1485013 GCA_013398175.1 Climacteris rufus | reverse complement strand
CCGGGGCCGGGGCCTGTTAATGATTATCCCGGAGCCGGGGCGGGCGGCGGAGCAGGGACCGGCCCCGCGCTGCCTCCTGGCGCCCGGCGGCCCCGGCACGGCGGGACGGGCAGCGCCGAGCCCGGGGCAGCGCCGAGCCCGGGGCAGCGCGCCCAGCCCGCTCCCTCTCCGCTGTTCCCGGCTGTTCCCGGCCGTTCCCGCGTCTCTGCCCGGCCTCGCTGGAGCTGCTTGCGGAACCCAGCCGGTCCTCCGGGCCCACCCGCACAGCCCCAGGGTGTCGGGGCACCCGGGTCTGGTCCCGGCAGCCGAGGCGGGCCCGGGATCGGCCGGGCAGCGGGCTGGATCCCCAGCGCCGTGTCCAGGTCCAGCCGCGGGGCGCGGGCCGAAAGCTGCTCGGTCAGTGGGACAGGGGTTTGGAGGACTTTCCATAGAGCCCTTCACCAAAGGCTTCCCCATCATCTTGACTGCAATGAAGTGAGATGGTGAAGGAGAGCGCTGTGAGGGCAGCAATACACACACGAAGAACTTCTCCACTTTCCCACGTGTTTTCCCTACTGGAAGGATCCTTTCGGCAGCCTGAGCCTTTTCAGGCTGTTTCCAGGAAAAGAGAATGAGTAACGAAAGGATGAAATTTGGTGACCCACCAAGTTGTTCAGGATACTCGGGCTCAAGGGTGGTGCAAGAAGCAGCAGAGGATGGATGGTTACTGCCCTGAGGAAACGGCAGGGACACACTGTAACAATAAACACAAAGTGGTGTCCGGGGGCAGGAGGACAGTCCTAATTACCCATGAAGTGATGAGTGGTTGCCACTCAGGAAAAAGATCTTGGGGGCACCGTGGGTAGGTAGTGCTCAGAAATGGCAGCCGAGGAATCAGCATGGGACAAAATGCAAAGGACTGTGAGGAATTTGTGGATAAAGAAGGGAAGACACAAACAAGGTGAAGTACATACGGAGACCTCCCTTCACCATGGTGGTGTTCTAGAAAGTTGAACAAATTGAAGCGGGGAGGGGAGGAATTTAGGGACGTTTTTAGGCACCAAGGGCCCTTGTGGTAAAAGCTGCCATCTTGCAGTTTTCACCGGATCCCCAGAGGTTTTTGGGCTGGACACTGAAACGCTGCCAGCAAGAACACAGGGATGCAGGGGAGAACTGAACTGCTTACAGTCTAACACCAGCAAGTACTCAACTGAGAGAAGGCAGATCCCTTCCAGAGTGGCAGGATTTGGGAGCAAGACAGACGAGGCTACTGACAGCCTGTTCTGTTACTGTCAGGAGAGCTTGGTTACAGATCAAAGTATTTATTCAATTTATTTCAAGTCTTCCTTGGCATTGCTGTCATTGTTTTCACAGCATTGAGAGGTGGAGAGAGACTTCCAGTTTCACCAGAAGGGATGCGACAGTGTCTGGCTGTTGGAATGTGCTATCTGCCCAATTTTCAGTCTGCCCACAGCATCCTCCATCCAGCACATCTGCTTCTGCCCAGCTGCAGAAAGACACAGGCAAAATCCATGAAACACCATTCCAGCTTATTTTCTATCTCAATGTCTGTTTTCTCATCCTGAAGAAACAGTTGCTAGTAGATGGGAAAACAACCTTAACAGACCATTATTTTTCTACACAGTTTGCTTTATTTTTTATCCAACTATTTGCAGGTGATCACATGTTCTGAAATGTGACCAAAAGCTCATTAGGATTTCTGAGATTAAAAGATGGCCCAAGGCTTTTGAATGTTCTTCCTGAGCAGACACAACAGGATTCCCATCTGTTGCTATTTTGGTTGCCAGCTCCTTGTATTCCCTGAAAGCTAAAAATAAAAATCCCTTACGTGTGAATCCCTTTTTCAGAATGAGGCAGGTTTGGCAATCCTTTTGTTAAAGACATTCACACCAAGTATAAGAGACTTCGGAATTCCTTGAATCCACACAGTAACAGTTTTGGATTGAGAGTCCCATTTAAGCCATTCAGCAGTACCAGTTCAGAACAAATACTGCAGCATACACTGAACATGGCATTAGAGAGTTTCCTGTCTCAAACCTATAGAAAATAAACAGGTTAAAGTTTAGAGGTTAAGGATTAATTCTCACCTGCTGTTATGGAGATCCTTTCAACTCTCTTCTTCTTCTGGAGTCTTTTATGCAGAATAGAGTCTAAAAAGAGAACCACAGACCTACCGCAATTCCATTTTGTTAGAAACATCATTTGCCATTTTTTGGTCAAACACTGGATCCACTTCTTTAAAAGCTGCCATATGTCCTGGCAGAAGAGTGCATCACCTCTTGCTCACATTCTGGTCTACGTCTTGACAACAATTTTTGCCTGACGATGCTTAAATACAATAAATCAAACTGAAGAACACACCATGATGCCCCAGTTATCAGAGCTGGAGGTCTGCTGCTCTGTGCACACTTTCTCAGGCCAGACTCTTCAGCAGTGCCCTCTCCACACTGGCCTCTACGCCCAGTGCTGGGTCTCCACATCAACAGCAAATCTTGCAAATCCCCATGAGCCTAATTAAAGTATATTTTCCTCCCAGCTTCACTATTCCAGTTTTAGGTTTAACCTTTTAGTTCAATATATCATGTTTACCACAAAAACAAACAAACAAAAACAGCAATACCAACAACAAAACCACCACCCCAAAAGCAAACAAGCATATAACCCCCCCAAAAACAAACAAACAAACAAACAAAAAACCAACTACAAAACAAAAAACCCAGGAACAACCTGAAAACAAAACCACCTTCACCTGTGGAACAGTATTTATAAATGGATCACCTATCCATTTAGTTGCACCAAGAGATTTTCACAGTTCCTAAGAATAAAAATCACCTGTGAACACAGTTCCCTGGCTCTGTTGACCAGGGACTTTCGAGTACTTTGTGATTCAGCCCCCTTCCGGACACTGCACAGCTCAGACTTATTTCTTCTCAAGAAATGTGCCCCTTTGCTTCTACCTGTGCTCATCTTTTAAAGAGCACTGTGGATGCTTATCTTTCCTCCATTTTTATGATGACTTTCATTTTAGCCTGCCTCACTGCCGGGATCACTGGGCCCTCAGCTCTGTGGAGCAGGATGCCCGTTGTGATCCCTGCCCACGGTGTGTGGTGCAGGGCAGCTGATGCCACCTCTGGTGTGTCCCTGAAGGAGGAGTACTGGCCTTCAGAAGGTGGCACAGCCCCTCCATCCCGCATTGGTGGGCCAAGCCTATAGAAATCCTGAGCCATACAGAAATCCTGATGTCAAGCCTGGCTCGGGACCCGAGCAGCAGAAGATCCTGCAGGCCATCTCATGGAAGAAACTCAGCACCATTGCACAGGATACATAGGATAGACTGCTGTATTTTGGTTGTAGGAAGTATATCAGACATCAGCATCATCAGTGCAGATGGGAAAGAGACAGGAAATGCAGCCCCTTTCACAGAATCATTTAACTTGGAAAAGGCTTTAAAGATGATCAAGTCCAACCACAAATCTAACACTGCAAAGAGTCCCAAGGCAAGGTTAGTTTATCTCCTGACAGGCTACACAAGCTTCAAGATACATTCCTTTAGCCAGTGAAAATGTACATTAACTGCAGAAGGTTCCAGCTGATTCTGCCAGGGGCCCAGCAACTTTGAACTCCAGGGACAGAAACCAATATGTGGAGCAGCTGCACTTGCTAAGTAAGGTTAATGCCAGCTAAAAAACAAGGTAGGCATTTCAAGTTCAGTTGTAGAAAGTAAAGGCTTCAAGTTGTAGACCAGCATATTCCAGAGGTGCCAGAAGGAAAGGTTACTACACCTACCTGACTGTCTTCACACATCTGCTGACAGCCAGTTCTGGTCGGGGACCTCCAATCCCATGGATAAATCAGCCAGTTTGACAGAGACAAACGACTTAAACTGTTTAACCTCATCCCACTGCATTTGCTTCAGACAGTTTGGAGACTAACTGATACAGACTGGTAAACTGAATCATCCCAGAAAGAGCATGGCACTCATTATGGGCAGAGGGAATTATCCTTTTCAGTGCTGCTGCTGGATTTGAAATGCTGCATTTGTACTCCACCCTCATGGAAAAGGAGGTGGAGCTTCAACAGTACCTCTGCTAGAGTGTGGACACAGGGAGCTCTATAAAGGTGCTTGCAACTATGCTTGTATGAAAGGATGTGATCTAGACTGGTGCAGGAAACTCATAATGTCAGCAAAAACGTGTGAAGGCGTCTTTAAACTTAGGGTGATATTTCAATGCCAGTGGTAGCGACTGTTTTTTCATTCATTTTTCCCTGTAATGAACAGAAGGCAGAAAGAAATAAAGTAAAGGAGCATTCACAGAAAAGAAAGAAAAAATGAAAGAGGAGTGGAAAAATAATACCAACTGATGATTTAAAATAATGTCAAAACCTAGACTTAATTCATTCCCTCTCAGGAAGAGAGGTATCTCCAGCTCCCTTTAGAAGAAATCTAGATTCCCTCTGTGTGCTTTGCCAAAACAAAGCTATGCTTTAGTCAAGCATGAAACACTAGATTAAAACTCAGAGGAACTGGGTGAAATTACAGGCAAAGAAAACCAACTTTTTGATTTTTTTCTGGGGGGAAATTATGCTCAGCAGTGTCCAAGCTAACAGGAAAAAGTTGTGTCAAAAACAAATCATCAATTTTCAGTGCCATAGGGGACTGTACATTACATTTCTCAAAAGCTTGGATAGCCAACCAGATAAGAAAAGTCAGCTAAGATGATTGTTCAACTTTCAAAGGGATGTACATGTTTAATAATGAAACTAAATCCTATTTTTCATCCATAGCATAATCTACAGTTGGATTTATATTCAGCTCAGTCTTTTCCACTATAAATTTTCACCTACTGCCAGTAATAAACTTCCCATTTCAGGAAAGGTGGCTCATTGATGTAGGAGAAGGAACACCTATGTCATTGTAAAATAAATTGATAACGGGATTTACTTGTTATTTGAATCCTGGCAGCAACTGTAAAAATAAAGAAATACAGTGACTACAATGAAATAAATTAAGATAACAAAATGGAACTGTAATTTTAGTGCTAATTCAGGTGGACAAATTTCTACATTAAAAAGAATATCAGGTCTGACAGAAGCTTCACATCTGTGCTCTTAAGAGGAAAGCTTAGACAAGCACTTAGAAGTAGAGAAGCAATAAATGGGAAGAGAGAGAGGCTTTCATTAAACCTGAAGCTAACAGGTTTGATTTTATCTTACTTCCAAAAATCAGTTTCTGGAAGTCAATATAGGGGAGAAATACAACAAGACAGAATCAAACTATTTATTTTGTAATATATTGTTACACTTTCCTCCAGATATGAGTAATTATTTTCTCTGTCCTACCCTTTTAAAGTAGCTTACAAACAATTGCATGTGGCAGTAGAACAGAAGAAAGGAAATTCACAGCACTTCATAGTCGAACAAAGAGCTGAAAGAACCTTATAAATTAGGATCCCAAATTGGTGGTAAGGGGGGTAGCCAACAATCAGCATCCTGAGGGAGAATAGAGGCAGGGAGTGCATTTTCCCTGCCATTGCTCTGATAAAGCACACATATTTGATTGCAGAGCTTTTCAGCCATGGAAGAAGTTTTTCCCCAAAGGAGTGTTGATGAGCAGTAAGACAAATACGCCTTAAGGACCAAGTAAATGCCACTTTAAGAGCATCTCGTATGTGTCCAAGGGCACTGATGGGCAAAGACAAACCTCACAGATCTTGAGCATCAAAAGGAATAGATAAGGATTAAGAAGTTCTGTCCCTAGGGTGAGTTCCTGTAGATTTTTTCTTTCCAGTTCTGATTCATAACCCCTAAGTTCTAGAGGAGGGCTGTCGAGAGTTTTGAGGTGTTGTGTCAAAAATGCCAGTTCATCTGAAGGGAGGCTTCTGATAAAAGAGGTGATTTTTAAAAGATTTATTGATGGGAAAATATTTTTTAACTTTGGTTTATGTAAAAACATTTCAGCTTGATGTTTTCTGCAGGACTTGTTCTGTGTCTGCTGTTCAAAGCAAATTCTGAAATCTGAAACGTTTTGAAAATCATTAAAATAAAAATAAATGTAAATAAAAATGTAACGCTTCAAAATGAGAAAATTGCACACAAATTCATCTATTTAATTTTTTGGTTATGGAAGTTTCTGCTTTTCAGCTTAATTCAGGACACCAGACCTTAAGAAACACGAAGGACCTCTTTATGGAATAGGTTTTGCAGAGCCAAAACCATGCTTAAGATTATGTTTTACATGGTTTCCTGAAGGGGAGAGCAGGAGTCTCTTCAGAAGTTCCTGATGTTAACCTGACTGGGGCATCTCAGGCACTCTGCCCTGAATGACTCAGCCTGCTTTTTTCACAGCACTCAGGTGCTGGGCAGGACTGATCCTGCGTTGCTTCCAACAGGTCATAACATGACAGAAACGTTTTCTGCTCCTTTGTATTACTATCACTGGGAAGGAAAAAATAAGAAACAAAACCAGAGCATGTACACATAACAGCAAGAGTGTAAAGTAATAATATTATTAAAATACAATAATATAATTTAAAACCCAAAACGGAGCATGCTCCAAAACTACAAGTATGTTGTTTTGTGTAGCAAGCAGAGCACCCAGCAGCAGGAGAAAAGAGCACACAGGTATGAATGCAAAACATTGCCAGTGTGGACTTTAGTCACCATGGCAGTGGGACTGCCTGTGCCAGCAGCCTGGGCATGGGCCTGCACTGTCTACCTACAAAATCAATGCTACAGCCTGAAACTGTATTTTTTACCTTATAAACAGTGAAAAACTGAAGCTCCTATTTCTTTTTCCTCTAAGTAATTAATAGGAATTATGTTTAAAATGCTACAGTCAGGGAAAAAAGCTGTTTTCAGTTTGGTGCTGTTTGAAAGCTATCTCAGTGCTATAGCTCTTGCTACATGCATGGGAAATTCACGGCTTAGAGAACATTGAAAAGCCACAGGCAATATCTGAGTTTGTAGTGAACTGTGAAGGTGAAAGGAGAGCACAAACATCCTGCAAATGGCATTCAATTCCAAATGTTTGTCCTGTAGTTCATGTACAAACAGAGCCAAAAGGAGAGGTGAATAGTTTGGTAGAGATGCACGAGCATCTGGAGCAGAGTTTGGCTGGAAAGGAAACACAAAACCCTTCAAATAAACATTGGACATGTGTTTGTAATAGCTGAAAGATACACTGTCTGCAGATGAAACCTGGAAATTGGGCTACAGAAAAACACCTAAACTGGGCAGGAATAACTGCACAGGAATAACTGCACAGGCTGAGATGTTGTGAAACAATACACAGGTCTCAGCAAACCTGAAAACTGAGACTTGTCAGCAAGAGAGAGAGGCTGCCTGGCTGTCTCTAGTGCATCTCCCTGTCTTTGTGCAAATGGTGTCTGTACCTCTCAGCCTTGTGTTTTGGGGAAATGTGCCCCAGACATAAGGGTGCAAATCCAGGGGCATCTCTTGTATTGAGGCTGGGGCTGCCCCCTACTCCAGGGCTTGCAAACCTTGCTAAATAGTTTGTGGTTCTGCAGAACAGGAAAAAAAAAACAAAAAAAACAAACCCACAAAAAAAAAAAAAAAAAAAAAAAAAAAAAAAAAAAAAAAAAAAAAAAAAAAAAAAAAAAAAAAAAAAAAAAAAAACCCTGAAACACTGACTTGCAAAACAGCCTGTAGCTGTCTACTCTGCGCCCCTGGATGTTTTTGCAACATCTGGCAACCTGTTGCAACCTGTGGGGGGTTTTCCCTTCTGGAGCTGGTGTGCCTGGTGTACCTGCACTGTTGCCCTGGGGGTTCTGCTGACTCTCCCCCAGCTCAGACAGGCAGGGGCAGCTCAGGCTGCCAGAGGGAAGCAAGGCAGAAGAAAGCAGTAACGTCTTTCCCAAGGGAATGGCCATTTTTTGTCTTTTCCAGTGTATAACAGCTAAATGCTCACATTGTGCTGATATTGCCTTAATAGTGAATAGCCTGTACCACTCTGGGGATTATGATACTTAAAATCTCTTAAAATGTTCTCTTCAAATGCTTTGTGTCCATTGTATCTTCACTTGGACAGAAATAGGGGTCTTGTGCATACAATGAAGGAGGCTCACAATAGCTGTGGTACCTTTTCAGTTTTGGCAAGAATTTCTTTCATCCTGTTTTAGAGGTCAAGCAGGTTTTTTATCTGTGCCATGGCAGAACTGCACTTGCCTGTAGGGCAGAGCAGTGGGAGTCCCTCCAGGGGTGGATGCAGGAGGTCAAGAAACATTAACACGTTTCTTGATCACCACACAAGTAGATAAGTGAGTTCTTCTGATACTCATCCCATTTGGAACTGTATCATCTTTCAATAATACTTTGAAAAGTAGCCACCAAATTAAAATGTTTGGCTGGGCAGAACTGTTATGATTTATTCCAAAGTATAGGGTTAAAGGACTTGTTTGTAGAAAGAGGCTGGGTAACTCTATTAGCTGGCATTTGTATCAGCCAAAAGACTGGTTCAGATTAGTTTACTCCTTGAGCATAATGAGCCATAAATTACTATAAATAATCACATCCTGTCAGCGGCTGTCACATCATCTTAGCAGCTGTCAGGGGGTACAGCTAGAAATTTGTGACTGTGCAAAGGGCAAAACAAAGTTTAGAGTAATATAAAAAGTCATCACCAAATAATTTCAAGAAGAAGTTCATACCAGCTTTGAAAAAAAAAACAACAAAGAGCATCATGTAGTGAGCATATATTTATATTTAGAAGTTTAATTTTCTGCCCCCTCAAACCCCCTCAGGTTTGAATGGAATCTGATAGCCATGCTTTCATTTCTTATGCTTCAAGCAAAGATGCTACAAAAATTCCACCTTTTCCTACAGCAGGTCTGCCTAAGCAGCACTGACATTCTCCTGACAGCATTAATTCTCATGTTCCATTGATATGGAAGATTATGAATTAAGCAAATTTGCAAAGACCTGCCAGAGATGAAAAGCAATTCAAAGTGGAATAGGTCTAATGAGTATTGTCATCTACTATGTACAGATCTTGATTTTGTCTGAGTGCAGTTTTCTTCTACTCCTGGCACACATTCCTCCTACTTACTTCAAAGTGCTAATTTGTCATCCTCTTCCATGTGGAGTAAACACGTAGGCACACACCACAGTCATCCTGAGTGGAGACACAGGCTCCTGAGGGATTGTGGACTCGGGCTGTGGATTGCAGAAGTCTGCAGAGCAGGACTTTCAGGACATCATACCCAGCATAACTCAGGAGGGGTTTCTTTGGCAAAGGCTCAATACCCATTTCACTAGGTGAAACTCAGAGCCTGTCTTTCCATTAGGAAGCAAAAGCAGCGTCTTCCAGTAGGCAGCTTGGAAAGTCCTAATTATGTCTTTCAAGCTAAAAGAGAAATTCCTGCTCCAGATGTCAGGTTTTTGGCAGTCCTGCATTTCCACAAGGTCCATACTGATTTGGTGGAATACTGGGGCAAAAAAAATACGTGGAAGTGACTCACCTCTGGCTGGGATACACCTTGCACATCCCACCTCTGTTCCTTGAGTACAGAAGGCTGGGGCTGAAGAGGAGGAGAGATCTCTGTGGTGTTTCGAGTGAGCACTGGGACCTTGAGTGTGCAGGACTTGCTCTGGGCTCTCACCCACAGCCAGCAGCTGAGATTTAGCAGAAGAGCAGCCCCATCTCTACAGCAAGCTGAGTTCTGTGGCGTTTCTACAGGAGTGAGGAGAGCTGCAGCAGCGTAGCCCAGATGTCCACCTGGTCTGAGGATCAGCAAAGCCTCTTTCCACACCTGGCTCAGGGCACTGCTCTCCCAGACAAACCTGTCAGTGTAAATGCACATACTGTATCAAGGTGAATTTCATCAGCATCTGTTTCAGGAAGGAAGGAGATGATTTAGAGCCACTGGGAACTGCACTGCTGGGCACTTTCTTCTTATTTCTTGAACCATTTTCAAAACAGCTGTTACATATTCCTCTTACATTTCATCATCTCATCTCAGGACATGCCGTAGATATATTGCAGAGTTCCTGAGGGGACCAAGATCATTATTAAGAGATTGTTAAAAAAACAGGAAAGAGGAAAAAAAACAGATGTTTTGCATGCTAGTGAGGGAAATTTGTAGGAAGAGATAATTTTATTAGCCTGACTTGAGAAAACTGGGAAAAACCAGGAAAGCTTTCGGATGTAAGAACCGTCAGAGACGGAGGTGTGTCAGTGACATGGCTCACACACTGCAGCCTTAGGCAGCTCTGTAACTGCAACTCAGCTCAAAAGGCAGAAGCAATTTGAACATACTATGAACTAGACCAGAGCGAGACCATTTCAACACCTTTCTTTTATCTTGACAAATTCATTAAATATTTCGAGATACTTCTTGCATTCCTGATAGCCTACTTCTCTCTTCCCCTCATTATTTTGTTATTTTCTTAGAATATATTTTTGGTTTACAAGAGAAATTGTTCATGTTAATGTGTAAGTTGCAGGGTGTGTGGTCTACCTGAGACCCAAGCCAGCTTTTCTACTCTTGCTTGTCAGTTCCCATGGCAGCATCTGTTATCTCTCCTTTAGTCTAACATCTCTCTGATTTATCTCCACTTGCCTCTTCTATTATCTCCTCTTGCCACCAATTTCCTCTTTTCTAGCAGCTGACAAGCTGACTAGCACCTTCCTATAGCACTATCACAGTTCCCTCAGCATCTCTCAGCTCTTGCTGACAGCCGAATAATATGGTATCTGTCCCGTTTCAGAACTGTCATTCCCACACAATAATTTCCAGAGGAAAATTTCTCTGATGTCTTTTGTTTCTTCCTCCTCTCTCTCACAATTCTACTTATTCAGTTTACAGTTTCTCCAGTATTTACTCCCCACCAATTCATTCTGACTTGGTAAGTGGAGGAAAAATCTGAATAAGTTGCACCTGAATGTTGAGCTGTGTATTTTGGAAGGGGGAGAAGGTGTTCAAGTCTCACAACAGAAAATTATAATCTTGTCTGACTGACAGGTAATATTTAAGGACCAATTTCTGCAGTGCAAACATTTGCATGTCCAGAAAGTCATTTACAGAAACATTTGACAACAATTGCTTGGAATTTACTATGACTGGAAACATTCACAACAGTAAAACTAATTCAGTAAAATGCTTGTGAAAAGCCCCACTGTTACCTCTGTAGAAAAAGCAGAAGCTTCATTATACTTGGTTTTTAAGTATTAAATTATTTCAATAATTCAAAATTTTCTTGAAGTCTTATTTTCTGTAAGAATTTCAGCTTTCACTCAAAATAGAAGTCCAATCTGTAAAGCTATTTCTATTAAAAAATATTCAAAATATGATCTATATCCTAAGGATAGAAAAAAACCCATACCACAAAAAAAACCTAACAGAATACAGTAAAAGGGGTGTATATATGTATAAATTTAAATCTCCTAGTTGTCTGAACCAGGCTTGTACCAGCTTAGTCCAATAAATTTGAATACTGAAGAAGTCAAATAAGCTAGAATACTGAAGAAAATTTAATCAAACCAAAACCATGTTTCTAATGATTCTTGGGCTATTTTTGCAACTTTTGACAAACCTGTTCCCTTTATAAAAATCAGATATAATGCCTCATGTTTAAAAATAGACATAAAGCAGAGCATTGTTACACACTCAGCATGGTTCCCAAATGCACACATGTACTCCTGGCTCTTGCAGTTCTGGAACAAGGGGTGTCTGCTTTGCCTCACTTCTTTTGGCTGCAGTTCCCACTGCTGCTGGTGGCCTTTGTGGAAGCTGTTTTCACTGGAAAGCCATTGCCTTTCATAAAACCGTGTGGAGCTGAGTGTTTCCCTGGGAAAACAAAATCAGTAACCACTTCAGGAGATCAAATCTAAGCCTGTGCCCAAGAACTCACTGCTTTCATGTGCCAGTTCTCTACCCATCCCTGCCACCCATGAGGAGCACACCCAGGAAACAACAAGGGATGTTGTCTTGGAGAAACACCTCCTTGTCATGCTGGATTACACAGAATTACAGACTGGCTGAGGATGGATGGCAGCCTCAGAGAGAAGCTGTGCTGCTCCCCTACTCAGGGCAGGGGCAGTGAGAGCAGGGTGCTTCAGGTATGTCCAGCAAGAAGACAGAAAAAACAGAAGACAAATGTTAGAGAGAGGAAGGGTTCAGGCATGGCACAAAACAGTTTCATCTGAAACTGGAAAACAGGTTTGTTCTCATAAAAAGTTTTCTTTTTAATTAATATGTGAAATTTATGGTGATAAAATTATTAAGTAAAAAGTTCAAAGAGCATATACTCTTAATTCTCTTCTACAGCTGCGCAGTACTTTTCTTTTATTCCTCAGAATACCAGTACATTTTTCTTCTTGTTCTCCTTTTCTTAAACAAGCAGAATAACATCATAATTTCATAATAAGAAATTAACTTTTGATCCTGTTCTCCTGCATATTATTTTTGTAAGGGCCAGCCATAAATCAATCTGCCACTGCATTGTTTCTTTTCAGTGAAGTGGTAAAAAATGGAATTTGCTGTAGCTGGAAATGTAATTGTTTGGACATAAATATCATATCCTTAGCCATCCTATGGATACTTATCTCAAGATGTGTCTCTGTGTCCTTTAGAGCAATAACTGTAGCAACTGAGAATGGGACAGGGGGAGCTTAAATGTGATGACTCCTTTATTCCCACCACATGTAATGCACTTCAGAAAAATCATAGTGGCCATAACATAAGGGACACTGTCATGTACTGGAGAAGTTTTAAAGCTGTTAAAATAAAATATAAACCATTAAAGCTGTTCAGGTATTTTTAAACTTCCTGTTTAAGGCACAGATTGTAGTTGTGTTATTCTGTCTGATGCCTAGCAAAAGGCCATGCTTTCTGGCTGCCTCTTCTGTAGCCGTAAGGAAAACCAACACAAGGTGAGCAAACGTTTTTGTAGTGCTGCGATTTATAACATTCATGCTAAGTAATTCGATTAGGATGTTAAACACCTCTTACATATGAAATAGTAGCACAGTCTCCCTCTTGCAGCAAAAGGATTTCTATTTGATACCAAAAAAATGAACAGTGTAACGTGCAGGGTAGAGTTGAAGACCAGGAGCCCAGAGGGGTTTGCTAGAGGAGGAGCAGCCTGTGCCCTGTGCAGAAGGAAGGGCCAGACCCAGAGAGAAGGTGGTGCTGAGGCTGAGCAGGAGGGAAGGAGGAGTGGGCTGGACAGCCTGACATAGGCACTGCAACTGCAGCACAGAGCTTGCAAATAAAGTGCTATTTTTTTGCAGCCAGTTGAGGAACTGGATGTGATTTTTACAGGTGAGCTGTAAAAATCCTATACACAGCAGTGTCTTTTCCCACATAACAATATGATTTATAAATTACTCCAGAGGCATAGATGAAAAGGATGTGAGACATGCAAGGTCCACCATCCATGGTATGTTTCTGAAAGATAAGCAGGAAAGCTAGAGACAAAGGATCAGATGGATGCCCAGTAGAGTGGTTTGTTCTTACAAACTGTCTGAAGGAAATAAAGATTGTAAATCCTTTAGGATTAATATCTTTTCATGTGTATCTGCTGAGAAATGATGGCTTTTGCTTATGCAGCACTGCCCAAGTTTACCATGAAGAGGTTTTCAGAGGCTGCTGGACTCCTTTGGCACATCACTCCTTTGAGTCTCTCACAATCACAATGAAAACTGCCACACAGCATGGAAAAAAATTCCCTGCATCAGGTATTATTCTTCACCAGAAAGTTATACTGTAGTTTAAATTAGCTAGGTGCTTCTGACCCCCTATTTAAAACGTGTTTGCAGTGACATCCTGAGAAAAGAGTTTTGTTATTTAATTGCACTGTCAGTGCCAATGCTTTCAGCTAAACCCATTTGGAGTTAGACCTTTTAATAGAAAGTGACAATTTAAATTGCCGCGATAGCAGCATAAATGGTGCTTAAAGTCATTATTAACCTGATGCTGCAGTTGGCTCCAGACCAGTTTAATAAAGCAAAAGAAAGGTGGAGGGAGGAGGGAAAGAGGAAATTAAGGGATGAATCATTAATTCCTTTGGTATTCGCTGTAACAACAGTAGCTGCGGTGAACCAATTTGCCTGTGTGATGGAGACAATGTATAATCCCATCCTCGCTTTGCCTCAATCAGAATCGCTCCCGAAAGAATCGACGGCTCCCGTTTGAGTTTGCTTTCCCACGGGACCAGGTGTCCTGGTCTCCTGCCCCAGTGCCACGGCCCACAGGATGGGCATCTTTGCTTGTCCCGCTCCGGGGGTTTGGCAGGACCCAGAGTCTGAGCAGCGGTGTGGGGTCCGGCCCCCCTGCCCCGGCTGCCGGGGGGTTTAACCCCAGCTTATCTCGGTCCCGGGGCCGCGGGGCGATCCCTCAGCGGGCAGCTCTCTCCCGCCCTCCGAGAGCCCGCGGTCCGGCAGCCCGGGACACATCTGTGCTGCGGCTCTCCTGCTGCGGGCACGGCGGCTGAGGGACCCCGCGGCCCAGCGGGCCCTGCCCCGGGCGCGGCCTTGTCCGGCANACAGTCTGGGAGAGTTGCCGCAGGCGGCCTGTCCAGCTCCACCGCTGCAGTTCCCACCTCTCGCCCCTTCTGCCTCTTGCCGCTCGCCGCTCCAAAGAAAGGATCCCAGCAGCGGCAGCCTGGCAGGTCAGGAGCAGCACAAGCTTTCCGAGGACACATCAGCTGGGAAAGCTGCTCAGCCTTCCTCTCGTTTGGAGACATCCCTCAGCCCCTCTCCCCAAAGCCCTCCGAGTGTCCATTTGCTGTTCAAACCCGCTCCTCACTGGGGGAGCATCGCGTGCTTGTGGAGCCTCCTCTGCGGTGAGGGAAGAGGGAAAGCCGAGCACTCCTGAATGGCCACCCTGCACTCCTGAATGGCCACCCTGCACTCCTGAATGGCCATGCTGCACTCCTGAGCTGGCCATCGTTTGGTCAGTCAGCAGAACTTAGCCTGACCTTGGCCAGGCCAACCAAAAACCAAAAGGCAACCCTGTGGTTTCTGCCCCTCGAACTGGGCAGTCCCAAGAGGGAACAGGACCCCTACGGGTTCCTAATGCTGGTCCCACTAACAGGATCACTGATTTAAGACTCACAAGCCTCTTAGCGCTAATGAGCTAAGCACAGGCAAGTCTGATGAGGCTTTGGATAAAATAATTTCCTTACTCTCTCGTGTGATGGGGAAGAAAAACAAACCTGCAAGGAAGCAGCAGGGAGTGCTGGCACAGGGCTCAGTGGTTGAGATGGCATCCTCAGCGCTGCTGGATTGATCTTGCACCCCAACAGGGACCTTGGTTATTCAAACCATACAAAAGCCACCAGAATGACTGAAGGATGGACATGGTGCCATCAGCATTGATCCTGTACTCTAGAGGTCCTTTTTTAGCAATCCAGACTGATGGTTAATGTATGCAGAGCCGTCAGGACTAGTTGCATGTCACCTACCATTTGTGTTACAGCTTGTTGTACGCTGTTCCAAAACTTACAAAGAAATAAATAGAAATGGGAAAAAACATTATTTTTAGGCATTGGAGCTCAGCTCTGAGAGGTTGCTCTATAATCTGGAATCACTTTCAGGTTTCAGAGTCAAGATCATGTTAGTTTAATTTTCTTTTAAGTAAGAGCTGTGACAGACTGAAGAGACACCACTTGCCAAACATTTTTGCCTTTTAAGCACCGACGTATTTCACAGATGGGTATGTGTTCTGGGGGACATCACTTCTCCCACTTGTGCTTATTTGAACACAGATGGTAAATCAAGTCCTTCCCCTCCCTGAGAAGCTGGGGATGATCCTGCAAGTACAGGGATTTCTCTTTGCTCGAATGGGTCTTCTACACCAGGAAATGAAATCCAACTAGTGTTGACTGCTGGTGCACTCTTCCCAGCCTCCTTGTCTCCCTGCAGCAAGAAGGAAATCTCTTTTTATTCAGTCCTTTCTGTAACTGAACTCCTGAAAGTGGCCAAGCTGATACTTGGGTTGCATTTCATTGTGTTCAGCTCATTTCAAAAGCTCCCAAAGAAGAAAAGGAATATCTAGTAAGAAAAGGAGTTGCTGCTAAGCCACTTTTGCCAGCCCATTCCTCCCTCCCTCCAGCCAGAGCCAGAGGAGGAGAGGGGATTTGTTCCATCCCTGTGTGCAGTTGTCAGAAGGCCCCACGACCCAGCACAGGTCAGGCCTCCTGGGAAGGTGGCCAAACTGGGATCCTGCTTGCCAGCCTTGCCAGAGCAGGCACTTAATACCCACATTGTGGGGAAGGTTTTGGTCTGCATTTGTAAGTAAGAGCTACCTGGCCTCAGTGCTATGGCTCCATCATCCCCTGGCCTCATGCAGGAGCCCATCCTGCGCTCCTGCCGTGATTCTCTTCATGTGTGCATGAAAATCCTGGCACGGGGCACTTTCAGCACGGGCTGTTTGTCTTTCTGCAGCAGTCAGCTGCTTCTGGTCCTTCCCAGGCTCTGTGCCTGCACATGTGAAGCATCTGAATTTGTGGTGATAGCCCTGAGCACCCGGACAGTGCTCCCCTTCCTCTGCAGTGACTGTGAGGTGGTACCACCACCCTGGTTGGGGTCTTTTTGCAAGGTGTTTGTTGTGCTGTAGGAAGCCTTGCATGGCAGTGTAGGGCTGTGGGGTGTTTTCTCCTGCATGCAGGTCAGGTTTATTGTGATACTGGTCAGCTGTGCAGTGTGGTGATAGCTTTGGGTACTGCTGCAAAGGAGCTTAGTGGGTCCGGATAAGTGCTGGCATTGCTCTGACTACCCACAGAGAATTCACATGGCTCTATGCCAGGCATGCCAGAGACATTTTAGCAAAACTGCTGCAATAAAAGCCTAAGAAGTAAGGAAACTAAAGTGCTCTCTTAGTACAGCCATGATAGATAGGCAAAATTATGTTAATGATACCATAATTACATTTAAAAATAGAGTAAATATATAAAGTATATATTAATTTTTCCAATTTCAACCACTTCTTTATTCTTAGCATTCTCTGCCTCTGCTAGTCATTTGACTGGCTGTAACATCCCAGCTTCTGTACCTGTGAGTGCTTGTTAATTATGATTCATCCTTTCAAATGGATACAATCCTGGCATTCCTTGTTTTACTGGGCTGTGTCAAACAAAGTATGTCCCAGTTTTCTTAGAGCTAACTTTACAGTATCAGCCTTAACAAATTTTTTTTCTCATGCCAGTGCAAGAGAAAAATCAAGTCTGTGTTATCTCCTTCTTTATTTTTTTTTTTTTTGTATGTCATGAGGTGTCTTTTCATTTGTACTTGTTTCGAAGGACACTGGGCACACCATCATGCATAGATTCCCCTCAGGACCTGTGTAGCACCTGGCAATCCCAAGTGGCTTTTGTGCCTGCCTGTGAGCAACTGAACTAAGACCAAGAAATCTAAATAGGGCAAGGCAGGATTCTGGACCCTGCCTAACGCTGTACTTGCAGGTTGTCCTTTGAGCTTCTAGCTAATCTCCTAGACTTTAGTTTAAAAATCTCAAAATGAGCACTTTGTGTGGCTTTCTGTTTCCTAGGGCAGGAACATGTCTGCAGTCCCTGTTGGAAATGCTCTCATGAGGGCCAGTGCTTTCCAGTGACCTGTTCTGGGCTTTGATTACAGACTGTAAGTTTTTCAGTCAAAACCCTGGTTTCAAGCACCTTCCTCCTCAAAATCGAGTCACTCAGGTTCCTCAACCCCTGACCAGCACAGGGGCATTGGCCTCTCAGGGCAGTGGGCCTGACAGACATCCCCCAGCCAGGAGGCAGGGAGAGACAAGCACCACATTGGGAGTCGCCTGTCTGAAGCCACTGACACTGCACCCTTGGCTCCACGGTGGAGCTGGTTAAAGTGAATCTCAAACAGTGGTTAAACCACGGCAGAAATTCAGGTGAGAGGCAGAGCAGGAGGGGTGAGCTGCACGGTGGTGCATGGGGCTCGGCTGTGCAGGGTTGTGCTGTCACACCAGGGCCAGCCCAGCACACAGCCCTGTGCTACCATGGCGTTGGAGGGGTTTGTTCAAAGGCAGGGCATACATTTATGTGCTCCAACTATATCAGAGGATGTGTTTGTTGTGTTTAACTCTCCTTATGTTCCCTTTAGGTCCTTTACTTGGTCCTAAGAGCAGTAATTCTTTATCCCAGTTTTGCCTTGGGCTTGTGCTGAGATGACTCTCAAAGTTTTGTCTTCAATACAACAGTAGCATTTTTTCCAGATTTGTGGATTTCTGTGAGATTCCAGTAAATATTACAAAAGTGTTCTGCCACATGGCCTCTGAACCACCTGTGCTTGTAGTTTTGAAATGCACATTGCCTACAGAAATTAGTATCATTCTTGATTGTCACAGGTCTGGAAAAAAAAACATCCCCAGCCTTATTTGATACTTATGCTACTATTAGAAAAGGAAAAAATATCGAAAACCTTTCCTGCATCAGCACTTTGAGGAAACCAAATCAACCAACCCTCCTTTCAAACTTCTGAAAAACCAAATGAAAGGTTTTTGATGTGTCTGCCTTTTGTGTGTATTGACAACTCTTCTGCTCCTGACCCCTCTGCTCCCCTGCTTATTGGTTCCAGTCAGCCCCTCCTTGGTCAGTTTTCTACCTGTCCTAATTGTTAACGTACTAATTGTGTTTTCTATTAATGACATATTATTTAATTTTAATTACCACCTTTAACAAGCCAGGGAACTGCAGTGAGCTGATAGCCAGCTGCCTATTTTCCTAATTAGTGACACAGCCCTTTGGCTTGCAAATAAGGCTGTCAAAGAACTCTCAGGTTGGCAGGCAGGCTCTGGGTGACTTTGCTACTGTGTCCCAGTGAGGGGGAAATCACCGGTGCGGGGCTGCAGGCACCTGGGCAAGTGGAGGAACCTTCAGCAGAGCCTGGCAGCCAAGCAGTGAGGCTTCCAGAGCTAAGGAAACCCAAAAGGAAGAGGGGGAGATCCTAGGGGAGGGTGGCATTTGCTAGTCTGCATAAAGTAGAGCTGTAATTGCTCCTGGCCCTTTCTCACAGCAGCCAGAATTGGGTGCATTTATTCCCCAGTGCCCCTGAATGTCTCAGGTACTCAATGTAGAGTTTTTCATGATGAGTGGCTGAGGAATGTCAGGTAGATGGAGAAAATAAAAACACAAATCAAATCCAAAGCAAATTTCTGGCTATGTAGTGTGACAGCCTCTCACTGTGGAGAGCAGCCCAGTGCCAGTGGGGCTGCACAATGATCCACGACAAGGAATGAGTCAGCATTTCCTAAAGGTACCCACTGAGAGTAACTAAATTGGTGTGATGGCCTGAAGGCATCTGGGCCAGCAGACACCACCTCCTCCCTTCCCAGGCAGGTCTAGAGAGGGCAGTGCCACCCAAGAGCAGCTCTGCCCTCAGGTTCACGGGACCAGCGGGTTGGTTTTGGGTGCTGTGCACCGTGAGCATGGGATGGCCTGTGCTGACCAACCATTGCCAAAGGGTTCCCGCCTGCCCAGCCGAGTTTCACTGGGCTGAAGCATTCGGAGAGCAGTGGGGAAAACAGGCAGCAGCCCCCTCCATGGCCACGGCCAGCCAGTGCCAGGCCTGCCAGGGAGCAGCAGGGGAAGCCGGGCAGGGCAGTGAGGATGGGCACAGGCCCCGCTCAGGCCCCACTCCTGCCGGAGCTGCATCGTGCTCAGCCATCCCAGCAGGAAGGGAGGGAGCAGGGCTCCTGCTGGGGCTCACACAGCAAAACAAGAGGCACCTGGAAACATTTATTCAGTTCCAAGGGCAGCAGTGCCCTCATTTGTTTCGAGGTCTGGTGGGGTGTTCTGGGCCAGTGTAGCAGCACTTAGCAGGTAACCACCTTGCTGAAAAACACGAAGGCATTATCAGAAGTTCAACAGACATGAATTTCTTAAAATAAAAATGGCATTAAAATGGATTATGAAGACCTGCCATCCCTTTCACTTTTGTAGACTTCCAGGTCAAGGTACGTTTCAACCACAGCAGGGACTGAATCGCCCCCACCCCAGAACTGCACAAATGAGCTGAAGGGCAGGGAGCAGAAGGAAAGTTAAAGTGCAGGAGAGCTGCAGGTGACCGTGTCCCTCAGAACAGGGCTCCATCTCAGAACTGGCATCAAATAGACTGAACGTTCATTAAAAGGAAAATATTTTGAATTTTATTTTTTCACGTTATTATCAAGTACACAATTACAATAATGTCACACATCCCTATATGGTTCTATGTATTTTGTTTTTTCTTTTGTCTTTTTTACAAAGTGTACAGAGGGAAGGACGTATACAATATTTAACAGGGTATTTTCTACAGAACAATAATTTATATTATGTCCTTGTAAAAATCTGTACCTTTTTTTAAACATTAAACTGAAACATCCATTTTATAGCATTTGCTAAGCAAATTATTTAAGAATTAAAACTAACCTGTAACTAATGTCAGTACATTAACAATAACTATAATTTCATTTTCTCTTTATACAGACAAATACATTTTACAAAATCCACTTGACCAAACCCTTAATTATTAAAAAAAAAATTTTGACATTGTGCTTTAAAAAAAAAAGTGTGTATGATTCCAGGCTACGTAAGAGAAAGAAAATGCGTAAAATTGTGTTCTTTGTCTTTCAGCTTATTTAAAAAAATAAAGTTCAAAATGGCTAAAATCCTCAGCAATACGATGGGAATTTATGCAGATTTTGTACACTTTCCAGGTTTCCAGTTAGAAAATGCTTGAACATAAGAGAGCAAAATAATGTAGTCATAGGCGGGTACTCTTGCAAGAAGCGAGTGGGAAATCTCTGCTGGGTTTTACTGCTTCTGATTTGGCATCAGTAGGCAATGGACACTACAGCCATGAAGGAAATCCACTGGTTCAGCGGGGATTTCAAGGAAGGCACAGTGCAGCACAGCCAGGTCTGACACGCTAAAGGGGCACGGCCTGCTAGTAGCAACATTATACAAGAGCACACTGGGCAAATCTGGGGGCACTGCAAGCGGGCAAGGAAAGAAAAATCCATCAGAGAAACACAGGCAGTGACGTGGCATTGGGCCCTCCTGGACTGCACACTACAGACAAGGACTTCAGCTCACAGACAGACAGGAGGGCTGAGAAGGAGGGGCGGGGCTCAGTAACCACACAAACACAAAAGGCCTAGGAGATGCACATCCAAAAGGAAACCTTTGTCCCTCCATCACCCCAAATTTGAAACCACCGCTAAAATTCCTGTTTGATTTCAATTGGAAGTTCACCTGCCTAGAAATAGGAATTAACACTGGCTCAGGCTCTGAACCCTTTCCACTAGCGAATAGTTGGTTACAAATCTATCCTCATCTGGCAGGCAGCCGGGACCGAATTCTGCAATCCATCATCGAACAGTGGCTGGGGTGGGAATTTGAGCAAAGGGAGCAGGGCCAGGTCCTAAAATCTGGCCTGTAATTAAAATGGTTTGGGCTTTTTGCTCCACAGTTGTTGTTAAGGTACATGACTTTGTGCTTGGTACATTTACGTGGCAATTAGCAAATGATATGGAGCTACTTTGTAATAGTCTTCAGGTGGCAAAATTGCATCTAATAATTGTAATATTCTCCCAGCTGCTTATAAACAGATTAAAAGAACTGGGTTAATTCTGGATACTGTACTAATTAATAAACAGCAGCTGAACACAGCTACTAATGGCTCAGGAAAAACATTCAATTCAGTAACAGAACTGCATCTATCATAAGTTACTTCTCTGACTAAGGATATCTACGTTACAACATCTCTACTCCCTCTGAACGCATCTGCTCTGCTCCATTCCCCTCCTAAGCTCTCACTGTAAATCTCTGGTTTCCAAAATCGAGGCACCTCTCGGTCTTACACTTTATTCTAAAACAACTCACAGGAAAAATGTGACTTGAACCACAAACTGCTCTTTCAAAGAAATACCAACATACAGAAAAGCATAAAGTTTGAGGTACGTTTACCAGCACATACAGACAGTTGTGATCTATTATTAACTCTGCAAATGGAACAAGAGTATTTTTACGTTTCCAACATTAAGACAGGAGTAAAGCGAACAAAACTCTTTGTAACACACAAAACCTTTCAAAGACAAAGAAGCACAGAACAATAAATGTAGTATTTGCGCACACTTTTAAATTTGCCCAGGAAAGACAGAAACCGCCCCAAACCATTTAAAAAATATTTTTCTCTCTGAAACCAGAATTAAAACACAAAGAGTTTTCTGCAACGAAGCGAGACTTTTAACTCCTCCACTGGAAAATACAGTCAACCTGCCACAAAGTCTGTATAATTAAAACAAGACAATCCGGTGGGCCCTAGTGACTTTATTGTCAACATGACAATTCCCCATTTTATACACACCTCTGACAATTTTATCAAGAGAAATTTTGTATTTTTAAAATTCACGACAAAACTGCATTAACATGGACACTGTGAGTATCAACGAGGTCAGTAAGATAAATATATTTAAATAAACTATTACGGTTGAAAAACTCAGTAAGAGACAGGGTTTACTTTATTAAATGCAACTTTATTGTTGCCATCTTTTCTTCATTTATTAAACAAACTGAATAGAATTCAGAACACGCTATTGAACAAAAGGTATAAAAGTCATCTAGAAGCAATAATCCTATTTTTATACAGCAACAAATCAAATGCACAGTATTTTTTTTGTTGTTTTCTTTTTTTTTTTTTTTGTGTGTGTGTGTGATCGCAGGTGATTGGCTTTAAAATAAGCTAACTGCCTGAAAGGCAAATTTCCTTTATAATTCCAGCCATCAGTCTGTGAAAGAGACTTTAAGGCAGCCCAACATCTTTGTGATGTCGCATAATGTGCTGGTTCTTCTCGGAAGGCCTTCGGAAACCCTTCTTGCAGTACTCACACCGGTGAGGGTAGTCTTTTGTGTGAATGGAAATCACGTGCCGTTTGAAGCCTGAGGCGTCTGTAGTGCTATACTCACAGTACTCACACTGATACACTTTCCTGCCACTGTGTGTTTTCATGTGTTTTTTCAGCTCGTTTTGCTGCCTAAAGCCCTTTCTACATCTCTTGCACCTGAATGGAAGATCTTTTGTGTGAACTGAGAGTATGTGGCGGCTCAGGATGAAGGGATCTGCAATTTTAAAGTCACAGTGTCTGCACTGGTGCAATTTTTTACCCTTGTGAGCTGCCACGTGTTTTTTCAGTTCCGAAGGCCTGTGAAAGCCTTTATCACACATATCACACTTATGAGGATAGTCTTTTGTGTGGACTGAAATTATGTGTCGTTTCAGATCACTCGAGTTTGAGCTCTTATGGTCACAATGCAAACACTGGTGTGTTTTGCTTTCTTGATGCATAAGCGTATGCTGCTGTAGCTCTTTGGTATCTGAAAAAGTCTGGAAACAAATGTCGCACTTGAGCGGCGTTTCCTTGCTGTGTTTAGTCTTTACGTGCGTTTTCAAGTTGGAGGAGTCGGCCGAGCGGTACTCGCAGTACTGGCACTGGTAGGGCTTCTCCCCAGTGTGGATCCGCATGTGCTTCTTCAGCTCCGACGGGTGCCGAAACCCTTTGCCGCACTCCACGCAAATGTGAGGAAAGTTCTTGCTGTGGACAGCTAAAAGGTGGTGACTCAGCAAGCCTTGTTCCGCCGTCTCGTAATCGCAGAATTTGCACTTGTGCATTTTATTAACTCCTTTGTCCCTGTGCACCATCTTGTGAGTAAATAAAGTTCCTGCATGAGAGAAGGTTTTCCCACACTCGTCGCACTCCAGAAGCTTTTCTGTTTTGTTGGTCAGCTTATGACTCTCCAAGTGGTTATGTAAACTTATTTTTTTATTCGTAGTGTAATCACAGTCTGTGCATCTGTATTTCTTCTTAGTAAGAAGGTGCTCCGGGTGGTTTTTCATGTGCCTTTTCAAGAAACCTCTAGATTTAAATTTCTTTCCACAAATCATGCAGGGGTAGACTGTCAACGGATGACCATCGGGGCCAATGATTATTGCTGAAAAACAACAAAAAAATCCCTTCAGCAATATTATACAACAACATTACCCTTCAATAGATGTCAGACATTAACAATAGGATAAATTGTTGAGCGGGATTGGATACATACACTTCACTATACAATAAACAAGCTCGTTACTGAGTTAGGTAAAAGAAAGTGAGGGAATTACTATTTTCACTCATGTTTATTACTAACAGAAAGGAAAGACGGTTTTTTGATGGAGACAACCAAAGCATCACCCAGCTGTTCTTCACCTCCAGTAATTTTATTTTGAAGAATTCTGAGTTCACACATTAAGCGCACACAGGAACCAACGCTGGTGCCAAGGACAGCAGCCAACTTGTTAAACTGGCTATCATCTAGTAAGCAAAGCACATGATCTTCTTTAGACTCTCCCCAAATCTGTAGATAAAGTTTAATCTGGCAGTTTAATCACCTAGTGCTGACTACAATTCAGATGCCCCCAAACTAACACCTCCTCCTGGTACCATCTGGCACAGCTACAATCTGAAGAGGTACCAAGCAAGAATCAATAAGAACACGTTTCACATACAGACACCTCAAAGCTTTGGAAATTATTTGCACTCATCCATCACCCTGAATTTGTCTAGGCACATTAAAAAAGCTGTCTTTCCCAAAAATGTTTTATAAGGAGATCTGACTGGGTAGCTGGAAACAGAAAAAGCCAACCTTAATTTGCCCAGTTTACTCACTCAGTGCTAAATAAAACAGAACTCCTACAGTTAAGTCACAATTTGGAAAGAAGCTTTTAGTATCATTCAAGGCAAGGCTGCTAAAGAAAACAGGTGTGTTTTTTCAACCTCATCAAACCAAATAAATATTCTGACCATAACACAGTAACAGCAGAAGCCAAATAATGCCAAAGAGCACTTTTCTTTTTACAGATGGAAGGAAAAATGTAGGCAATTTATTTCACAATTAAGACAGAAAAGGGTATAGAAGTTACACTACCAAACATTAATATACAATGTTCAGACTTTCCAGTCACCTGCTGAGCTGATACAATGAAATGCCTTGTTCTATATATTTTCAATAAAGACAAAAAGGGTTTTTCAAAGGCACTATTACAGAACAGTTTATCTAACATCACCTCTAAAAAAGTTACATTAAACATTAAAACTGGTGTGGCAAGTTAAGTATATAGGTTTTTAACCTTTTGTTATGATACTGATTTTTTCCTATGTCAGAGATGATTTCTTTTAAAACACTTATCACAATCCAAATCACCGATGTATTTAAAATTTGTAAAATTAAATATGCATTCATTTATAAAGCAGAAGTGTTGTCAACCAAGTAATTCCCCAAATCCCTGTTTTTACAAGACACTGCACATGTATCTGTTTGTGGGCAAGTGCCTGGAGGAATGAGAGCACAGCCAGCCACCAGATACTCACCTGTCTGATACTGCCTGGACTCAGGTCTCCTCTTTTTCTTTGGTTTTTGCTTGGCCAGTCTCCCAAGTCCAGATGACTCATCTATGTGCAAAAGAGCACTTGCAGTGCCATTCCGACTTTCAATGCCATCGTTATTATTACCTACCAAGGTAAGTAGAAAGTTACATACCATCTCTAGAGGTGAGTCAAGCACAAACTCTACAATGGTAGCAACAGAAACTATTACCTGGATAGACAAACTTATCTGGACATTTAATCAAACTGTAACCAGGTACACCATAAGATGCAAAATATCTCACTATGTAACCTGGGAATTATGCATGCTAGTATGAGCATTGGCTTTGTTAACCTAATTTTACAGGACTACACAATGTACAGGAATTAATGGCTTTCCATTACACAGAGAATTCTCCTTTAAATGCAGCATTTTTCGCATGTCTTTGGTTGCAAATTATACCGTAAATGTTTAATATTAGTAAATAACAGCATGTCACAATATTTACTGTGCCTGATTTTATTCTCAGCCCTGAAATACATTTGTGTGTGAGCTCTCATTCACTCCTGTATGTCTGAATTCACCTGGCTGAAGTTCACCACACACCAAGTTTCTGAACTGAAACTGCAATCAAAGAATTCTTCTGAACAGCCCATAAAGTGACACACAAAGTGCACTACTTACTATTCATACACCTGATGCTTAACACTTACAAATTCTTTCTACTGGGAACAAAGAGCATGCCCAGTATTGTGTAACAGAAAGAAGGAAACAGTCTTTGCCTCACAGAGCTTTGTGTTTAATACACAAATGGTATCACTGCATGCAAAACAAACATGAAAATTACAGATAAGTGTATCTATATATCCGAGAAGGTATTTACTGGGAATCAGCTTAACCGTGGTGATTTAAGGGCATAAGTAAATATTAATAAAAAATTTTGTGCTTAAGTATTTATCTGAATCAATAAATGCCAACATTTCCTAGTGAAAGCAAAGCACACAAGACAGGAAGACTCAAGTGGGAGAAAGTGCAAGATGCTCAATAGCTGTTCCTTTGGTACAGAATTAATATTCATGATTAATGTAAGGAGACTCAGAGCCAGGCACAGGCATGTGCAGAGCCTAAAGATTCTCATCTATATGCCAGCTCAAGTGTTGAACAGCAAATGTGGCACATGTCAAATTTGAAAGCAAAAACCCATTGTACATCTTACATGTAGAAAGCAGAGTTTGCAACAGGTGCCTGAAGAGTCCTTCTAGAGTCTAACACAAAGCTACAAAATACTACAATAAAATTGCAAAAACTTGCTGGAATATAAAGCACAGTGAGACTGAGCTTTGCTACCATAAAGCAATGTAACAAATGTAGCATTTTAAGATGCCATTGCTGTCAGCTCTTAAACCCTTTTTAAGTGAAGAAGAGTTCCAAGGAGTGCAGATGTAAAACCTCTGCTCTTTTCATGCCTTCATGCTTAATTTCTCCCTCTATCTCTCACCCTGCATGCTAGGATGCTTACTGCTGACAGTGCAACCACTCCATTGTTTCCCACATTCTTAAATTGTCCTTTCCATTTCATCTCACTGTTTTTAATTCACTCTGCTCAATTTGCTCCTCCTTCTCCAAAATCACTGAATGTTCAGTATACAACTTGTTTCAAGTTCATTCAATGTCATTTTTAATTCCCACTCAGACTGGCTTATGGCATTTCCTTTTCACTCAAACTGTGCTCACCAGTATATGCCCTAAGAAAAGGCTTTGGGGGCACTACCATCCATCCCCTAAATAACTTTTAGACACACACAGCTCCCTGAAATCTTACCTTGCCTGACTCATGTCCAAGATTCCAGCCCCCACTGTATTTTCAGCACTTCCCTGCCATTTGTCTGTTGGCATCATCACCACAATCCACATCAGGCAGACATAAAAGTTCTGCCCCCTACTCCACTATTTCTTTTGTTTTATTTAGAAGAATGGTGCTGTACAGAAACGTTTTTAAGATGACATTCTGGTTTTGAGCTTACATAAGTTTTGGAAATCATTTTGTGCGCCAGTAGGTGCTTAGATACCAATGACCAAAAAAAATAGTTCTGTATGCTAGAAATACTCTCAAAGTCCTGTTACAATTTTAATATGTCTTCCTCCATCTTACTTTTGCTAATCAATTAATTATTGCCATTAGTGAAATCACATATTTATATGATCCTTCTAGAAAGCACTTAAATCAAGCTAGAGCTCAGTGTTGCTTTCCACTGCTACACTGAATCTTACATATTCCCATTTGCCTTTTTTTTCCCCCCTGAATAAAAATACTCAGTTCTACTCCCAAGCCAGCTCTCACTGTGTCCTAAAACTGTGAGAGACAGATGTACTTAAGATGTAATTTTTCAGCTGGAAGCTCAGCTATTTCTTCCTTCCTATCATGAAAATATCAAGAAAATACCTGTTAAATAGGAGCAAGAGGAGGACTACCTTTCAGCTTCCCTCTTCACTTCTTTTTAAGGCTCATTATGCTAAGAAACCATCCTTAAACTAAAACTTTAAAAACAAACACAAAAGCACAAATACTCTACACTATCCTCCAAAAACCAAGCCCTGACACTTTGCTACAGTGTCACCAGGAACAATTCTTACTTACCATAAGCTGCTGCCCAGGCTATGGGCATGAAAGTTTTAATTTCGGTGTCATCGATTTGCTGCTCGTGGGCTGCTGCGGCATCCTCCTCTCCTACAATCACTTCCATATAAACCTCATCAGCTATTTCTGCAACATCTGAGAGAAAATGAAAGTGAAAAAAAATTAATAGGAACGCTGCACTGCTGAAAGTCAAAATCCCCGTTCCCAAAGGAAAGCCACCTACTTACTTAAGTCTTCGTCTTCGTGTTGAGAATCATTGACAGTCATGTAAACCATCTTCTCCCTCGGAATGCGAATGCTGCTGTTCTGCTCGAGCAATCCCACTGCGTGGTCGTTCTCGGGCTCGCTCTCCACAATGTCTACTGTGCCCCCTATTCAGGAAGACCAGAGCAAAAGACTTTAAATACACTTGAACAAAATCTATGCTAAAGTGCAAAAAACGGAAAGTTCGCCACTCTTTAGGATCAGACTCACAGGTCTTTACAGACCACTTGAGAGAATCCACAGTCTCATGCAAAATTTCAAGTGTCAGGTTGGAGCATTCTCAAACAAGTGTATTTTACCTAAATCGTCTTCTCCAGGATCTGCTTTGAATATATAGACCTTGATGACTTCTGGACAAATGCCATCCACTTTACAAGAGCCACTTTCTGACTCTGCTTCCATGGTAATTTCAGCAGAACCTTCGTGTTCTATCTTACCAGCATCATCCACTACAAAAACAAGTTATTACAATTACCCAGTCATATGCAGACAGACATATATGAAAGACTTTAGTAATTTATTACTCAAATTCGGAAGCAGTTTAAAATTAAAAAGTTGTGATAAAGAACCTTCCTTGAAAAAAATGACAACAAACACAAAAATAAATTCAAACTGTTATCTCCTATTTAAGGGGGAAGTGCAAGAATGCTGCAGTGACAGAACTAGAAGCATGAGCACCACACCAGGCAATGCTAATAAGGAAACTGTGACCTGCAGCAAGATAATGGTAGGAAGAAACTGCCCATCAGTACTTACTCTGTGGCATAATTTCACTTTTTCTTAGTTTTAATTGCTTTCTCCTGCACAACTAGTAACCTATTAGTTGTTCTTTTCAAAAGCATAATCTGCTGCTCAACCCTGTCTGTAATGCAAGTGGTACTACTGCTGCTGTCAGACCTGGTCCCCTGCAAAGCCCTGTTACTGATGCTTTTCCAGCTGCCTGGAGAGGAAACCTGAATGGAAACTAGAGGAAGAAACTCCTCCACTTTTCTCATCCCCTCCACAGCCAGGGGATGGAGCACAGGGTCAGAGCTGCCCTGATAGCCCAGCCCTGGTGGAGCTGCCCATGACTGACAGGGCCCTGCCCTGGACTTTCTGCTGCAGCCCCGTGTGCCCTCAGCCTTTGCTCTCCTGCCTTCAGGAGGGCACCCACACCACGCTGCAGCCTCACCCCCCACAACTGGCCCAGGCTCCCACGCAGGCAGGGCTGACAGACAGCTTCACAAGAACACACTTTGGTTTTTGAGACATACTGTACACTGGCACCTCTCTCCATCCTATTTCACAAGAATGGGTTTTCAAGGAAAAAAAACCCTAAGAATGCATTCACAAAAATCAAATCCAGTGTCTCGAGACCTTTGGAGAATCTTCCAATTTCAGAAGCCCAAGAAGCTCCTCCAGTGCTGAGACTATTTAAGACTTCTTAAGGTGACAGCATACTTTTGTCATTTGTGACTTTACTGTCACTCCCTGGAAGTCATGCATAACTTCAGTTCATGACAAAAAGACATGAAATTTATACTAAAGGAAGTCTAAGAACTGTCCTATAAATGGTGTAGAATCTTTAACTACCATGCCTAGCACGTATCAAATACATCATAAAGTATGCTTATTTTACTAGCACTCATTGAACCACCCTCATAAATAAATCATGGCTTTACTACTCAGTAACTGCAACTCTTAAATTTACTTTAATACATACTTAAGAAAAGCTCAAAACGTTATTACTAATATTTTCCTGCCACGAAGTCAATAAATTGGCCTTTAAATTAGATAAACTAGCACATGTTCTGTCTCATGTATCAAACACAATTGTATTTAAGTACAATTTCTCAATCAGGCATCATTACTCACATAAAATATGAATAACATTAAACTATAAAGCACTAACATAAATTAGTTTGTCTCTCCTCAGCAAAAGAGCAGCAGAAAAACACGAAGTACTCGAATGCCAAGTTCATGATCAATGACCACCCTACAGATTGTTTCAAGCAGTAAGATGTTTAAAAAATTACTTTGTGTCACAGGACGACACAACATCTGTAGCGGAAACCCCAAAGCATTTAAAAAGTAAAAACTTTCAGATGCTCTTTTGAATCACATTAACAATGTAGCTCAACAGTGTGTATTGTATACTCAGTTACTAAAAGACTTCCATGACTTCCTTGTCATATCCATGAAATACCAAATGTCACCGGGCCTCTGACAAAAAGAAACCTTGCTTTTGCTCCTACACTACATTTCTGTAGTTGTTCTCTTTTAACTTGGCTGTTTCCAGTGTCAGGCACATGCACTTGGAAGGCTTTCAAATCACTGTAGACTGACTTTACACCTCTAAAGCCAAAAGGGAAGTCTGCCACCAAGATCAACTGATGCTGGAACACACCCACAAGGAAGAAAAATGATGGCTGAAGCAATCAGAGAGAAAACAAACCTATGTGCATCATGTGAAACAGGCAAATCTGAGTTTTTTTCTTCCATTCATATATGGAAGTACCCATTGATAACTTTCACACAACAGAAGAATTCTAGATCTTAAAAATATGCTCTAGTTACGCTGTAAGTTCTCCAAGGTTCAAAGTAATCTCTTATCCAACATGATAAAAAAAAAAGTTACACAATTTAGAGTTTGCTTACCCCTGAATTCCCTTTATATTCAACATAGTTTCAAAAATAGAACAACTGGTTTAAATATTTTTTTAACAGAGCCATTAAACAGTAAGGAAATTGATGCGTGGGAGGTATGAGGCCAACTTTTGTCATCCAAAAGGAAAAAATTCACTCTTGACATGTGGTAATACTTAAAAAACTGAAGTCCCTGATGGGCTTGAAAAGCAGCAATATTTGCAGTACAGTAACAAACAGGTAACAGGATGAAAAATAGGGTGGAAAGAAAAATATAGGAAAAAAAGAAAAATCAAAGGAAGAGACAAACAAGGTGAAAGAGAATGGGTCTATTACAGAGAGTACCATTTCCAAGGTGTTCTGTCCTATGGCTACATAAGCATTTCTCTATACTGATTCACTGATGCTCTGGCAGCATTTTATGAAATTTGCTTTCTATTTAACACTTGCCCAATGTTTCTGCATTCTGCACGTATCTCAGTCTCACAATCAGCGAAAATCATATTCATAAATACTTGACTGAGTAATGCTTGAATTTGGAACTCTGATGAAATTTGAATTTTTTATTCGAATTCACAGCCCGCCAAGGGATCCCACAAATACCAGGCATGGCTGATATTCTCTCATATTGCTCCTCTTTGACATTAACAACAACAAAAAATGTACTTAGAAGTATTAGTTAAGCTTCTAAGAGACCACTTCCTTTTAAGCAGAGCCACTGAACATTACTAAACTAATCACAAGCCACATGATAGCAAAAAGTTAAGGCTAGGATTATTCCAATGCTGTCATATCTTGTGCCTCCATTTTATTAGATATGAACTGAACACTAAAAACTTTAAATGTCTGATTTTCCCCCTATGCTAACCGGTAGCTTTAGTTCAGTAAACAAGTGGATACAGACAAAATCTCAGGGTTAAAAAAAAAATTACTAGACACAGTATTATTTTACATGAATTGCAAGAATGCAGGCTATAGTTAGTTTGCCAACATTCTTCACAGACTTCACTGATTAGAGGAGCCTGCTCTTTGCATACTATGGGCTGCAAGAAACAATTAAATAAATATGTGTTTCTCCAATGCTGCAATAATTGCTTCCATATAAAGATAATGCTATAATTGTTATTGAAAGCACAATCAGATGAGAAAGGTGTCACACAACATGAAAAACGTGGCATATTCAAAATCTGTCTAGTTAGCACTTACATGACAAGGAAATCAACAAAAAGAAAGAGAAAAAAAGGGAATAAAGAATAAAGCAAAGAAATAAGATACAAGCAACATTAACAACAGATTCTTTAATATGTGTTCTATCACAATTACATCATTTGTTTCCTAGAAACGATTAAATGTAATTTTAAAATCATATAATAAACTGTAACATCCAAGTAACTATTATCTCCTGTATCTTTACCCTTCCGTTAAAATATATGCAATGGCATTCTGGGGACAGAAACAAGCTCCTAGGCATTGCTAATAAACCCCACTGAGTTTCCCCACACAGAAGCAGAAATGCTGGGCCAAGATCCTGATTTGCCTAAATGGCACATCTTTGGTTTAACCATGACACGTACACTTCCCCCAAAAAGTTGTTTTTAGTTTTTTACATCAAACGTTTGATGGATTGGCAGGTAAAGGCTTTGTACCCTTACAGTGTTCTACTCCTAATTAAACTGCAAATACAACTGCTTTTATTTTTAATGGATTCTGTAATATTTATTCTTTCCTATAATTTCTCCTCTACATGGGATTAATGAGGAAAATAAAAGGATCGTAAAAGACAAAATACACTTAAGCACAAAGACACCTTCCATCTTTTTCAAGCACACATTGCTCATTGCTAAAAAACACACCAAAACAATTCTTACAATCAACCTAAGAATAAGCCTCTCTCTACCAGTTTAACAGATCTTAAAAATGTGTCCATGGAGCAATTAGACAGGAATCATCTATTCTGTCATCTATTCTGAACATCCCCTTATGTTCCCAAGTGGTTCTCCTAGCTGCTAAAAAAGTGTGTACCATGGGACACTTGCCTGCTTACAAAATAAACAACCCTATTTAAGCATTCTTAATGAAAAAGGCCATTACTAACTATTCTCTCTAAAACAGATTAAAAGCATTCTGTATTCCCCTGACTTTGTTCAGTTATTTGTGATAGAAACATTTTACTCCTATTTCACTTGACAGCAGACAATTCCTTGTCCACTTAAGTTATTTTTACTGTCCAGTTATTTCTTGAACAGCAAAGCAGGTTTCTTAACCTGTGGGAAAAGAGAAATCTGCTCTATTTTGATTTTAATCCATTGCCATTACATTAGTATATCCTGTGTGTCTAAAGGTCCCTCCAGGGTAGTAATCCATTAGAGGTGTAATTCTTGAGCTCTGAACTGGGATCTGACACTTGTCCTTCTTGTCCTCTGCCCCCAGCACACAAATCATCCTCTGAGGCATTACTGAGCCCCAGGTAAGTCTTATTTCCATCACCTCTCATGGTGACCTCCTGAGCAGCCTGAGCTGCAACAACCACTGGTGCCCTTCCAGTGGTCAGACAGAGGCATGGCAGCGAGTTCTACCTCTGTGAAAGAACAACGTGATTTCCTGCATCTTTAACAACCTCCAGGGAAAAAGAGGGAGATATTTATGCTAAAAAAGCAATTAAAAGCATTTTGCTTTCTTGATGCCATGTCTACTCTTTGGGCCTAACAAAAAGCATTAACTTTATGGCTTTGTTCATCAGATCCTTTGCTTTTAACTTAAACATCCAACAAGGATGACAAAAGACTGATTTTCGTAGATCTAGGTAGAACCTCTCACTGTGAGTTACCCTGGGTTCTGCCTCCTGTAATGAAAAGTGTTAATTCAGATACAACAAACAGGAGACATGTCTAACTCAGAGAAAAGCAAGGATGTGGATGGATGGACATAACATAGCTCCTGTATTTGCAAATATTTAACTTCTTAAAGCTGCAGCTTGAAGCTCATGAGGTTGCCCTTCACTCTTTCCAGACTCCCCCATCAAACCTTTGGCCTCACTACTTTTACTGCCATTTATTAGGATACAACTTTTCATCTTACAGAATCAGTTAATGCCAGAGGATGTGTCTATCTTTGCCAAATGGAACGAAATCAGACCAAGAAAAAAATCTCAATTTCCAACTTCTGGCCAGGTGCAAGGCACCAGTTAACTTGGTTAGTAAATGCAGGACGTTTGTTCTGTTTTCACAAACACCAGTTAATCTCACCATTACTGTTTCACTTATGGAGAAATGATTTTCCAAGCTACCAAATAATTAGTACCAGTGTGAGTCACAGCACAATTTATACTTTCCTGACCCAAGTCATGAACTGGCTTGTTATGGAACATGTAAAAGAAAAAAAAATGATTTATCAAACTTCCTTGCATCTTTTTCAAACTACTGACAAGTAGGTTTGCATTCTTTGTAGAATGAATATCTGATTCTGCTGTGCCGTAAGTGCCCCAAATCTACCATGGAACAAAAATGAATCTTGAGGGCAAGGGCAAAGTAACCAAGAAAAAAATTAAGTACATCAAAAGGTAACTGATGATATAAAGCTGTGCCAAGAAACAGTATCTTGAAAACGAAGAAAGCAAAGGCATATTAATGTCAAAGCTAAATTAAATCTCAATGGGAAAAGAAGTATTAAAATACTGAGCTCACTGAAGTAAAGTCAAGGAATGAAACCCACAGGAACTGTACTCTTTGAAAAGGCAAACCAGTCTGAAACCAAGAAAGAAGGCAGAAACACAACATCAAAAAAAGTGCACAGATTAGTAATTTCAAATCAGGTATTTTCAGGATAAAGCTAAGAAAATTATCTTAAGAAAATCTATGTATACTCAGTTCATTAGGAACAAAAATGGAAATGCCTGAAGAGAGCCACAAGACAGGAAAACGACAGCAAACAGATATTGCCAATAGCTTCCGCTAAAGAAAACAGACAGAGAAACCAACAGAAAGAACACAATGCGTCATCCCCTGCTTTTCAAGTGCCTATCTAAAGGAAGACAGGCAAAGGCATTCTGAAAAACACAGTCTAGCTCCCAGATCTGGGAAGCAGCAACATTTGGCTACTGTAATGGCAGACAAGATTCCATTCCAACATCTGCCCCTGCAGTTCAGGGAGGTTTGCCAGAATCAAACACAAATTTACAAGTCAGGGTGAAAAAATCCAAAACCAGGCTGATGTTACTACATTTTAAAAACTAAATTCAACTGAAGAACTGAGACAGGCATCAGATCAATCCACTGCTGATGCAAACAAAAAAAATTAATTCAAATAGTATTTTTCATATGACAAAGAGACTGTTTGGTAAGACAGCCTTTACTTGATGGAAAAGCACTAGACTCTGCCTTCACAACCAGCAGAACTTGTTAGGCAGGCTTTAAACACAGTAGGTGGTAGTAGGGAACTTCCCTTTAAAATGAACTGTAGAACATTAAACACAAATAGAATGCATATTTTGTAGCATAGCAATTGTTTGAAATCTGGCTTATTTAAAGTTCTGAATCTAAACAAAGTACATTGCAAGAGACATTTAATAATAAATAGAGTATGAAACTGCAGAAATACGTGCCTGAAAATGGAGAGTACCCCAGAACAACTGAACAATGAAATTCCCGTGTTTCCTGCCAGTTACCTGTTGACAACTGGAACATCTAAGAAGACTTCCCAGCTAAGTGGGGATCACCCAACAAGGCCTCTACCAAGTCATTCTGTCCTCACCCAGCCACTGCCAGGGATGGACAGGACACACACCCACCCAGCCCTCTCACGTGCATTTACCCAGGCCAGGTTTGCCAAGTGCTCCACGGCAGCAGCCCCAGAGGCCGCGCTCTGCCCAAGGAAAACCTGCAGGGAGGGTTCCACAGGTAATCACAGGAAGGGTGAGCAGGGCCAGGAGCAACAGCGCCCTGAAGAGCCACAGTCAGGGATAAGAGGAGCAGATCACCACCAGAATCAAGCCTCAATTATCCATAGATGGATTATCCAGTTTGCTGACTAACTATGCAGCAGGTGCAGAAGCCTTTGAGCTGCTTTCATCTGATTTAACTTGGGTCCAGAATCAGAAAGTTTTATCTGTCCCACACTAGATAGAGCACATTTATCAGTCTGGATCAAACCAATCGCAGAGCAGAACACCTGACCTATTTCAGCTCAGTACAATCCTGCAGTTTAATTTACAGTATTTTGTGTTATCCATATTTTGCATTATCCCATTTCATTGTTTTCCCAGATAATAGAGAATTAACTGTACCTCATATAAACTCAAAACATGGCTGCAACAAGGTTACTCAAGGAACTCAAGAGATGATAAATTAAGAAATGCAGTGATCCTAGGTAAGGAGAAGCAACATTAAAATCCGTAAGTACAGAATATAAAATTAAAACAAGTTATTATACATTTCAAAAACGTGTCCAAAAGTAAAGAAGGAAAAAAAAAAGGAAAAAAAGGAAAAAAAAAAGGCAACTGAAGCAGAGCATGAAGTACACCTCATCAATGGAATCATTTAACACCAGACAAAATTGAAGTGCCTGAAATGGCAATTAAACAAACCAGCCTAACAAGACTCTTCTGTTTCTACAACGAATAAATGGTCAGCAGTGACACTCTGGTGTTCCTAGGTGCTGTCCTGAGTAATCACTATAGGTAACATACTTAGAGTAAGCCCTAGTTCACACAAACGGGTATCCTAGGTAGAAAAAGGATTGATGATATGCTCTATTTTTCTCCACCCTCTATTTAAGCCTTTTGAAATATGATTCAAATGGATTGTGCCATTGTTCCTAAGGGAGATTCAGATACTCACAGTTGCTTCACATCTATGAGCAGCAACAGCTACTCTTTTTTGTTAGCTGCATACCTCTGTCCTTTGCTTAATCAGGAGAAGAAAACACATCCTAGCAGCCAAGAAAACCATATTGTTGTTTGTATCCAACAATAAATGGGGTGCAAGAGGCAGGGGCTTAGCAAGAAAACAAGACAAGGATTGGATTTTCAGAAATCAGGGTTTTTTACTCCTTCTTTTCCATGAAATACTTTTGTTTCCTTCATGTCTTGGCAGTCAGCTTAGTAAGCTGCACATATAGGCATTTTTAAACATTGTCACATTAATTTTCTTCAGTTCTTACTAAGTATATGGCATTTGGTTTACTGGAATTCTTACTGTTTTGTGAATATGCTATGAATTGCTACAGAAATAATTTATAATCAGACACGAATCTGCCAGTATTTCTCTCCATTAGCTTCACCAGAACTTTTAGCTGGTATACATTCCTAAAAATCCCTCCATCTGAGTACATGTGTGAGATCTGTATTTCAATGGAAAGTACAGAAAATCTGTTTTGGGTACTGCCTTAAGCCCTCCCTCAGATACTTCAAGCCCATATCATAAGAATTTTGATGACTTTACCCCAACACTTACATGAAATCATAAGGTAATCATCACAGTTGCCCTTCTCATCTTGATGTTCCACAGGGATTCCATTGGCATCGATTACTGCCTCTGATGCACAGTCTGCCACCAAGACTTCCTCAGAAACAACATCTGTTCCCAGAGTATCAGTGACAATATCTGCTTCTTCAACGTTATCGTGAACTACGTGTTCTACATGTCCAACTTCAGGTACATGCATTGACTCACTTGTCAGTACATGCTCTGGTATAGACATTGTTTCTGCTGTGATGTCAGAAGCTAAAACGTCATCTGGGACAGTGCAATGAGCCAAAGAAACCTCTTCGGCCACGTCTGTGTCCAGCACTTGTTCAGGGATAATGACTGTTTCAGATACATCTGGCTCCTCCATGATGTCTGGGCACTGAACATCCTCAATAACAACATCCTCAATGACATCCTGGATTACTACAGAGTCTGGATCATCAGGAACAAAATTATGCACAGTTATGTCTGAGTCGACTACATCTGAAACAAACACTGTTTCCTGTACTTCCACAACAATCTGATCTCCATCCATATGTGCTGCATCAGCTCCTGAAAAACATAATTGAAACAGCACTTAAATGGTAAAACTGTCTCACATGAGGTGGTTAATAAATGAAATTACTTCTGTTTCACTTCTACTTTTACACTACTCTGCAATTTAGTAAAATAGGCACAACAGCATACGAGCTATTAAAACAGGTAGATAAAGCAAGTCCTCAGTAGATGCTAACATAATTGAGATGAACGTGATTTTCTCTACTGGAAAAGATTTGCAATTTTTAGACTCTCCCCCAATAGCCAAACAACTATTACTTGACTGAAAGAACAGTAGCTCATTCATATTGCTCTGTGTAATAAAAACAAGCCAAACTCAGAAGCAACTACTCTATACAAAAGCATTGATGCAGCACAGCACTTCTAAGCAAAGGCAGAATAAACAACAGTCAATGGCATCTAATGTGAACACTCTTATCCACATATTATCTCCTGACAGACCTGTTGGATCAAAAAATGCATTTGGCTCATGTGGCTGCAATTCAAGCCCATCTTCATCCATGGCCTTGAACTCTCATCAGTCACAGTGTCTGTAGAAGGTAAAGAAGAATAGTTATTTCACATGTAGTAGGTGAAGAACATTATCTCTGTCTATGCACTGAAAAGCCAAAATTTTGGGTGCATGGAAGCTAACATACAGCACCCCATGACTTTAAGATGAACCAGACTTCCCTCAGGGTCCCTCAGTTTGGGATTCCAGCTATCCTGCTCTGGATGACCCAATACCCAGGGTCTGAACAAGATGAGTGTGAGGTCCAGCACTGGGTCCATTTCTCAAAACCCCATGGCTTCACAAACACAGAGGCAGCTCATAAAGGAAATGTAAAAATGTGATTCCCACATCATCTTTTCAAGAAAACAGAAATTCAGACAAAGCCTAGACGAGTTTATGCTCAAGTCCCTATTGGGTGGTGGGGAATAAATACAGAACTGTCAGATCATTAAGGCTCAGTAAGGTAAGGTAAACACAAGAGAGCTCATAATCTGAAATGCACACCAGTTTTGATGTCCTCATGTTCATACTTGGGCAGTCCAAAGGAGTTCACTCTTAAGTCACCTCAGGAACTGAAATCAGCAACATAAATTTCTTCCAGAGCATAACATCACACATTTTCAAACCCAGATTTGTCATTATTTTCAAAACTCTTGCCCCACGACAAAGTACCTAAAGTATTTTAAGTTAGTTCTCAAAAATTACCAGATGTCATGTTCTACCAAAATTTTTGAACAGAATGCCAGCATTTCTTCAATGCATAATGACTGATGACTTCAATCTTCTTAACAGAAGAATCAAACAAGACCACAAAGTTAAAATTCTTACAAAAAAGTGCAAATTTCGTAATCTAAGTTTTGCTGCTTACATATGTGCATTACAATTAAGATCAGGCAAGCTTAGTTAGGTAAAATGTGGTCTAACATAAACTTGCACTACTCCCTTGCATTTAAGTCCAACTACTTTCCCAAGTGCAGAACCAGCAAGAAACAACAAATGTTGCTTCACATTTCTTTGTAGAAGTGGAAGATGTTATTTTCCTTCCTCCAAACACTTCTCACAGTGACAGGCAGAAATCTCCCCATTCCTGTGATACTTTCACAAAAGACAGACAAAACATTAAGATTCTACCCAAGGTTTCCAAAAGAATCGTAACATTTCCAAATTACATCAACTAACATTTACATTCATTAAGTCTTTATCAGGGAAACTGCTATATAAGAAAAATTTAACTAGTCCAAAACACAAATTGAAACCCATCATCTAGAGCAAGTATTTTCTAAATTTGCCCATTTTTAGCTCAAATTTTCTCAGCTCTTCACCTCTAGAACTCTCCCTTGGGGCACTGTCCAGACTCCAGTGCAGTCACTCAGGCCTTGTCCCTTACACAAGCTGAGGGAGAAATACAGCCAGACTTTGAACTGGAAGAAAAACAGTGGAACACTGATGATTTTCCAAGGTGTCCCGTATTTGTGTGATGGCCAGCTGGAAGACCTCTGTATTCGAAAGACAGCTGTGCTAACAAGTCATTGTGGTATCCAACTGGACATAAATCACCTTCTAATTACTCTGACTGTCAAGCATTTCTATCAGAAGTGCCCGGTATTAACAGGAACAGCTCATCACAGAGATGCTTTTTTTCAGAACCAAGAGGAAAAGAAAAGCTCTTCTCAGCCTCAGATGTGAGAAATAGCTTGACTGATGGCAATCAACTTCTGCCAGGCCACAGAAACAACAACAGAATAGCAAGGTCTCATACAGTAATTTAAGCAAGAATTATTCATACCCAAACTGCTTTCCTTCCATCTATTCAGTATATACCCAGCCAGTCTACTACCTATGTCCTTCCTATTCATCTTGTCATATTTTCTGTGTTGCCTCCACTGTTTAGTTTCTTCTCTTCTGTTGCTTCTTCTCCAACTTCTCGTGTGCCTGCACCAATATTATGTTCATTACCCCACCTGCCATTTCATCCCTCCAGTTTCCACCTAAACCTCTGGTACTCATCAGTTTGTAGAAAAGATTGTATCAGCAATTACGAGATTTTTTTTTTGGTAGGAGGCAAGGGGGACTAAAGGTTGGCAGAAATAAAGCTGCCTCTCTCCTCAGACAATACACACATAAGAAGATGGAACTCTCTGTCTGGCTCTCTGGGAAAAGCCCAGGTGCCCTTTGTGCCCGTGTTTCTGAGGTCTGTATTATCAGACACATCCGCCTCCCGTGTGCTGTGACCCGACCGGCCTGAGGCGTCAGTTCACCGCCAGCTACTGGAAGAACTGGCATTCGCTTTCTCTGCTTCCTGCTTTCACCGCCCACCTGACCATCACTCCACCACAAATTCCTACTTCTTGTGATTCACGCCTGCACTTTCTCTGTGCTATCCTCTCCCTAAATTCCTCACTGTCTCTGTAAGTGAGGCACTCCTTCACTGTCCTTCCGTCTATCCTCTTCACCCACGAGAAGCAGAGGTTTCCATCATTACTTCCCAGCTCCTGGAAGTACCTGCTGACACCATCTCTTCCCTGTTCCCCTCCCTGCTGCCTGCATTCCAGGAAGAGACGCTAAACCCAAAAGGTCTCTGTGGTGTTCAGGATGGTGCAGTTTCACAACAGTGACAGCCCAGCGAACCCCTCCTGCTCACTGTGCAACTCTGGCCCCTCCTGTACCACCACCTACAGTGGCACAACGTGCTCAAAGCAAAGGCTCAGGCTCACACAAACTGGAGACACCTCCTGAGCACAGGGGCTTTCAAGTCTGAGTCTTAAAAAGGCCACCAACGTTTGCTTTGGTGCTTGTTCCAAAGAAGTAGAAAGAAACTTCAATGCTTTCACTCAGTGAGTCTCTTACTAAATAAGGTTTCTCATCATGTGCTTTTGAACGAACCCAGACCCAGGCAACACATTAATGCACACCAATTCTTACCCCTGTGCAGGACCATAGAGTTTAAAAGTGCTCCACAAGGGCACAGGCTCCACATCCACAGAAATTTGCTGCAGGAAGAGGACTAAAAGAGGATGCAGGCACTTAAAACAGAAATTAACTTAACTATCTAAACAATAAAGGTGTCCAAATGAGAATCTGCAGTCCAAAAAAGGCATAAAGTAACTTGGCTATGGTTGAGGTAAATTAATACAGAAAAACTCCTGAACTCACTTCAGGGTTTGAGCATTCTAACCAGGGGATGAGAAAATACTGTTTCTTCCTGCTTGCTCTTCTGAGCAGAGGGTGAGCACAGGGGCACAAGATGCAGCCACACAAAGGAAGGAACACCACAGGGCTCTGCAGCAACGGCAGCTCCGTGACACAAGAAATACCAGAGCTGCTGCTTACAAGCACCACAGTGAACATCTTCAATGCCTTGGCAAGCACCCCAAGCTCTGTGGTACCACAAAGGCTAAGCAGCTATTCCAGCAGTTCATTTTCCTGCAAGATGTCAGGAAGGTCAGAAACTCCTCTCAATGCTTCCAAAACATTCTGGCTGGCATTTACCTCGGGACCAGGTTCTGGCATCAAAGCCAACAGAACCAGTGTTTCTGTTCTGGCCTGGGAACCCAAACTCCCAAAGAAAAGCAGGTGCCCAGCTTGTCCCTACATTCAGTCCTGCTCAACTGTGTGACTCTCTGTCATTCTGGAAACGCTCTTCTACCACTATGACAAAAAGAGCCAAGGAACCTGGAATCAGCTTTTATACCTTGGAAAAGAACTAAACATCTACATATTTTACTTGGCTTGGGTCCATGCATTGAGAATACAACTCTGAAATACACTTAATTCTGTCCATAAAGTTCGTTTTTACAAATTGATTTTTACCTATTTACTCAGAGACTTGGCTGGTTTCAGCTTCATGGAAGTCAAAGTAACATTTTCAAGTGGAAGGACAGATGGAAAATTACATATAAATAGAAGAAGAGACATTAATATATTAGCAATAACCTTCCAAAATAAAAGTGATGGTGAGAACCATGAGTGAAGAGCAGCAATGCAGCCAGTGCACTCATCCTGCCACACTACAGATCCTTGACTCAACAGACCTATCGAGGTAATCAAGATGAAATAAAAAGAAATAGATGAGCTGTCATGTTTTAAAGGAGCAACTTTAAAAATAGAGTTCCTTAAAAGTGGTTTAATAATATTCCACTAAACCTCTCCATTTCTCTTCTCTTACCAAAAGGAAAAGAAAAAAAAGGAAAATGGGAAAATAAGGAAAAGGGTAAACTTCAGAAAAGCCAGTCTTGTGAAAAAGAAATACATAACATATTTCTTTGCCTACTCCTAATTTGTGCTAAGGCCATAAACCACATATCCAGACAGCAAAACTCTGATAAATCAAGGCATAAACCAGCAAAATTTCCCACGTGCAAGTGCTGGCCCCTACCCACGCTGGGATGACTTAGTGCACAGCCACAACCATGTTCCCGTCGTGCCTTGCACATCCCATTAAAAACTGCGGCACGCCTGGCATGTCCCAATTGGGTCAGAGCCCCGAGCCACCCCGGGCTCCGCGGTGCTCCCGAGGCAGCTCTGGGCTCCGTCCACGCCGCTGCTGCAGTGGCACAACTCTCCTGACGTGACCCACTTGTGGGGAGCGCAAGGCACACGCACACACACGAAAAGCAAAAAAAATTACATTCCTATAGGATTTAATTCCTGCCTTGAAAATAACCCCCGTTGTTATAAGGTGGATAAACGGAAGAATAAAAACGATGTTACAACCGTAACAATGCAATCGTTCAACTGCTTATTTTTTGATGCATCTTCCCCAGTTTAGGAAGGAGAATCAGTGCTGCTGTTTTCCTTGCAATTGCGTAAAAACAAAAAAACCTCAAGTCTTTTCCTTCTTTGTTGTAGTTCAGTGGTGAGGTATTTGCAGAAACCGGTTAAAGAAATGGGTTTTCTCCAGATTTCATAAGGACGTTGTGCGCCAGACGACAGTAATTCTATAGGAAATAAGCTAATTCTTAACGAAACCTAAATTAGGGAAATGCCCGATCCCAGGCGCACCTTTGAACCGCCACCAACTGGGCCCAAAGGGGATTAAGGGGGTTGATCACGGGGCGAGTGGGCGAAGGCGGCTACGGGAGAGCTCCCGGCGCTGTGGAGCCCGCGCTGCCCGAATCCCCGGCCGGAGGAGAGGAAGGAGATGGCGGGGCAGAAGGGGATCCGGCCGGCAGCCCTGGCGCGGCCGCGCAGGGAGCTGCCGCGGGCCGGAACGCGCCTCACTCCGCTGCGCCTCGCAGTGTGGCAGCGGGAGGCGGGGAGGGTGTGGAGGCTGCGGGCGGTCCCTGCCGGAGCC
>VZRZ01000222.1:1411124-1440378 GCA_013398175.1 Climacteris rufus | reverse complement strand
GGGCGAGTCCCCCCCGCGCTCCGCCAGGCCCGCGGCTCGGCCCGGCCCCGGCGTGGGGGCCGGGGGCTCTGCGCCCTCGCCGTGGGGTTGGACTCGGGTCTGCGCGGCGGGGAACGGTTTTTAGGGTGCGGGTTTTAGGGTGCCGGGATTCCGCTCTGGGGCGGACGCGGGCCGAGGGCCACAGCTTGCGCGGCCTCGGGTCACCCCGGCGCGGGGCGCGGCTGCCGGAGGGAATTACTGGGAACAACAAGGACAGCGGAAAGCGGCGGGGGGCGATGCCGGACCCCGGGTCCCCACGCAGAACGCGGACGGCGCTTCCCGGGGGCCGCCGGCACTCACGTAACAGCAGAACCAGGAGGGTTAGGGGGTCGCATTTTGTGGACGGTAGAAAATTGGAAATAATGTGGGGTTGAAACCCAAGCTCTGCCTAGAGGTGTTTTCTCATCCTTGTCATAAAAGTTAATCAGAATTGATTTAATTTTTTTTTTAGGGAAAGAGTTGCTGTTGATCCATGAAATATGATTGTAAAGTTTTTGAGGCATTAGAAATTGCATACCATGGGTAACCTCGTGAAGATGAGGAGGTACCTTCAAGTTGGTTGCATAATTGTGGGGCCAGGGCTTGAGGAGGTTTCTTCAAGAGGCATTTTTAACGTTTAAGGAAACTGGAAGGAAGTTGGCTGTTGGGCTTATCAAATGATGCAAATGTGACTTATCTGGCTGTGAACAGCAAATGTGTAGTGTTTATGTTGCCAACGAGCCTCCGGTTCAGCTTTGACTCCACTTTAATTTAAGCGCTTGTGTTTTCTATCTTAACTCACAGGCATAAAACGTAAGTTGGGCGATGCTTGGAGTTTATTTCAGTCTAGTGTTTGATAAACATGCACCCTGCAAAATTTAACCATGCATGCTGGGTTGATCCTGGCTGGATGCCAGGCACCCACCAAAGGTGACCTGTCATTCCCTTTCTCAGCTGGACAGGGAAGAGAAAATGTAACAGAGGTTTGTGAGTTGAGATAAGGACCAGGAGAGATCACTCACCAAATATCTAAGGGCAAAACAGACTCGAATTGGGGCTATTAATTTAATTTATTACCAACAAAATCAGAACAGGATAATGAGAAATAAATCTTAAAAACACCTTCCTTCCAGCTCTCCCTTATTTCCAAGCTCCACGTCCTTTCCCCCAGCAGCACAGAGAGACAGAAATGTGGGTTATGGTCAGTTCATCACAGATTGTTCCTGCCACTGCTCAGGGAGAGGAGTCCTTCCCACAGGAGACAGTTCTCCATTAACTTTTTCAATGTGAGTTCATCCGAGGGGCAACACTTCTCCACAAACTGCTGCAACCTGGGTCACTCCTCCGTGGAGTTCAGTCCCTCAGGCACAGCTTGCTCCAGCATGGGTTCTGCACGGGATCACAAGTCCTACCAGGAAACCTGCTCCAGGGTCTCTTCCTCTCTCCCCAGGTCTGCAGGTCCCTTCCAGGAGCCTGCTCCAGCACAGGCCTCCCACTGGTTCACAGCCTTCTCTCAGGCATCCACCTGCTCCAGTGTGGGTCTCCTCCAGGGGCTGCAGGTGGATCTCTGCATCCCTGTGCCCTCCATGGGCTGCAGGGGCACAGCTGCCTCCCCATGGGCTGCACCAGGTGAATCTCAGCTCTGGTGCCTGGAGCACCTCCTGCCCTTCCTGCACTGACCTTGGTGTCTGCAGAGTTGTTCCTCCCGCTCTTCTCTGCCTGAGACTACACCTGCACTAAACCTTCTTTTCCCTTCTCGAGTATCTTGCCACAGAGGCATTCCCACCATTCCTGATGGGCTCTGCCTTGGCTATCAGCAGGTCCACCCTGGAGCCATCTGGCATTGTCTCTGCTGGACATGGAGAAAGCTTCCAGCAGCTTCTCACAGAAGCTGCTCGTGTAGCCACCCTACTGCTAAGATCTGGCCACACAAACCCAACACACCATGACACTGAGTATGGAATAGGAGCCATAATACTTCAAAAATAATTTATTTAATTCCATAAAGGTTGTAGTTAAACTTCTGTAGAATCAGCTCAGATGTGTTTCAGGAAGGGGTCCCAAAATACCTTCAAAAGGATTTCTAAGCTTGACCATACATGTGGTATTAATCTAAAATAGTCTTAAGTAAATAATCTTGCCAGGATGGAAGAGTCTAAGGGAATGAGCAGAGAAAGACAATGGTAAATTCATAATCAACAGCAAGGTAGCTCTAGTACAGATAAGTAAGAAACGGGAAGATGTATTTTTTGTCCTTACATTTAAGTTTAAGACTGAATTTCTTCAAAGCAGTGGACGGTGTTCTCAGAGAGACGGTGAAGCCTCTGTCTTTGGAGATGCTCAAAGCCCAACTGGACACAGCCTTGAGCAACCTGCTGTAGCTGACCCTGCTCTGAGCAGGACAGTTGGGCTAGACAAGCTGCAGAAGTACCTTCCAGCTTGAACGATTCTACAATTTCTAAGCCTTTTTTTCCAACAAACATAAAGTGTATAGGAAATTATAGTGATCAACATGATATCCTGAAAGGTCTTGGATTCCAAGGACATTTTATTCAATTTTTCATTCACATAGGCTATGGAAATCCAGAATACAGGGCACATTGCCCTCAGAGATTCAGCATAGCCAATTGTCAGGTCATTGCAGGGGAAGACCTCCAGAAAACTGTGATGCCATTAAAAGGCAAATGGCTGAATGTTTTGCAAGACCTGAATCTTAACTTCTTGACTGGCTGGCCATTCACCCTGTCTATGTATAACTGTTTCACCTTTACCCCCTTGTTTTTACCACCTGGGAACAAGACACCAGCAGATTTTGAGTAATTTGTATAATTTTTGTCTTGATGAAGTCATTACCTCAGTGTTGTGCACAGCCACTCTTGTCTCCAGTAGGCCACAGACACCTTGGTGTGATCAGAAACAGGGTAACTCCCATGGGTGCAGCTGCCAGGAAGGAAGCCTTGTTTGCAGCTGATATTCACAGCCCTTTCTGCTCCCACAGCCAGCAGAGGTGTGCAAGGACAGAACGCACTTGGAGGCTGCACATACCTTAGGTGTGGTTGCACCACTTTGGAACAACTTAGCTTAACTTACCTGCAGAAATGTTTTTGTAGCTTGTGCTGTCTGGAGTTCAGTAGGGAGAGGGTGAAACTGCATTGTAAGCAGTAGGATTTCTGGCCTTGATTGGTGGTTAGGTTGTGTCAGATTTGATACACCACAGACAGAATACAGCAGAATATAGCTTGTATGTAAAAGTTGATAGCTCAGTTGTTCACAGTCCTGTGAATACAGCTGCATTCCAGCTGTAATTTTACTTGGGATCCACTGTTCCTCTGTGTTTTTCCCTAGAGTTTGTTTTGGTGCCACTTGGCTGTAAGTACTGTGCTGTATCTTTTGCCTCATCAAAGCAAATGAAGTTGGTGGTTTTTGCTGAGTGTTCTCAAAATTGAACTTTGCATTCATTGAGTTAGTTCTGGACATACCTGCTGCGAATTTCTGACTTGGACACTTGATTGTCATGATGGCTATTACAATGTTGCAATCAGGTTCCATCGGGGTAATCTCAACAGGAGTTTGTGTGTCCATCCAATCATGAGAAAATGGTACAGCTCCAAGTCAGTAAAGCTGATATGTTTGCATCATCTCACTGATAATTTACTTGTGAATAAATTGTGCAAATTTGTAGAGAGCCATTTTCAGTCACAGTTTCTTATCTTGTGTCTTAAGTAGATCCCTTTCCAGATACTGGCAACGTGCATAGCAAACACCGTTGTGCTGAGTAACACTCCCGGATTTCTCCAGCTGTAGCTCCTCTATTGCTAAGCCCCAGGTTATAGGAAGGTAAGTTGAGGTTTAACAGCTTTCTGTTGACTGGTTTAAAAGTCTTTAAGTAGAGAGGTGTTTGCTTCTTGATCTACAATGAAATAGAGTTATTTTACCGTCCAGTTACCTGATCCTCTTTCAGTAACCATCATTTGACCTTGACAAACCCATCAGCTGGCAATGAGGGGTCACTGAGTTGAATCAAGGCTATGTCACTGTACAGTAAACTTGAGTCTTCTGTAGGGAGCTGTTGATGTTTTTCCTATGTAGCCCCAGTGATAGAGGCTGAGTAGGAAAGAAAATGAAGGGGAATTGTTCTGATTTCTCTCAGAACAGTCCTCTGTTAACATATTCTCATGGAAATTCTTGAATAATTTTTCTGTCTTCCAGCTTCAATTTGAAACTTGTCTATAAAAAGGAAATACTGCCATCTTATCCAAGGATCTAATGTTCCATAACATTCTCTTTTGGTTGTTAATAATATTGCAAGTGCACCAATATTTACCTGCAGTCATTGCACTGAAAGGAAAGAGTAAGGAGGATCAACAAGATAGCTTCTAACAGTGGTAAAAAGATTTGTTTCGTGACTGTAGTAGCTGCTGACTTTCATGCACAGTGTATTCAGGACAGTTACACTAAAAAGGAATCCTTGTAAAATATATCCCAGAATGAAGGAAGTATGAAGGATAAGCAGTCATTCTGTTGATAGTTTAATCTGGAGGTCCAGATAACCCTGGAGTCTTAAAATTGAGTCTAACAAAGGAAAAGCTGTCAGACCAAAAGTCTGTTAGACCTCATAAGCTGTTTCTGGACAATAATCAGTAGGAAATGCCTAGTGAGAAGTAAAAGTATAGGGAAAATATAGAGTGTTACATGCTTAAAAATGCACTCCTGCTGGCCTTTGTCAGCAGAGGAGGTAGCTGGTTCATTTACAGCAGTAAATGTAAATCTCAGAAGGCTTGAGCCACTTCAGAAAAGGTGATATCAGCCAGTGCCCATTTGTCTGAGCAAGATGAGTCGGGGGCTAATAAGCCAGCTGTTATGCTAAATTCAGTCCTATCAAAATAATGGAAAAGAAAACATGGGATTTCTTTGATAAGGAATAAAGGGGTAGAAATATAACTAATACCAGTAAGTGTGGCTTAGGGAAAAATGGTCTTTGCAGACACACCAAATTTCATTACTTGAGTAAGTGAGAAGCTTCAGCACAACATGGATTGTGTACATGGAGCAGACTTGGGTAAAGTGCTTCATACTACACACACCAAGTCTCCCTTACTTTCAGTTTCATATGTAACATGGCTTAAAAGCTGATGGACTGACAGTTCTGAAGAAATACATAACATTGCAGAAATAACCAAACAGTTGGATTGTTTGCAGAGGTGGAACCTTGGTTATGGCCCAACACTTCCATCGTGGTCTACAAGTCATCGTAGAGTCACCCCTGCTTTTATTTGTAGCTGTGGCAAAATTACTGGGGTAAGTACATCCAGGTGATGAGGAGAAGACAGTGATGCAGAACCTTCACCCAGACTGGATTACTTTGTAAATTGAACCACTTTAATAAGCGATGTCTTAATGTGTCCAAATGCAAAATTATGTGTCTAGGATTAATGAATGCAAATCATGCACCTAGAAGATACTTCTGAATCCTGGAAAGTAGAGATTTCAGAAAAGATTAGAGGGTTGCAGTCACAAGGCACCTCAAAAAGAGCCTAGTATACACATGGGGCAAAAAGGGTTGGTGCTGTTTGGGGGTGCTCACACTGGAGTAGATAGTAGAGATAAGGGGAGTTTGTATCTGCTGGAGCCTGATTTTTTAAATAGAGCAAAAACTGGAGAGGCCACAAAAAGTTATAAAATAATTTGGATGCTAAAAAAGTCTAGCTGTTTAATGCCAACAAGAACAAAAAATAGACATGATGCCTTCACCTCCAGATTGGATGGTGCTTTCTGGTATTTTTGTCCAAGTCCTTTGGTTCACAAAGGAGTGAGTGAAATCTAATGGCTTATGCCATAGATTGATATTGGGCCATCTCTGGCAATCCTCCCCTGCCCTTTCCCAAGTGGAAGGAGGTGGAGGTATCTAGGAGAATATAATGTCATGAAGTTCTATTTTTTAGTATTCTGATGTTTTCTATCTAAGAATAGTTTCAAATGATTTCTTTTGCTCTGTCAAGACATGCCTAGACCTAGTTGCTGTGTAATACACAGTAGATTTTCTTATTCCTTTTGTAGTCTCCGTAGCGCTGTTCAGAATTTCTCAAGAACTGTCCAGACATTAATTTGTGTCTGTAAGTTAAAGTGATGTCATTATCCAGTGCAAACCTACGGAGACTGTAAATTCTGTAGAGTCCTCTAGTGTCCGTGCTGGAGTTCTTGCTCTCAGCCAGCAGCGCCTGTTCCTCCCCTCTCTTTTCATTCTCAGATACTACAGAATTGACATTTCCAAATATTGCCAAGCCTTTTACTGGCAGACTGACACCCTATTCCTGTTTGTTGTTGCTGACTGGTTTAGGGCGGGGTCTTTCTATGGCCACCACAAGAGAATAACACCATCACTAGTTTTTCGTTATCTCCTGGCAACCACTTGGTCCTTAACAAAAAATGTCCCAGGCTGGATGGTCTCAGGAGTTTCTGTGCAAGACCAGTGAAGAATGGGCTGTGACCCACAGAAGGAAATGTGTCAGGAATTATTGAATCACAGCTTCTGTGCCTCGAATAGATCTGAAAATGAGGTTCTTTAACTCCTCTCACTTGGGGCAAAAATTATGGTGACAAGACAATTGCTGGAACCTCCCAAAGCAGCACTTGTTACTGCTGTCCACTGTGACAGAGACATGTGGCCATGCACAAAATCGCAGTGGAGGGAGCAGAACCCCTATAAACTCCCTACAGCAAAGTAAGGACAGCTCAAGTCAGCTGGAATTGACAGGATGTTTTATGCACAGTATGAAGTGTTACATCCTATTGTGGCTGAGGAACCAACATCATGGAATTAGCAAAATCACAGCACAAGAGATGTGTAGTCAGACAAAAAGGACACGAGGTGCTCCAAGCTGTGAAGCGATGTTATGAGGAGTCAGGGCTTGGCATTCATGCTGGACAGGGGAATGAGAGGACTTTATGATTAATCTTTCTTCTGGGTAGGAGATCCCAAGCCTGTAAAACTGCCCAAGTCTCAACCAGTGTATGTGATCCATAGGCACCAAGGGGCAAGTGCTTTATAACCTTGCATTCCTCTCCAAAGGCATGGTTCATAGGAACACAGAGTGCTTTGGGTTGGAGGAGACCTTAAGACCATCTCGTTGCAACCCCCTGCCACAGGCAGGGGACTTTCCACTAGACCAGGTTTGTTGTTATTAGTGGCAGGCTGCTCACAAGTAGAGGCTTCCCTGTTCTGCAGCCATCTCTGTTGTCTGCCTCACTGAAGACACAGAACTGCAGGGCAGTCACCTGCCATGTCCCCTGGCTTCAGCAACTACCAGTCCTGGGTTTGCTGCAAGACCTGCTCCCACAGGCAGTATCCTCACCACAGCTTGGTGTGCTGCCCATCACCGTCCCCTGGGAGCCTCTGAAGGGGCTTTGACTCATCCATCTGCACTTTTCCAACCACTGCTGGTCTTCAGGATGCTCCCTGAGAGAGCTGAAGAAAGAACTGGTTGGTGTTGACAGGAAGCTTCATGTAATTACTGGGAAGGAAGAGTTGGAAGGCGGCCCAGGCTGCCACAGTGCCTGGGTTTTGAGTAGCATCTGGCCTGATGTCTGCCAGAACAAATGGCTGGGCACTGAGACAGGCACGTCACAGCCAACACTGGCACATGCAGCACAAAGCCACCAACTCACCTCAGCCCATGATGCTTGGGGACAAAGGTGCCAAACACAGCTGTCTCCAAATCTAGGACAAACTAAGACAACCAAAGTTGGGATGCTCACTGAACTGCCCATGCATGCAGGCAGCCACAATGCTTGGGAACCAAAGGCTTGAGGGCAAAGAAAGATGAGTGAAGCCATAAGAAATACTTTATTTTGATGAGAAAACTAGTTGCAACAAATGAAGTAATGAAACAAAGATTGACCTTAAGAATCGTGTTAGTACACAAAATTAATTTGAAGAAATTGCAATTAAAAATGCTCATTTAATAAAGCAAAAATATTTTAAATAAGATTTTCATGGCATTATAAAACATAATTTTTCAAGCTTCAACATAGACACTGCTGGGATCTGTGTAACACTGAAAAATAAGGTATTGGAGGAAAATCTGTCAAAGAATGGCAATGTTCATTTAGAGAAATTTCATCATGATGAGGCTGGGATATTGAATAGCAAAGGAGTGGGAAATACACAAACTGAACAGTGAAACATGATCTGAGAATCTTATTTGTTGCTCGGGGTCTAAAAATTGTATTTGGATTTAAACCTTCTAATTGTTCCAACTTATAAAAAAAGAATATTTAAAAAATGTGTTCAGATATACCAGGCTGACAACTGGCTGACGTGCTTTTAATTAAAATATTACAATGTATCTTGGAGAATCATGTCCAGTGTAAAGGATCCCACGGTTGTTGGGACCCAGAAGAGGAATGCAAGGCTCTTGTGTCTGGTCTGCCTGTGCTGTGCTACACAGGATAGTTGTAGAGAAAGATCAGAAGAGGGTCCAGATATTCACTCTTTGTCTCTTTCAGTGATACAAAGTCAATAGGTTTGAACTGACTTAATAGGTTTAAATCAGCGAAAATGTTGTATGGCCAATATGGAGTCTCTACAGCTGTGCCTCTCTCAGATAACCTCTGTACTTAAAAATCCCAGTCGTGTTCAGCGTAGTGTCACTCACTTTGAAGCTGTCTGACGTTTTGCACTGTACAGGTTTTCAGTTGCTCGTAAAACCTTGCCAGCTTTCAAAAGCCTGACATTTTCCCTAAGGGGTGTTGGCCTCAAACAGAAGTTTTTTTGGAAGATTCCAGACACAGTTTTTTCATCTGCTTTAGATCAAAATGCAGATTATTTGTCTCTGTAGAGAAAAGAAAAAAAGGAGAGAAAATGAAAGGAAAGGGAAAGAAAAAAAGAAAATAAAAGGACAGGAAAAACAGGAAAGAAAATAAATAAGAAAGTTAAAGAAAAAAGAGAAAAATAAGTTTTTTTTTAATTGAAAAGCCAAATAAATAAAAAGAGTTGAAAATAGATCTTACATTTAAACAGCAGGGTAGTCCTTTTGTTGAGCAGGAGTCCCTTGCATCCTGTGGAGAACTGATCAATTATTTGTCTGCATTAAAATCTTTAAAATATCTTGGTTTACAAATAGTCAGTAGACTTCTTGATACTTAGTTGTTAAAGGAAGGGCTTCACAGGCAATTTTATTTCTAGTGCTTCCTGATTAAATGCTGTGCAAGCTTAAAGGAATTTTTAATTAGTTAGGAAGGTTAATTATTTATGCTACAATTTCAAATAACATCTCTTAGTTTGAACTCTGTTTGGGGGGGAGGGGATGTACAAAAAAAGAAATCCATGATTTACTCTCTAATTTTGTAAGCTCACGTTTCATTTGCTTTATTTGTCCGTGAATGAAAGATGCAGCCTCCAGAGTTGCTGGGGAGTACCTGCAATAAAGGTTAGAGGACTGGTAAATGTTCAACCTGATACATTGTTGGAAGTCAGCACTGCTGGATCTTGAAAAAGAGAGAGCAGAGAAGATTCAAAGTGTTAAAAGGTATTTTTCCTTCTCTCTTCTTGGCTGGCAGAGTTGTAGATGGCCCTGAGGGTTATCTGCTGCGGTGACTGTATAAGCGTTGTGTTTTGAAATAGGACTGTGCCAGCCCCTCCCTGTTTCTCTAGAGAATCGTTTAACAAGAGAGCAGGACATTACAAAACAAACCATTACATTGATGGACCAGCCTTCTTTTCGGGGACACTTTAATGGGACAACACTGATTTTTAGGGTTGTATTTGTCAGTTCAAGGGTGTGTTAATTGGTCTCTTTCCAGCAAAACTCTTCTGTAGCTACATTAACTGTACTCCCCTTGAAGGGATGGGAGCCGATGATCTGCTTCTGCCCGGAGCAGCCTTTCACCAGTCCATAAAGCTGCCAGGTTGCTCTGCAACGTACCAAGAGCCCACTGTCCTGTGACATTATGTGTCAGAACAGACACCTTCCCATAAGGCTCAAAATGCTTTCAAAGACAAATGTCAGGTTTCAACTGCAGAAATAAATTCCCAGCATGAACACACAGATTGGTAGAATAGCAACAGCATGAGGTAGCAAGTAATGCGTAGCAAGTAAATGAAGTAGCAAGTAAAGCTTTCAGAAAAATAGAAGTAATTCAAGATCTCAGTTTCCAAAAGAGTAAGAGCACAAGCTCCCCTTTAAGTGCATAATGGTCCCAGTAGTGTGACCAGGACAATTTGTGTGCCTGAAGCACTCAGGTACGAGGTTTGCAGGGCTGTCCCAGCGCTCCCTGGCTCGGTGTGTTGAACACGTGCTAACAGACTCCAAGGCAAGAAGCCAAAACCATATGGAGGATACTGAATGCTTGTGATTGCTGTGGAAGGACTAATTACACCCCCATACCTCTTTTTGGTGTGAAGTGTGGCTCCATGTTAGATTTTTAGAGGATTAAGTTGTATACAATCACAGCCAGAGCAATAAATGGGAGACAATTTAAAGAAATAAAAATACTTCTTGCTAAACTTTGTTATCTACAGCATTGTCACTATAGCCAAGAAAAAGTGAAAAAAAATTTATTCTATTTCTGTATGCCCAGTGCTAGTCACCAAGGTAAAAAAAAAAAAGCTGCTTTAATGAAAACTTGGAAAAGCTGCCACATAATTCTGTTGTGTGGTAGTTAGGATGAGGTTGCAAATGAAATATTTTGAGATACATAATAGATTACATAATCAAATAGAGATGATTAAGCAAAACCAGGAAGAAAAGTGAGTTCAGAGAACCTTAAGGCACAGTTGCAGGCGAAAACACTTTTCAGGTCTTCATTGAACACCAAATAAACCAAAATATCTACACATAGAAGGGTGTAATGTTTGGCAGCAGAAAGGGCTTTCTGAATAACATAATGAACCCAGACTAATATGTTGGATTTCTTTACAATGCCCACACAGAGGCAAAAAAGGAGAACTTGTGCCCTGGTTCATTTGAATTTTTAGGCCTGTGTACATGAGACTTAATGAGGTGAATCTTGATTTTTTTTTTCCAACTGTACTGAAATATTCAAAAAAGTATACTAGGCTTTAGAAAAACTGTTTGGACTGAAAAGTTGATGTTTTATAAATGCATATCCTGCAATTTCTTAATGAAGCCTTCCTCAACACAAGTAAATATCATATATATGAACATTACTTTGACTAAAATATTTCAACAGTTTTCATCTGTTTCAACATGATGTTCTAGTTCCTTGTTTTATAAAGTACATTGAAGAATATGTATTTATTTAAATATTTGACATAATTCCTTGAATGAGATGTCTGTTCCTTGTTAACAAAATTCTCTTATTTGTTCTTCACTGCTTACATACTGCCCATGTTAGACTTGTTTGTTTGGTTTTTAATCCTTTCAAGGTAAGAAAGCAGAAGAACTTATTTACATACTTGTATCACTTAAATACAGTTTTTGGCTGTCACATCTGATATTTTACCATATACCAAAACCTCTGTAAAAATGTTTATTCAGCCTGGGTTTAGTCTGGGAAGGTATGAAACATGGACTTTACTACACCACTGGGATGGGCTGGACATGTATGGATGTGGCTTTACAGAAACAAAAGCAGGAGCACGAAGCCAGAGCACTGTGGTAGGGGAACATCAGCCATGAAGCCAACTGTGCTGGAAGAATCGTGGCGATGGCAGAACTGGGGAACGAGGAGTGGCGTCCCCAGGGCGTGGGCACGGCAGGAAAAGGCAGCTGGGTCTGTTGTGGATGCACAAGGGCCGTCCTTGGGCCAGGAGGCGGCAGGGGCTGCGAAGCTGCAGCCGGTGCTCTGGGGGTGGGGGTGGTAAGGGAGGCGTTCGAAACTTCATAAATGTTTAGCCCCAGCCTGGCAGCGAGAAGCGACCCAGAACGGCAGGGGCGGCGGAGCTGGGACTTTACACTGGCAGAAGCACTGATGGGAAGCCGGGCTGGGCAGAAGTTTAAACCTCTCCTGCAGGCAGCGCGGAGGCTCAGCCACATGACTCAGCGTGGAAAAACAGTAGGAACTCCTTCTGCAGCAGACAGCTAGAAAGCAGCACTTTTGAAAGTGCTACAAAATGAATGCAATAAAAACATAATTTTAAAATGGTTTGGGACTTTGTTTATACTAGGACAAAATCAGCAAAGGTGTAAACTGAAAGTTCGTTCTTCACCCCTTCAGAACAAAATCTGGTATTTAGCTGGAAATGCATTTCCCAAACACACACTGAAGTCTCAGAAATAATTATTGACACAGAACTTCAACTTTGTACCACTGCACAAGACACCTACTTATTTGTGTTAAAGCAGCACAGTTCATTTATCCTGCTGCCTTCTTAAATATTGAAGTCATGCCTGGTAGAGCCAAGCTGGTTAAAGCAACACTATCTTCTTACTTTTATAGGTATGGTTACAAATCAACTTTTCCTAAATCCTTTTAAAAGTAAACAACACAACAATTTTTGTTGAGTCTAAGCCTACCCCTCCTTTTGAGACTGAGTATTTCTTGTTCTATAGCTGTTTCTTCAAAGAATGAACCTCAGTAGGAGGTTTATGCAGAAGTATAAGCTCCTAACTTTATCTCCATTGCAGAATTACTCTTGGTTTCTACTCAGCCATTCACTGATCATTTGCTAGTGAGGTCGTGTTGATATGCAACAGTATCAGTAATGTAGCATGTGTGTACTAATGCCTTAGAGAAAACTTCAGTATGAAATTAAGATGATGACTCTTGCCACATTTTCCTGAAACCAGGGCTTTGAAAGAAAATGTTGATAAAAGCAAAGAATAAAACCAAACCCAGCACTAGTTGTTAACTTGCACTGGTCTGGGAGGTTTCTTATATACCAGGACTCTTCTGTTTTATCAAGGCAGTATTTTTCCTCCCCGTAGTGAGGAGGTACCACTATACTGGCACTCTGCTAAAACCAAAGCTCTTCGGGAAGAGGTGCAGTGACCCACGAGTAAGTGCTGGTGCCACCCCGGGTGCCCTGCTCTCTCCAGCTCTGCTCTGGAATGTGGCAAGTGTGACACACGTGCCCTGGCCACCCAACCCGTGTGAAATGCAAGTGCACACCTATGTTCAGGTAGCTAACTCACTCCTATTAAGGGTGAAAAACCAAAAAAAAATCATTACTCTGAGGCAAATGTTTGGTTAAGTGAGAGAGCTCACAATGCATCTATTTTCATCCTGGCCAAGAAAATCTAAATAATTTTCAACTTCCTTAGCTGTACATGTTATCACTTTCTCTTGTCATTCAGCTACATCTCTGCATCACAGTTCAGGGACTGAGTGGGTGGTACAGACACATCAGCACACGGTGTATTTGCACTTACACTGTTCACACTTGGCTCACAATCTCGTGTGTTCATCACAGTCTCAAAATCCCATTACTCATCCCATTACTCTTACATCAGCAGTCAAAGCTTTCCATTAGAGGAAATGTAACATTTGGGTGGCAGAACTCTGCATGTGATGCGTCCCCCAGGCCCTCATCCTGCTGTGACAGGATGTACAGCTCTGAGGGAGAGGTGAGCCTTGTGAGAGGGCTGCAGCAGCTACAAGAGCCTCAGCCTGCCTGGAGGAGCCACTGTGAACGCAGGCTGATGCACAACTGGGTCACAAGCACAATTCACTTCCTGGCACTTCTCTATTTCCCACCAGTTCCTGTGCGCCCCATCAGCAAGACAAAATACTACTTAGTATTTCAGAGGAAACTAGACACTTTGCTAAAGCATTTCTTAGTGTTATTGACATCAGCTTTATCAGGTGTTATCAACTACAGCAGGATCGAGCCACGTTTAGACCTAAACTAAGTAATGACCTATGGCTGCTTAGCTGGAAGGATGCAAGGCTGGCTGCTCATCCCAGCACCAGGACAATGCATTGGTGACCTACCCAAGGGAAGGAGTACATGAAATGCTTTGGAAAATTATGGCCCTTGTATTCTTTAAACTGCAAATCAAGAGAGGCCCAATCTCCAACATATCTGAATGCCTAAAAATGCCTGTGGGTGTTTAACCAGTTTCACAGAAGCATTTCAGCACGTGTTTCATTAGACCCACGGGTGCAGTGCACTGAGAGACTCTGCACTGGATTGCACCCTGGTGCTGGTGCCATCCAAGCACTCTGCCATAGTTTATGTTCTGTTTTGTGCTCACCCTGAAGTTCCCACACCAAGTAAGGCTTAAGTTTATCCAAGTTCCTAGAATAGAGAGTTACAGAAATGAGCTGCCAAAGCATGGAAGATGCAGTCCTTGAAACAGACACAACTCAGGTTACAGATTGGTCAAGTTCCTGGAGAGTCAGAGAGAACTACAGCTGACTCCTGCTTTTAAAATGGAGAAGAACTATACAAAAGTTCTTGTATTTACTCTCAAGATCATGTGAGGTAGCACTTTACAAATGGAAAAAGTGAGTACAGGAATGTAGACAGAGTAAGAATACAAAATACAGTGCAAAATCAGAACAAAATGCAAGCTGTTTCAAGTGAAATCTTACTTTTTACCTTTAGAAAGCCCTTGAAGATACTGAATAAAACTGAAACCAAGCTTTGAAAACACAGACAGTACTTTGTACCAAAATATGTTAAATAGCATGACTTGCTAAATAGTTTAGTATTTATAATAGCTAGAATTATGTATATTAGTACAAATGAAGAAGTGAAATCTAAATGGATTGAAGTATTAGCACCCTACGGTAAGTTTATTACATTATGTCTTACCCTGAGGAGTGTGACTCAGGGTAGCTAAGCAAAAGTGGTTTTACACTTTTTTCCTCTCATCTTATTCAGAATTCTACCACCACTACTTTGCCCTCACCCTAAATCATTCCCTTCTACAGCCTCTTCCAGATATTTTTATTTGCTCAACATAATTTTGAAGTTAGTAGTTTACTCTTAAGTGTAAAGAACTCCCAAGTCACCCACACAGAGTTTCATGATGACAAACAGTTACATTTCAAATTAATCACATTCTTTTCATAAATCCATACTAAAACAGGCCAAAACCAGTACTGCCAGTTCAGATCCAGTTTACTTGTAGTTTTCCTTTGGGGGTTAAGAAAACATGTTGTAATATCAGAAGTGACAAATTTAAGTCAGTCAACACTGCTGTCCTAAATACAAAATGTAATACTGCAGAATTCTCAAGTCAGAACCACAGAAACAAAGGAATAAAGGTTTTTGTTGTAAAGAGCTGTCTGAACAAAACAAGCTGTTGTGCAGAAAAGGTACTCATCTTCCAAGAAGAGTCTGGTTGTTTACTTTTAATTCTTGTACTGGTTAAACAATCACTGTAGCCTTTTGTTACTCAGAAAAACTGTGTGAATTAATGAAAATAAGCAATATTTTATTTCAATACCAGATTTATGGTTTGTGTGTTACACTGGGGCTGGTTTGACTGATATTAAACAGATATGTCTGAAACACAAAATAACATAAATTAGACATGCCATGAGACATGTACAATTAATTTCTACTAAAATGTGGATAATCAAACCCACTTCTATGCCAATTCTTTTACACTTTTAATGGTGATAGTGACTAGTATTTTAGTAAGAGGGTAAAATTCAATAAAATGTACGAGGACAGCCATACAACTCAAAGATACTTGTTTGCACAGCTTCCAATTCCACTGTGAAAATGCACCCCCTTCAAAATAGAAATAGGCACTTCATCTTTAAAAATGAAGCACTCTTTTGTTCTTCAGTCATCATCGACAGTTGGCTTGATTGTCACTCCTCTTCTGATCTGACCCCAACCAATCAAACTGTAAAAAGAAAAGGTTTATATTACTTTCAATAGTAATCAAAAATATCCTGGATAAGTCAACATCCTCCCTAAGCCTTCAGTTCTTACATTTTGAATTTTCTACACTTGTCTCCCACTCAAAACATCCTACAAGAACTAGGGCAGCTTAGTGGAAACAGAGAAGAGAAAAGGGTGAGGGACAGAGGATATTTGTAACCAGCTAAGGGTGTGCCCTTGAACAGTAAACTGAAAAGCTGAAAATGTTGTAACCTATGTTGTACTGGTGGATGGTAAATCTATTCACAGCTTGATCTCTTCCACCTATGCCTGAAGTGCTGCATTATTTCCAAACAGAAAGAGAAATTCAGTAAGATTACAAACAGCTGTAACTCTCAATGAACACCTAACCTGTGACAGTAACTCAACTCTCAGGGAAGTTCAGCTATTTACACTCAGGAAAATTAAGGTCTTTTTTAAAGGCCACTATTGCCTCAGAAAAATATGCTTGTAGAAAGTCCATTTCCACTGTCAGCAGGTATTTCAAATTACTAATAAAACTGTGTTCAAAACCTTTCCTATTTCTGGTGAGGAGATACAAAGAAACCACATGTGCATCTCAGTTTACCTTATTAAGCAGTAGAGCCTGTCTTGGGACACCAGAAAAGGAACTGAAGTTTATTAGCTCAGCACTTTCCACTTTTTAGTACTATATCCATTGTCATAATTTGTCCACCTTTGAATTCACTGATCCTTGGAGTCACTAGTGTATCCCATTTGCTATTTAACCTCTCTCTATGCCTCTGTACTTCCTTTTTATTTTATACCTCCTTTGTATCTTGCTTTTTCACGCTCTTTCATATTTTAAGTACTACATTGCCTTAGGCTCCAAGTTCCTTTTTACATAGAAATCAACTTTTCAATAACTATCTTTTTATAACAGGCTACCACTACCTGCCCACCTCATAATCCAGAGAGAGGTGAGCTTTTAGGCAAAATTTGGTCAAGTTTTTCAATTGGGAAGTAATCTACAGAAGCAACAAAATTTACAATGTGCACAGGCCACCAGTCTACAGCTTAAAAACAGGGCATAATTTCTAATGTAATTTCTCCTCTTCCTTCTGCTTTACCTGACTTAATTTGGGTCCTGCCTTTTTTTTCCCCTCCTGTTCAAGACGTTATCTTTTGCCTTGGGTTTGGTTTTTTTTCAGGGAATAATCTCTTCCCTAATTTGTCATATTGCTCTGAGACAGCAAGCACTAAATTCCTGTCTACACTTTCTTGTCATCTGAAAAAGAAACGTGCATCCATGGATATTTAAAGCTTGGTTCTTTTCCATACGGCACAGATTTATTGTAAAAATGGCTATGCTATCTTATACTACAAGGGCCGTGCAGAGCCAAGAAATCCAGATACCCTTATGTCCTTAGCAATGCAGTCTTACAGAACGTGTGACAGGTACAGTGTGTGTAATCACCTAAAGAGTCTGGCACTACAGTAAAATGAATCATCAGCCAAATTCTGTTCATAATTTTCAGCCTCCAGGTGCTTCTGTGCAGTCAGACACTTTGTATTTGTAACCTGAATGAGCCAGTCCTGTTGATGCTTTATTCTTTCCTCTCTACTCGTAGTACATGACAAGTCAAACATCCCTCCTCTGCTCCCGTGCTGTTACTTCCAGCTTGCACTAGAAATCACATGCAGCTGCACAGGCAGAAAGCCAGTGAGGTGTGCATACAGACGGGTTTTGGCTTAACATTATTGGAATTTCCCAACCCCCCTGCCAAGATTCCCTACTGCAAGCTCAATTTACAGCTTGGCAGTTTTGGCCACAAACCACGAAGCTCAGGTGTTTCCTTGTCCGTTAACTACAAGGGGCCCACCCAATCACACTGTTTGTTTAAAGAAGAGGCTAGCCACGAAACAAAGCATTCCACAATGACAGAGCCAATGTGGCAGGAGAATCCAGACGAATTTCTAAAACAGACATACACTTACCTATTCTAGTCCAAACTCAGATCCATGATATTTTTGTTAACAATGTAACAACCAGGTACTCTACCAACTTAGCACCAACTTACCGCCAGTGTTTCTCAACTCTTCGACTCAGGGCAATTTTTTCTCCCACTTCTGTGCATACAGGGTTAGTCAGCACAATCTTCCCCAAATCAGCCTTTACTGCACTGACTCTCCCTCCAGTAGATAAGGATCCTATGTTTACCATTAGAACTTCATTCTTTGATAATTTTTGCACCTGAAGACAGACACACAAAACTTTGAAACATAAGCTTTAGTACTAAAAAAAATAGCAGACAGTACCAACTATCTTCTGTTACCTTCTTGCCACAAAGAGAGATATAGCTGAGAAGTACTGTAACTATAGACACACAAACTATGGGCAACAGTGTCAGTGGATAAAGTTTTATATGCAAAATGACATGCATAAAGATGTACTTGCAGTTCTGCAGGTTCTTGGTATGATGTGCTTTCTTGGGATTTCTCTACCTTTTGTATGAAATATACTGATGATTGCACATACAGTATTAAAAGCACAGCCACAGATATTCCTACAAACTGTGATGTTACACAGATTATTCAAAAGAATGGTGTATTCTTATTTCCCTTAAGCCTACATACATATTTTCTAAAAATCATTTTTTGAGAGCACTGAAGCACTTTATTTACTGTTGCATGAAGCAGTTTTTAGATTTAAATGCTAACGGGGGAACTGTGATCTTCGAGTTGATTTGTGTAAAACAGATCGTGCTATACAAGTCTGTGCTGTGCCTCAAGTTCAGTTTCTTTTCAACTAGAGTATTTCACAAATACTTCACTTTAAAAAGTTTTTCAGTGAATAAAATCTACAAAAAGCATGTAAGTAGGAAGTAGATCAGCACTGGTGTAAAACAAATGAATAGGGTGATAGCAAAGGAAAACAACTACTAGTATTTAAAGAAGAATACCTAACCTGACACATAAATACTTCATGCTACTCTAAACTACTCTGCTATGAATTTCTACTCCTCTGAAAAGCATTCTTCTACAGTATTCAACAAGCAGGTAAGTTTAGTGACAAGCTTGTATCAACAGGGAGACAAAATTTTGACATATGATCGAAGAAATGTACTCATTAATGAAACTTAGCACAAGAAGCAAAGGGAGGAAAAACAAAAGAAGGGGCCCAGACCTTTGCAGCTTTCTTGTCTCCTTCGGTGCGCACCCCCAGGAGTCGTCTCAGCAGGAAATAGGAAATCTCCAGCTCTGTAAATATTTCTGGCAGTGCCCCAACTGCACCAAGCACCTGGCCCACCATGCGGTCAGCTCGGCACAACGTTGGATCGATCTTGGTGCCAACACCTGCAACACAACAAGGGAAGTCACAAGGAGTAATGGACAGGAAGCTGTCACTTTTATGGACTAAAATACTTGAAGATGATCTAAAAAACCAGAGATTGTACTGGGAATTCCCATTAATTGGATGGCACTTTCAGAATGTCAGCAAGATTGTGAGCTCTGTATAAACAGATGAATAAATACTCTGCTACTAAAGCTGGTACAATTAACAGTGCAAGTTGATCTGCATTGGCCAGTGACATTCAGGAAAATGATTGATTTCTCAAATATCCAATTTTCAAACCAACCCCGTCTCTCTCTACATACAGGAATTATTTAAAATTGCTCATAGTGTTTTTGTTAATTACACTGAAATTTGCTGTTGAATGAAACCAAATGTTTTCAATAAGCATGAAGAAATAAATATTTCCATAAAAGCATATTCTTACCTATAAGGCCTCCTGGAGCAGCATATTGTAGATCATTGTGTTCAGCAAAGAGTGACACAATTTTGGAAAAGATTGGCTTGCACATGAGTTTTCCTTCGCTGTCCTTGGACACGATACCAGGCCGCACCTCAATTTCCTGGCCCACCTAGTTACAGAAGTGGCAAAGTGATTGTCTGGTTGTTCCACAGGAACACGAAGCTGCCTTGTCACAGGTAAGGCTTACATATCCCAAGATGTACTTTCTATACAAGTCCTTGGTTCTGGGCTGCTGTTGAACTTTTAGGATTTCTGTTGCACCATTTACTGCAAATTGACCAATACCTACAGCCAATGTAACAACGGATTTTCTTCTCAAAACAATGTGTAAAACTGCTTTCGCAAAGGATCTTTATCAGCAATAATTCCAACACTTACATTTTAGTTTAATTTTTAAACATGGTATTTCAGCTAGAAATATTTCAGGACTGAGAAAAATTGAGTTAATTCAATCAGTGTAATGGATTGACATTGATACACTTCAAAACAAAGAAAATACAAGCTGTATAAATGTTCAAAGATGTAGTTTGCTCTCCAGCCTAGCTGAGCAACTTTTAAAGTTTCCATCTATTGATGGAAAGCAAGCAAAATAAGAAAATTAAATTATACAGAATACTTATATGGGGAAGTGGGACCTGTAAGAACCCACACACACTTCTGAGGTACTTTCAAAGTTCTTTTGCTTTCCTCTTCCTCACAATAATTCAGCAAGTGAAAGTTGTAGGACAAGAAAAAAACAGCTCCTTCAATTTTTGTAAGTCATTAAATCAGTTATCACTATTAGCAAAAGGCAGGAGTACAATAATAAAAATACATTTTTAAAATTCAAACCAGTGCTTCTTGTTCTGGTATTTTAAAACTGCAAAGTAAAAATGAAGTACAGACAGAAAGGATAAGTGCCATCTGACTGTACTCAAGTTAAAAAAAAATTAATATTATAGATTAATTTTGTACTAAGCATGGAAAAACTCTACTCATTATTGTCAATACAAAACTCCAGTCAAGAAAGAGAAAAGGTTACCTTTAAAACACCCTTTAGAATACTGCCACCAGCTACTCCTCCCTTAAGGTCATCAACTTCACAGCCAGGCTTGTTGACATCAAAAGATCTAATTACTGAAAAAAAACAGACCATAACCAGGTTTATATTTAATATCAGATTTTTAAATACTGTCTTTAGCAACTTTGACTGCTTCTCTGTTCTTATGAAAGTATACACATATTTATAAATATTACAAAAACACAACAATCAATATTTTTCCCCAATTTTTATGCATACAGTTGATTTTATTCCCAAAACCACTTAAACTGCTCATATACATAAATGTTTTTTAAGACTATTTCTGCATAGCAGCAACTAACTTAAAGATCTGTATCTGAAAAAGAAAGCAATGAACAACCATATTTCAAAATCTCTTCAATACTCAAATGTTAATTGTGAACACCAGAACCTTGTTTTAATGTACTCATGGGTGAGTACTTTAACCTTCACATTATGTGGTCAATTTTTATGCATCTGAATATGTTTTATAGCACTGCCATGGCTTATTTGGAAAAAAAAAAAGACAAAAAAAATTAATTCCTTGTAGGAACTGCATTTCATAGTATGCTGAACAAGAACTGAGACTTTGACAATTCCATCCAGGAAACAGGTGACTAACACAAAAGATCTAACCAAGTTACCCAAAATATTTTCACGGAAATAATGCAATTATCAAATGTATCAGTTTGTCAATGTTTTGTTAAATCAAAACTAAATTAATACTAATGAAAGGGATGTTTTAAAGATACAGATAAATTTCTCATTTTTATTCCATTTTAGTGTTATCGTATGCACAGAATATACACAAACCAACAGCAATTAACTGTGAACAAACAGTACAGCTCTTGGAAAATACGCAAGTTTTAAAACAAAAGCACCCTAAACACTCCTTTTAAACCCACTTCTGTTCAGGGCACTCAGCACATGCTACTCTAAGTGCAGATACATTCAGGAAGTGTTTGGCCACAGAAGCCCAGGCCTGAGCATGTACATACCAATAAGCCTTGGTTCAGAGGTGAAGTCTCGCAAAGGGACTGGGATTTTCTTCACTATGTACTCACAAACCACCTCTATGTTGTACTTCAGTTGTGCTGAGATTGGGATTATTGGAGCTCCTTCTGCAACTGTACCTGAAACAAAATCAAGTTCAACATCAAGACTTAATAACAGTATTTACAGTAACATGACCAAGTATTCTGTCCTTGTTAAAAATACTAAAGAATTTCATGGCCTGCTCTGTGTGTATTTCCCAAAGCAGCATCAGAGCATTCTTCCTTCCCTTCAATATTGTAGCTCAAATCAGCCACACCTACTTTTCAAGGCATTCTGAACATTGTGCAGGGTAATGTTCCACTCTAAGGGAGAATTCACTTCCTACATTGGGATCAGAAGTATTCTTAAGATTTCCTAAGAGAGACTGGATATCTCTGTAATTTTACAGTCAGATTTCATTCTGACAAACTAAATTTCCTGTCAATTTAATGCTCTATGTTTTACAAGCTTTGCAATACAAATACATTTTTAGAAAGATGCTAATTTTACAAAAGAATCCATTTAGTTATCCAGGTTTGTTAGATATCATTAGTTTTAATTATATCTATGTTTCCTGTGGTAACTCCAGTTCTCAAACACCAAATTTACACATCAAGCCACTCAGACAAAGTTGTAATGAACAGTGACAATTAGGAATTACAAATAAAAAAAAGGAAGACCCACTGGCTACTTCTGATGGTGACAATCTGGCTCTGCAGCTTGTCACTTACCCCATCCCCTGCAGCTAAACAGGGGGAACAGTGGAAGCTCTTGGGAGAGATAAAACTCAAAGCACTAAAGTTGAGCAGAACTTTACAGACAGAGTAGGATAACACTGCCCAAACTGGATTTACACAGGCAGATGAAAGAGCACTCTTTTCTGATTAAATAAAAGCTACTAACACACTTATACCTATGAGGTGTTCCTAACAAGTACAGCTTCCTTCTCTCCTGCACTGCAGTAAAATCACAATAAAATCTCTACCAAAGAAGAATCCAAGAAATCACAAATCCAGTGAAAGCTACTACATAAGAGTAGCTGTTAGTTTTACATCTAGAGTTCTAACCAAGAGCCCTAACATTATGGTATGCAAGCAGCCTGAAACAGGCAAGAAGCACAACTCCCATGGTCTAGTTTTCACATTAACAGACCATGTACACCAGCATTGTTTAAGAGAAGCTTTTCTATAACCATACAGAAAGCCACTATGTCCATGTCCCAACACTGAATTTCCACCACTAACTGGATTTCTTGAAAACTTACCTTGTACAAATGCAAGAATCTGCTCATACTGTTCTTTAGCCTGGCTCTCCTTCACCAAATCAATCTTATTCTGTAGAATCAAAATGTGCTTCAGTTTCATGATTTCTATAGCAGCTAGATGTTCTGAGGTCTGAGGTTGAGGGCATGACTCATTACCAGCTGAAAAAAGAGAAGTGAGTGCAATATAGAAACTATAAAGATAGACAAAACTCCTACAGTAAGGACATCTACTTTCATCCACTATCTTTATATAGAAAAGAAGACAGCTGTCTCTCAGTAAGCTACATGTGAAGCAACCAAGTCAATAAGCACCTGTTCTCCCCTAGAACTGCTGGCTGTAACATCCACACAACCTAGGACAGGTGAGAGGTTCTCCCATGCTACCTGCTCCCAGTGGGAAATCCACCCAAAGAATCCAACAGCTAACTTGTGTCTACCTGAGCTACTCCATCCTTCAGCTCTTCAGACATCTCAGTACTGACTGTAGCATAATGGACAGATGACCTTTCAAGAAGCATTTCAAAACTTTCAGTAAAGTCATAAAAATGCCAAGATCCTCAAACTGTGTAATACTATACTTGTATCAAGTATGTGAATAGGGCTGATATCAGTAGGGTTTAGATTTCAGCCATCTAAGAAACCAGCTTTGGCCTGATGTGCCATTATGGTGGTTAATCTTGCTTGAAGTTTGGTCTATCACACTTTCTAGAGCTAAACAGGCAAAAGAAATGACAGCTCATCATCCCAGACTCTTGGAACTACAATATCCGAAGCTGTTTCCCTCTTCTCTTGATAAGCCATATCTAGGTAAAATAATTGCTGTGTATTACTATGGAACACTAGAATGTTATATAGACACAGAAAAATCAGTTTCACTTGCCTCCTGTTGCAAATCAGAACAAAAATTGTCTGAATCAAATTAAATCTCCTGTACTTTGATTTTGTCTATATTTATCTGGGTTTACTGATTGTACTGTTGTTTGTGAACTCTCCTGTATGGCAAAGACTACATGCATATTTAAAGGAAACTGAACCTTCAGAGAAACTCAAAATTTACTTGCAGCTAATCTGTTTCCATAAAGTGATAAAAATATGCTACTACAAGGTTTCATCTTGCCTATCTTCTATCAATGGGGCCAGCTACCAGCCTAGTGAATATGGAAAGCCGTATTTAAAACAACTCAGCTTGCTAAAGCAGCACTTTATTTTTCTTGACACATCTCAGAATCATTCACTTGTTTTAATTGCTCACCACATCACAAGATTTTAAAGCCCATATAAAGTTGCTTCATAATACTAAAAAACAGAGCTCTGCTTTTGGGTAGCAATCATTACCTATCAACAGTAAAGCTGCATCCATTACTGCTGCACCGTTCAACATAGTAGCCATCAAAATATCATGGCCAGGACAATCCACAAAAGAGACATGCCTGTTGTAGGAGAAGGTGAAAAAGAAATCCAAAAGCCCATTATCAACAATTCCTCTGACTGGTTTACGTCAGTGATTAGGCAGAGATAGAAGTTAAAAGCATCCTTAAAACAGATAAACATTTTGAGACAGCCAGTGAAAAGCAATGCCTTAGAAGTACTTTCAAAGAAGTTCTAAAAGAACACAAAGACTACTGAACAGCTACTGAATCCTTTTTCTGAGTCTTAAAATTTAATACCACATATCCATATTAAGTACTGGTTTAATATCACCAGTTTACTTGTAAATTAGATCAGAGTTAAATGCACCAGAACAAAAAAACCAAAACCAAACCAACCCACCACAACCCATCCAAAAATCAACATACCACATGGGATTTCCCTTATCTCTTCTAAAACACATCTCCCAATCTCCAGTTTTAGGAAATTATGCATGGTTATAACTGCACTTCAATGATTTATCTACAGAGACAATGTTACATTTCCAACCTTATGATTTTATTGTGCAGACCATAATGGTTGGTTCATTACATTCTTTCCTGAACCTATCCAGTGAAGAATCCTTGTTTCTAGTAGCAGGCCATGAAAAAATAAGGGACTAATTTGCTGCTTTGCTGACAATGTTAGAAATCTACTACAAGCAAATAACCAGTAGGATAAAGAATGCAAAGCTTTTAACCAGCTGTTTCACAAAGGCTGCCTGCCTGTCACACTCCAACAGAAGTTAATCTTAGTGCAAGTGCTCTACTGGGAATCTGAGAAAAGGAAACACACATGGTTACAGCACTATGTGTATTTTATCACAAACATGAACTAAGAATCTTGTCACACAACATGACTACTCTCATTTGAGCGATCATTGTGCAGACCCCACGTATCAACTCTTGTGGTTACTAAGCTTCCACGATGACCGTGCTGTACTTTATTAGAAACCAAGCAAATAAAGAACACTTGGCCTCCAGTGAGAGACCTGGTCTCACATCAAGCATCAGGCTTTCATATATTCATTTAAAAAACTTGGAAAGCTCTGCCTCTAGGAAGAAAAAGTTTAACAAAGGCCACCCTGCCAAGAGGAATTTTAAAGATGCACTTGTGAGGTCCACATAAGTTCCCAATCTGGTCTCTTTAAAACGTACTTGTATTATAGCAGGAACATTTCACTTCAGAGTCCTGCACGTAGCTGAGGACAGCAGACACAGCTGTGCTGCACCACGGCCTGCTCATCCCCACCAATGATCCCACAACACCTTTGATGGGGGTGCTCCCATCCCAGCATGCGCTGTCTGCCCTAACAACCCACTGAGCTCACAGCTCAGTCCTGGCTGTTCTCAGTTATGCAAAGGGAAGTAAACACAGCTTATTCCAGTCATTTACAGCAGTTACCTGACTAGTTTGAAGTTCCCTTTGGTGCCAGGAATATCTGTAGGGAACTCATCTGGGGTGCTACTTCCACAGGATCGGTAACACTCTGGTCGAGAGCAGCTTGGGTCATCCAGCTTGTAAATCTGTGATTTTTGAAAATTGAAAAAAGGTTTAATTCCTCAAGGGTTAGTTACCTGTAAGCTTACATCCACCCTCACACATATTAGCAACATAGCCACTAGATTTACAGTAATGACTCACCTTTGCATTAGCATAACCCAGCTTGATTGTGATATTTCTTTCCAGTTCATTTTTAAATCTGACAGTATGAACTCCAGATATAGCTTTGACTACTGTCGACTTTCCATGGGCTACATGACCAATTGTACCTGTGTTTTAAAATGAAAGGTTTCTCAACAAACCACCATTTAATTTTGTGCAATATTCCATTACAATCAACACACAACTACCCTGAATCCTCCACAGCCAGTAAGTCCAGAGCCCCTATCAGAAGCACATATGGAATTTGTAATCATTTTTGTTTAAACAAACAAGATCCTAAACTGAGCTCCCAATGGACAAATCTCTGCAATTTAATGAAACTCATTTCAGTGTTTTATGTCAAGGTAAAATAAACTTTGCTTTAGCCAGTATTTCCCACACCATTTAGCTGTGTTCCTGAAGTAAACTCGATGCTTTTCAAGCCAAAAGGGCCTAACAAGTCCCTAAAATTACTCTGTAACTGCTTCAGTAAGAACTTCTTAAAAGTGTTGCCACAAAGGTACCATCTGCTACTGCATGAGCACCGGAAAGAGTCACCTTAATACACCCCTCTTTTTTGTAAGTTTGTTTTTACCTATATTAATTGTTGCTTGTCTGCTGATGACTTCTGGTGAAAGAGGCGTCAACTTGGTAACATCCTGTATAAGGGAGATTTGTTTAGAAAGTATTTAATGGATTTACTTGAAAATTTACCAATAGTTCTATTCAGCAAAATCCAGTACTATTATATGCATTCCAGGCTTTTAAGTGTGTGAAATATGACAAAAAGGGAACCAAGTCCTGCTCATGAATCAATACCAGCTGCAATTCAACCCCCTGCAATTCTGTAAATCAGAATTGGCTACAAGGTGTAAAGATGGGAGTAAACAAAACAAAAAAACTCAAAAGTAGCTTTCACAAAAAACATCAAGTCCTTACCTACGCTCAAACTTAAATTACACATAACAGGCAAATTCAAGATAATGTTCAATGATGAACTGCATCAATGGTTTAAAAGCAAAGCTTTGTCACGAAACAGTTGTTTAATTGGTGTAAGGTTCCATTACAGACAATATACAATTACAACTAACACCACAGAGTCAGTAGATCCAGAGGTTTCATTATTACTATGGACTTTTATTCTTTTTAATGGCTGTTTTTCCATCAGATACTGTTATTTCTGCTTTAGATACCAGATAAAAATTCTGCTGTCCTCAATAGTCTCTTGTGTGAACTTAGTGGTGGCCACTGGCAAAATAAAAAACTCCCAAACTCTGTACAGATAAAGAAGCAAATCTCAAAGAGTTGTTTAGGGTTTTTTAAAGCTGATTGTCCAAATAAAGGACAAGTGTTGAGATCCACTGAGATGTTCCTCTGTACAGCTCATTTTCATCCTGCACTGAGTTCACATGAGCTGCTCAGTTCAAACAAAGATTCACGATGCCAAGAGTCCTCGGTGCAGCACAAGATACAAGGATTGTGCCAAGATACAAATAACACACACATTAAATCACAAATTGTTTGCACTGTTACGTGAAGGTTCTGTGCACCATGACCAAATAAGCACATCTGTGTAAAAATGTAAACTCGCTCATTCTGTTCTCTGGTATTACATGAATAAAATATTCATGGTCAATACAAGCCAAGTTTTGAATCCCTAAGGCACACGATTAAATTTATATTTCTTGTATATCGAACTTCAAATGAGCTCCCAGCGATGGGAACGTGACCTGCAGATGGCACCCTGTGGCCGGGCGACAAGCACTTCAGCGTGATGCAATTCCTGCCACCAGGAGAACTCTTCCCGGCGCACGCTATTATGCACGCGTGGAGTTTTTCCTCAGGACTGGTATAAGGCTGTGCTCAGCAATAAGCTGCAGTCAGCTGCAAGCACTCAAGGACCGACTGAAAAGGTACAGAATAGGCCTTAAAGGTAATTCTTGCTGTCCTTCCAGCTAGTCCTAGCTGTGCCTGTTCCGACTAGGAAATGCCATGGTCAACAATGAGAGGAAGGAAAGAAACTGAGAAACAGCTAATACAAAGGGAATTCCTGTGCTCAAACCCGAAGAACATCGAACATTATTACTGTAAAGACAAATAAGCTGTTCCAGTTTGAACACCTGGGAAACAGCAACAGGATTTTTGAGTAGTTTATAATATATACTAGAATAGAAGTGTAATAAGTGAGGCAGCCCAGGCGAGACATTTAACAGACCACACTACTGCAGCCAGAGACCATCGCAACTGGTTGCCGCGGTAGTTATAGTGGTGAGTAGAACTGGTATTTCTCTGTAGTTGTTAATAATTAAGACAATTTTCTTGGCAAACCAACCAAGACAAGGCTGGTAGCCAATCCCTCGAGCTTGCCGGGAAAACACGGCCGCCAATTTATGGTTCTACTTTGGAGACGGAAGAATCTTTAATACCACAGAATAAAGCAGCCCTTACACGGGGAAAATTGCACCCACCAGTGAGACACAAGAGCTTCACTCGCACACGCGAGACGCCGACCCGCCGAGCTTCACACTCACGGGGAGGGGAAGCGCCTCGCCCGGGCGCCCCGCACCCACCAGGACCGGCAGGACCTGCTCCCTGCGCCGCCGCTCTGTCCCGAGCCCGCGTCCCCCTGCCCTCGGCTCGGCCCCAGCGTCCTCAACTCGGCCCCCTCAGGCGCCGCCGCCTTCCGCGACCCCTCAGCGCGTATCAGTCGCGGTGGGCCCCGGCAGGAGGCTCGGAGTCCCTCGGGCCGCACCCCCACTCATCCGCCCGCAGCGGCCCGCCCGCCCCCGCCGCTCCCGGGGGGCTCCCGCCGAACCCCAGGAGCCCGCTCCCGGGCGCTGGGCGGACGGCGCTCACCAAGGTGCCGAGATCCTGCCGGCTGAGGTGCGGCTGCCCCAGAGTCACTCCCGCCTCGTCCCCCGCCATCTTGGCCCGAGTAGGAAGTGAGGAGTCCCGCGCGGCCGCCTGACCGCCGGCTCCACTCGGCACCGCCGCGGNNNNCCCGCAGCCTCCGGCCCTCTCCGGCTCCCAAGGCGGCACCGGCCGGCCCGGGGGCGGACACCGACCTCGGGCAACAACGGCGATCAGCGCTGGGGAGCACCGACGGCCCCGCGGCGGAGAGACCTCGGCTCAGGCGCGCTGAGGGGCAGCCCTGTAAAGGACCCCGGTCGCGCTCGCGCCGGGTGATGCAATCGGGGCCTGCGGCGGGGCCGCGCAGCGTGCGCGTGCGGGGGAGCGCGCGCGTGCCCGTGACGGGAGCGCGCGCGGCGGGTAACAGCGGCGGGAGC
>VZRZ01000222.1:1314389-1406351 GCA_013398175.1 Climacteris rufus | reverse complement strand
CGGGTCCGGGGCGGCCGCAGCCCCGCCGGGCGCTCGGGTTCGTGCGGCCGCACGCCGCGGCCCCCGGGCCTGCCTGCCCCGCTCCCCGGCGAGCTCGGCCTGCGAGCTTTGCTCCCAGCGGAGCGGGACCGTCGTGCGGGCACGCAGGCTGAAGTAGGTCATTGAGTTCCTGCCCCGAAAAGGGCCATTTCGCCCCCAACGTAGCTGATTGCGAAAACAGTATCTGTGATCTGAGCCAGCAGGATTAGTACCAGAGCTTTGATCTATATNCACATCAATGTGATTGACTGAATTTGTTTGATTTACCTTAAACAATGAAAGGGAACAATTAGGACACTTTTTTGGGTTTTTTGTTGTTTGGGGTTTGGTTTTTTTCCCCCCTCTTTTAGAAGAAGAATACGGGAACCACAGAGCTATTGCTGGAGTAAGGGACAGAACTATTGCAGTCTGGCTTCCCGTGGACTTGTTATATTTATTCGGTCTTAGGATAACCCAGCTCTTGCACCACCGTTGCCCCAGTTCACATTTGGATCCCCTGAGCCTACCACCATGCACCAACATACTTCCTGTCCTTTCCCTTCCCTTGTAGCACCTAGCAAATGTGTAATTTCTACCATATGTCCTATAAACTTTCCCACTGACACTCATCTCCTTTCACTTTCCTTAATTATAGCCTGTGGCTGGTTTGGATCTACACGTGTGTTGATTTGCCTTTCAGCAAGCAGAGCGGAACAGATAAGCATTGAGCTCACACTGCAGACATGAGACCTTTTTCATTCATCTAGCTGCCAGTTTGGGGCATATGTGTAGAAATTAAAGATGTTTGAGATTTCTGTCTTTCTGACAAGTGAGGTTGATGTTCAGCAGCGAGGTCAAAACCTGTGTGTCTTGAACAAAGGGCACAATTAATGCCATTTTCTCAGAAGATGCTAGGAGTATTAACTAAATTAGCAATAAAGATACAGATAACAAAAGATAAATGGAGGAGGTAGTTCAGCAATCCTTATTTAGATTTGAAATATTTTTAATAATATAGTTTAAATACTATGTGTAGCTCATGTTTTTATTTCACTAAGAATTAATGTAATAAGTAAAAAAATAGGATTAAAATTTTTGTTACTATGAAGATTCTTGCTGCTTTTCTGTATAAAATATAATTTTAATATCTTCACAGTGAAAAAGTCATGTTTTATTCATAACTTTTTCTTACATTTGAAAAAAATAATCATTCTATAAACCACAAATGTATATCTATATAAAAGAACTGTTGTCACTCAGGATAGTGCAGTCCTGTCCACTTGGAGAGCAGTGGCAAATCTATAATTTTCAACACTGTCATCACTTAACTTTTAGGTATTAGTAATACATGTTTTTCCAGGTAAAGACAATTGCCATTTCTGTGGGTGTCTGAACTATTTTATACTGGGCACCTGTTCTGGTAGCAGTAAATGTAATTGGAAGAGCATTGAGCTGAGCTTGCTCTGTGTTTGGGGACAGGTTTTTCTGTGCAGGTGTGGTGATGCAATGACCTTTTAGACAGATGGTTTAGGCTGTGTTAGTGTCTGTGAAGTGCAGGTGCATCATCCACAGAATGGGCTGATAGAGAAGAAACCTTTGTGCATCTCATTGGTGTTAAATCGTGAGACAGGAGATCTTGTGTGTATGCTTTTAACATTTGCCATTTCTGCAGAAAGGCTACATTGAGTTATAACATACCTATATGGTAGATAGAGCTTACATATTTGTAGGAAAAGAGAAACATATGCATTAGCAGTAGGTGTTTATGAGAGCACCAACACATCTGCTTAAGATAGATTTTCTCAAAAAGGGAATGGAACAAAGCACTCTCTCCAGTAGTTTACTATACTCTAGTGGAGACAACCAAAGACTACTCAGCAGGGTTCACAGAATCACAGAATCTCCAGGTTGGAAGAGACCTTCAAGATCACCGAGTCCAACCCTTGCCCCAACATCTCAGAAAGGTTCTGGCACACTTAGAGTGAACAGTAACCATGCTGAGCTGAGGCACAGTCCATACTGAGTTTCAGTAGGTTTGGTTGTAACTCTTTCTGATGATGTTTCTGGCATAGCCAGAATGACCTCGGAGCCCACTGATAGGAAGTGCCAATGTTGCTATTAAACCAATGCAGATTGCTCTGAGGTAGCACTGTGGGCAGAGATTTTAAGCTGGTCAGATGTGTGCCCCTAAGAAATGGAGTGTGGGCAGTTTTCAGGAGTAGCCAAGTTTTAATTTCTGGAGTTCTGGCAGTCTGGTTCCTCTGACTGGCAGTGCTTGGTAACCTCCTAACTTCTTGCTTACAAAGTAATCCAGTGTTTTAGGAATTCTCAGGATGGATTGGGTGAAGTCTTTTAGCATGAACATACCAATGTGTTTAAGATAAATTGTTTCCCAATTTTAGTGTATTAATTATAAAGAATTTTAGATAAGGAAACTGGATGTGTTTCTTCATTCCCTACATTTGCAATTGTAGCAATGGAAAGTGTTGATATCCACTGGTTTTTGATCTATCCCACATCACATCACTCCTTCTGTTGCTGTTAGTGGGGAATTATGATGAAAAATGGTGGACAAGGTTTAATGTTTTTGGTGTCAAACCATGTAAACAAAGGTTTAGTTTGGGGGATAAATTATTTATACTGTGTATATTGACAATTGCACTCTTACTCAGTACAGCACACTGCATTCAAAGGCCCAGCCTTCAGCAACGTGTGCAGTTGTGAATGTTTGCCAGTGTGTGCCAATACTTGGTGTATTGTATTTTCATTCGTGTGTATAACAGTTCACTGTGGAGAAACGTCCTATTCAGAAAAAAAAGTGTCCTAACAAAATTAGGGTCAGAGAATTCTGCTCTAAGTAGCCTTTGCTATGCACCTCACCAAATCTTGCATAATGGCTTTAAAATTTGCATTTAAATGCATGCATTTGATGGATGGAAGAGATTATTGCATTTTAAGCTCAGTTTTAGTACTTTGAGTAATCAAAGCATGGTTCTATGTGTCTGGTGAAATATCTCTGGTGTAACTCACAGATAATAGTGTTTTATTATGTAAAAATCTGTTGTTCAGCTGTGTTCACATAGGTGGTTTCTTAGAATGTCTGTGAGATAGGTAGAATGAACAAGTACTCCATAATCAATAAACAAAAGAAACTTGCTGGTTCTGTCTCAGCATCTCAGATGAGTTAGTAAGGAACAACAGTAAAGGAAAGCAGAATTTTTCCTTTGAGCTGGTGTGCTAGACTTGGTATTGTCAATACTTTCCTAGAACAATACATTTGTGTCCCAGAAAGTGCACATAAGCTTCCATATTACATAGAGACACTCACTTGAAGGGCACTTTTTCAGAAAGTACTGCTTTTGGAGAGATTTTAAATCCAGCAGGGCATGAGTCAAAGTGGGTATTCTGTTACTTACTTCTCAGTAGCCAGTGCATTTAGACTCCATTTCTTCTGCTTGTGACTAAGAGCCTCAGACACCCTGAGGAAAGAAGGTTCTCCTTGTTTAGCAAGAAAAAGCAGTCTGGACTAGGGTTTTCAGACTTTTATTACAGCTGCAGAATAAAGATGAGAAATCAGTGTTCCAAGAAAGTGGTTTTACAGTCCCAGCACTGTAGACTCTAATGCATTATGTGCTAAGAGAGGAAGAAATGTCAGGAACAGCTAATAAGGTTAAATGTGTTTCTCTTTTGGCTTTTCAGCAGAGTCTTACTTCCTGTGCTGCATTACAGCGAGCAGCTCCAATACGTGCAGAACAATAACAACGTCAATGTCGATTGCCCCCCATCCCCCTTCATTGTTTATACATTGGAATTTTTTTGTTCCAGTTTTCTGACAGACCACTGCAGGCTCCATGTCTTCCTTAGGATTAAGTGTGCTGCTGTGATTTGCATGCATGAGGAAAATCGAACTGAATTTTCCATTTTTATTGAAAATATGAAAAAAAAAATGGCTATGTGTTGTCCTCTGGGAAATAACTGCAACGTTTGAATAGTGCATAGAATTACATCAAAGATTGCAAGTGTGTGTGGGAGGAATGGCACAGCTATGCTTTAGAAAAATTACTTCGTTTGAGAGTACTTTGTATTGCTTTTTTTAATATTTGAACTACCACATTGCTATTTGCTTTTAATGGAGCATGTTAGCTTTAGAAATGAAGATTTTTACCAGTTAAGCATAATACTCATTTAATTATCTACTTTCCCAGGTTTTGTACTATTTTAACCCCTTTGTGTATTTGCACTGGCAATATCTTTTTTTGTTTTACGGAAAAATTTATCTGCTGATAATGTATATGGCTTTATGCCAAAAAAAGGGTATTTACTCCTTTTATTTAATGCAGGAACTCAAGGAGTCCTTTTGGTTTTCACTCATAGAATTCTGAAGCTTCTTCAGGTGGTGCAAGGAGAACTACTGGTTTTGTATTTTCTTTGATAATCCATTAAATCCTCTGTGCTGTTTGGGAGGAAAAATATCTTGATGTTGAAAACTGTAGTTTTACTAAAAGTAATATCAGCAGGAATGTGAAAAGGAGGATTAAGTGACTTAAACACCCACATTTTAGAAACATTCAGAAATAGTAATTTCCAAGTGTTGACCACTTTGTTACCATTGTAGAGATTTGTGGCTGATTTTAAGTTTTAAATATTTTTATGGAACAGGCAGTTGTAGGGAGATGTAAAAATTGGAACTCTAAAAGGTGTTCCCTAAATACAGGTGGTTTTTATTTCTCAATATTTCAGTGATTGCTGCCTGGTTAGATTTAAAATTTGAGAGATACTAACATATATATGATTTTTTTTTGCTTGTATATTTGTCTTATTTCCATTTAATCAGAATTAAAAAGAAGATTGCAAAAAAATCCCACATCAGTGCAGTGTCTGTGCAAAAGCAACATGATCACAGAATCACAGCCTAGTTGGGGTTGTAAGGCACTGCTGGAGATGACCTGCAGGGCCCCCTAGAGCCAGTTGCCCAGGACCCTCTGGTGCTGGTTTGGTTGGGGTTTTTTTTGTGGGTTTGTGGGGTTTGGTTGTTTGGTTGTTTTTTGTTTGTTTGTTTGTTTTTGTGGGTGGGGTTTGTTTGGTTTTCTTTGTTGGTGGTTTTGTTTTGGAGGGTTGTTTTGGTTTTTTGTTTGTTTTGAGTATTATCTACTTGTTTTGATCCTTAAAAGCAACACTGGAGGTGCCTCTCTGGATTTGGTGCATCTAGCATCTCTCTCTGCTTAACTTTGCCTGCCAACTTTTCCCTTTTGCTTCTTTGAGGGTGGTGAAAGAGGCCTTTCTATCAGGGCTATCCCGTGTAGAAGTTAATTTCTCTCCTTTTATTTGTGGAGTACCTATAATGCAATTATCTTACTGAAGGTGAGAGCAGGGATCCTCCTGTGTTTGGAGCTTGCTGCCACGGTTTTTGTGTGTTGTTCAGGTCCACCCTTCAGTGAGACTGCCTGTGTGATGGGAGATCCCATTATTTCCAGATTAACATATGTTGCTTCAGTCACCTTGGGAATGTTGCTTCGCTTTTGCGCTTTTTTCTGCCTGGTATGTTGTTGTGTTATTCTGTTCATGTTCTCATATTTGCAAATTCCAGCTGTCCTTTCCCATTTTGAACACTGTTCATGGAACTGAAGCTGAGCCAAGTCTCAGTTGGTCTCCTAAAGCACTGTAACTTACGCAGTTGTACTGTCTGAGAGTCCTTGTAACCTTGAACCTCCTGGCTGGTTTCAGACAGCACTGAGAGTTATTTCAAGTTGCTGTATGTTTTATGAAAATGAGTGGTCCATTTAAAGGCAAGTGATCTTTAAATCTCTTAAACAGGAAAGACTGAGGTATGAGCTCAGCTGTTATTAAACATCAGAGAATTGAGGATGGGAGGAAAGGAGTTACAAGTGCTCCAATGAAAGAAGAAGAAAAGCTAATATTAGTGCTTACCTTTTTATTTGATATCAGAAATCCAATTAGAAAGCAAAATCCTGTAAAGTCAGTCTTTATGCTTCCTCTTCAGTTGGTTACTAGTTATCGAGGTTGTAAGAGTTAGTGAAGTAGTTCTTTACTCATCTGCTTTTGTGTAAGAACTGGCAACAACTAAGAAGAATATATGATGGTAACTTTACTTTGTGGTAGGCATTTGATGGGAAGAATAAGAGACTCACAATATGAAGCTCCAGAGCAGTTTGCATGTTCTCTCTGTGACACTGAGGGGAATGTGCTGTCATGGATACTGGTGAGAAAGTGGTTGGATTGTCATCTTTGTTCTTTTGCTTCTGATCTTACTTTCAGGAATTTGAATTTTGTGAGAAGGCCTTAATTGTAATGAACACTCCCAGCACTGACCTTTTTGTGCACAGAACCCATCATCAGGCTTCAACAGTGCGGGAGTGGAGCTAATTTCATGAGGTGTGGCTACAAACACCCACTCACCATTTTAGTTTTGCATAGACAAAGGGTATCTCCAGTTTTGTTTTCCAGGATGTGTGCTCATGAATGAAGGAGAGGGGATGATTATCCATTGATGGAGTCTAATAAAAAACACTCCAGTTACAATGGCAGCAGTCAGAATGTGGTGCTTGAGGAAGTGGGAGTAAATGGTAACTGCTCTCTGAGGCTGTGAAACGTGGGCCACCCTAGAGCCACTTCTGGGTCCATACACTCGTGTAAAGTTTTATGACCTTAAAAATCTGCAGGTTTTTTTAATGTGTTGGTATTATTTGGCTTTTTATGTGGGTTACCAGTACCTGGATATTATTAACTTTAGTTTTTATAGGAAATTTGCAATTAAATGCAACAAATATCTGAGGGAACGTTGCAGTGTAATTTAAGGTGGGATGAAGTGGAACAAAAGTAGTTGAACCAATTCTAGTAGTAAATTAATGCCAAATGGGGAAGTTGTTGCTCTTTTTCTCTCTTCCTGCTCAAGTATGTGCCCTGCCCTCTGCATCAGGTTGGTTCTTGTGCCAAACCCCACAGTGTCAAGTCAGGAGTCAGCTCCCTGGGAAGCAGAAGGATTTTTGGTTTTGAGTGTTTGTGTTTTGGGGGGTGGTCATGTTTTTGTCACGTGTCTTTTTCAAGTCTGCCCCTCTCTGCTCTTAGTTTATTTTTCAGTCAAGGTTATGAGTTGGATTGACTTTCTGGAGAAGTCAAATGAGCCCCAGAAATGGCTCAAAGTAGGGAGCAAGAGCTCAGATCCCAGAATGAGGACAGAGAGAATGGAGTGTTCTGTTGCCCTTTGATAAATTGTTAATTGGTTCAGCCTGCCTTGTGCAACTGCACTGTACCTAAACCCAAAGAAGCTGAGCAACATTCTGAGAAATTTCTGGATTTTGAATAGGTTTTTATTTTGATTACTGAGTATTTATCTTCCTTAACAGGGTAGGATCCTGCTACTCTTAGATTTCTTTTTGTTTCATTTACAGTTTAATTATAGCTTGCACGTAAGTAACACTGTATCTGCAAATGCTTAATGAGCAATTAATCTTCACTAAACCCAATATACAGAATTTTATTTTTTGTGACCTGTTCTTGTCAGTGCTGCTTTTTGCCTTAGTATTTTGTAATTCATAAATCTCATAACCTAATAGTAATTGCTATAGTAAGAGACAGGGGGGCACATGATGGGACTGTGTTTTTACAGGGGAAGTGAAACACAGTCTCAGTATCTCTGAAAATGTTCATTTTTCTAGAAATAACTTTTGAGTAAATTGACATCGATTTTAAAACATAATAATTTTTTTTTTTTTTAGATCATACAATGTACAGACCTACTGGAGGTTGTTTCTGAAGTTAAGGAAGTTTGGCTTCCTTTCTGAAACCTTTATTCAAGAGTGGGTGTTTTATTGCTCCCCTGAGACAAATTCTTTAGAAAGATAGACAGGGAGAGGAAAAAAACCATGACAGCCTTTCTAGTTCATTATATGACCGTGAATTAGCTTGGAGTAAGGAATCAATTTGGCAGCATTGCATAGTTATTTTTGTTCATTATCCTGTCTTTAAAATGAGAATATTTTGTTGGGGAGAAATATTTAAAGTCTGTGGTTTAAGTTGTTTCCTAAGTTGATTTTTCAACTGGAGAGAAAGCAAAAAACATGGTGAAGACTTCTAAGTCCTAATAAAAGCAATCTCAGTTAGGATTTATCTGGTCAGGAAGGGCTTGTAATATGTTACTAGAAATTACAATTTATTTTTATTTATTTATTTTTTCTTCCCCCCAGGTGATTCATGGCAGGGGACGTGGAAGGGTTTAGCTCCTCCATCCATGACACCAGTGTCTCTGCAGGATTCAGAGCACTGTATGAGGAGGGATTGCTTCTTGATGTCACACTTGTCATTGAAGACCACCAATTTCAGGCCCATAAAGCACTGCTTGCCACCCAGAGTGATTACTTCAGGATTATGTTCACAGCTGACATGCGAGAACGAGATCAGGACAAAATCCATTTGAAAGGTCTGACAGCTACAGGCTTCAGTCATGTCCTCCAATTCATGTACTATGGAACTATTGAACTGAGTATGAACACTGTTCATGAAATCCTTCAGGCTGCCATGTATGTCCAGCTTATAGAGGTGGTAAAGTTTTGCTGCTCTTTTCTGTTAGCTAAAATCTGCTTAGAAAACTGTGCAGAAATTATGAGACTTCTGGATGATTTTGGTGTAAACATCGAAGGAGTCAGGGAAAAATTGGATTCCTTTCTGCTAGAGAATTTTGTGCCACTCATGTCCAGACCTGACTTCCTTTCCTATCTGAGCTTTGAGAAGCTCATGTCTTACTTGGATAATGATCATCTGAGCAGGTTTCCAGAGATAGAGCTGTATGAAGCTGTTCAGGCCTGGCTGCGCCATGATAGAAGACGCTGGAGGCATACGGACACCATCATTCAGAACATCAGGTTTTGTTTGATGACACCATCCAGTGTTTTTGAGAAGGTTGGTGCATTTGAAAAGCAATAGGCAGGATTCATCATTTAGCTAGGGCAGCATGCCATTCAATAGGTAAGATTCCCAAGGCTATGAGAAGGAACAAAATGATAGCATTTATTTTTCTAATAAACCCATAGAAGGCAAACATTTGAAAGTATTGTCTTTTGGTTATTAGGCAATAGTGTGTGCAGTGGCTGGAGTACAGGTAGGTTTGCAATACATGTTTATGAGTGCCTTTATATGGGAAAGGCATTTTAAAATGAGGTCACTTTCGTCTAGTTTGATTTCAAACATTCTCACTGTTTTCAACAAGTTGCTTCTTGCTTTCCAGAGACTTTAGAGCTGCACATAATGTGCAGGGTGTATGTCTTGATAATTGTTATCAATACAATCAAAAGTAGTGACTGGAGATCTGATGTGGCTTAAGTATGGGGGGTGTTATTTATAAATGAAAACTGCCATCTGCTCTTAAATCTGCACAGTGTTTTTGTTGTTGTTGTATCTTCAGTGCTTGTGCTCTTATGCAGCAATTAGAAGAAAGCCCTGATCCTGCAAAGTTACACATTCACTTGGTTCTTCACAAGTGACATAATGCAACCAAAAATTATTGATGGAATCAACTGTAATGATTTACTTGAAATATCAGAGGGCTCTTTGTAACAGGTGATCTATAGTTCAGCTGCTCATTGTATGTAGCAAAAGTTAAAAGAGAAGTTGCTTTTTCTGCTCTTCTGTTGAAGAACAGACAAAAAAATTTTTTTTCTAATTTTTGAGAATCTCTGAATATTTGTTAACAGTAAAGGATTATAATACTTTGTAAGCAGTTCTCTTGCAGGCCAGTAACAGTGTTCAGGTTAGGAATTACTTGAGCTTGTTTTAGGAATTACTTGTACTGTTTTAACAATGTTAATTTTGTGTGATAAGATGCAACTTCTGTATTTTTCACCTCTCAGCAAATTAATGGGAGTTAAGACTCCATGTTTTTGTCGTGCTTCTTACAAATTAATCTCCCATATATTATTACTTTAGTATGTAGTGAATATACAGACATGGTTGTGTTGGTTTTGGTGGTTTTAAGGGCCACTGGATCATCCAAGCAGTAGTTCTTATTTTTATTTCAACTTAGAAGAGCTGTTAATTACTTCAGACTAGTGAATTTTTGTGTTTTGGATTTTTTTCTGTGTGTGTGAATTGAGTAGAGGAAGTAATAATATGGAAAATATATTTATGATATATTTTATGTTTATATTTTTATATTAGGCTATAGAGATAGACAAAATAAATACCTGAACGTATTTTAGAACACTAATGTAACTTTTATATTGGTTTAAAACGTTTTCAACTAGTAAGAGCTGAACTCTGAAGGATACTGTGTAGTGTCTTGTTTTTAATAACACTTTTACCCTATTATTGCATCATTTAAGCCCTTCAGTAATAAAACTGATAAAATTCACAACATATTTTTTTGAGGTTAATCTAATAGGGCAGGACTTACGTGAGTCTGCTTCAGCTCTGTGAGTTTTGGGGAGACAAGCTGTCTTCAGTTAAATTTCTGTAAGTGCAAGTGAAAGTTGATATTAATCTTCAGCATTATATTTGGGTATAATCTGTGGAGCTGATTTTGATATCAGTGGTATAAATCCTACATGCAGTGCTTCTCGTGTTACCTTGACAGCTACCAAATGGCCCAATAGGTACAACTGCAGGAGAGAAGTTGTTTTCAGCATCCCTGATTATGTGGCTACATGTGAAAGCTTTATCTGTGAATACCCTTTTGGTTAATTGTATGTGGGAGCAGAGAAAAGCCAGTGCAGATTATGGAGTGGGACAACTCAGCAGAGGGAAGTGGAGCTCATTATGTCATTTTTTGCTGCAGCTAGGAATGCATTTGTGTTCTACCCTGGCTAGAGGGTATTAAGTTATCCAGCATGACAAGTGACAGAGGACATCTGCACTTGGAGCCAGCATCAGAATATAGAACACTTTATTTTTTTTTATAAAGGAGCATGTCTGTTCACTGTTCTGGCAGTGACCCAGGGAGAACCTCTTTCTTCTCTGTGTACAGTGCGGAAATATTGGTAAAACTGCCTTTCTTGGAGATCTGCAAACAGGATTCCCCCTTTTCCTGAAGCCAGCACATAGTGAACACCTGCATGAATGTTCCAAATACAGTCTGAGGTTGACTCTTCCAGTCCAGCAAACTCTGTGTTTGCTATACACTGGCTGGCTTGTCATGTATTCTTATGTAATCTTCTTAATGCACATTTCTCAGATGCCTGTCAGTGTAGTATATAAATAACTTACATAACTTAACTTTGCAAGTCACGGTGAGGATACTTTTGGCCTCTTAAGCCATTCTGTTCCTTACATCATTTTTTTGGAGAGAAGTACAATTAAAAATGGTATCAGTGACTCTAGATGAATGCCTTGAGGCTGATGAGCATTTAGAGTGTACAAGTGAAAGTACAGCCTGTTGGCTTGCTGCAGACTGTCCTGGAAGAATGGCTTCTATAGTTTGAGTACGTACTCCTTTTGTTCCTCAACCCTTAAAGTACCTGCAGATGTATGGGGGGAGATGGAAAGATAAATCAAGTAAGAATTTAAGGAGTAGTTAGAAAGTGAAGGCAAAGTGTGTGGGGAAGAGCAGCTGTCCACGTTGCACCTCCTTTGTGAAACATATCCATGGGTCTGTAAGTCTTGAGGAAGTTTGGAGACAGAAGCTGGAAGGCCTTTCACCTAACATCATGGAGTTAGTCTCTGTGTTACTGGAGGCAACCATGTCACAATCTCCCTTACATACTGTTTGAGCTTCATTTAGTTTCTGTGTATTACTCAGATTGAAATGTTGTTTCAAAACCTCTGTCCTTAAAATCCAAAGGGTTTTTTTAACGCCCAATCTGTAAAGTTTGTTATGACTAGCCCATGCTGATTTATAAATTGCCAGCATAAATCAAAAACTTACTAATTACGAGGTTCAACAGCTTCTGCTGTAGAGGTAGGATGAATAGCACATTATCTTTGAGTATCTGCTGTCTTGTGCCTGGAGAATAGTAACTTTTGAGAAGATGTCATTGTAGTTTTATGTTATTGTGACTATACCTTTCATAAATGTGTGGAATTTCTTTTTTTTTCACATTTATCTCCATATCTAGTAATACATATGTACCTACTTACTGCAACTTTGTTGAAGCAACTTCATTTGCTGAAGCTTAGAATAAGGAGTGTGTAGTGGATGAGGTTAGTGGGCCCCTGTTATCTTGAATAGGTACTGCACTTGATATTTTTGTGTATTAAGGTTATTGCTGACTTGGATAGTTTTGCTAGGAGTATTTTATGTGCTGAGCTTCTTAATTGTGGCATATAGATTGTTGAGTGCACTCTGATTTGAGAGATGAGATTTGAGTTAGACTCCAGCTTGACTTTGGTAATTTCTTTTGCCAGTTTCTAAAAAGGAACAGCCAAGTAATCAATTTGAGGACACTGTCCTTGGTGCACAGAGGCTGTGTCATCTTGTCTTTCTGTGGTTAGGCTGAAAACACTGAAGTGATCTAGCACTTGCAGAATAGCCCTTCAAAGCCCTGCACTGTACTGACCAGTTCTCATATTAGCTTGTAACTGTGATTAAAATATGGCCAGGGATAAATAGATGTGAAAATAACAAGGATCCTAGTTAGCAGAGTTGATGGATCTTTAGTTTTCATTCAGGTTAATCTCTAGTCAAACAACTTTTTTTTTTTTTTTTTTTCAAAAATATAGATACAGATGCCATCATTATTCATTGAAAAGGTTTAGCATTGCTCCTGTACTCCTAACAGCTGAGTTGGAGTTGCACCACTTACACATTCAGAATTGGCAGTTTTAGAAAACTCAAGCACAATAAATTAGAACCTTTAAAATAATTCTCGGTTTATGTGGCTAGAGATGATAAAGTCACATTATGAGCCATCCAGATTTTTTGTGGTTTTGTTTTTGTTTGTCTTCAGGGGTTTTTTTACCAGTTCTATAGAAGGAACCAAGTTAATATCCACTGTGTATAATAACACATTAAATTTGGTTACCAGGGGCACAAATAATAGATGTTTAGTTTGGGCAGTTCAAAAGAAGCCTTTCTTTCTGATTTTGAAAGCTTTTTCTTATAAACCTAAGTAACAAGGATACAAAGAGAGCAATAGCTGTAAATGGTTGTATGAGGAAATTAAAAAAAACCCAAAAAACTATATACTGAAGTCAAACATGTTACAGAACATTTACCTTGCATTTCCTTGCTCTTCCTGCAGCTTATTAATTAGTGTAATTGTTTTGGGGGAGGGGGAAAGTTGATGAACATAATATGGGACACAGCTGGTCTTTTGTGGGGATCACTTTTCAAATTAGAAATTAATGGCTTAATATTTTGTTTTACTTCTTCATTTAATAGAAATGGAAGATTCTGAAACTTCCATAGCTGCTGCAATTAGAAAAACATGCATTGCAATACAGCAGAAAAATAGGCAATGATTAATAGCTGCATTAATTTGGAAAGCCAGCAGTTTTTATGGAGTGTTTCACTGATTTAAAATGAAGAAGAGAAAATGCATTAAAGATCAGATGTACTGTGGTGGAGGGATGGTGGTGATTTTGGTATTGACTGCCTAAGGGGCGAGTAGAAGGGTGGATGTTTTTAATTATTTTTACATCTTTTATTGTAGAATGACACATTTGGGTTTTTTTAGGCTGTTCCCTGTCTGTGTAGCTAAAGGGCTGACTGGGTACCACTGTAACTGGTAGATGATACATTGAGATATTTCTCATTTTCCATCTCTGGAGATCTTGAGGAAACTCTTACATTAGGGCTGTGTCCCAGCATAACCTCTTTAAGAAAGTTTTCTTCAGAAAATTGAAGAGAAAGAATTGGGAAGAATGTAAAAAAAAAAATCACAGGAGCAAAGCTTTAGCAGCTGGATTAAATTCCTTTTTTCACAGTAAGACTGGGGTTGGTAAGGAAGTCCAACTTGAACTGCCTTTGAGACCCTTCAGCAAGAAAACAGAACAGTTTTCCTTTAAACTTTGGAAATGCTTTGAAGCATTGATATATTTTTGTCAATTCAGAGTTGATGATGTACTCCTTAAGAATGCACATTTGGTTTACTTCAGGGTTCGTGATGATTAATGTACATTTCCATCTGTTTTGCAGAAACTTGTGTGTTCTGCTTGAGTGTTGGTAATTAGGGGCACATTCCTCCTAGAGCTTCTCCATTTGAACTTAACAGGAAAATTGGAGTGTTGATAAGCACTTGGATATTTGCTGATCAGCTACTTGTGGCTACTTACAGGTAGTGGCAGAATGCTGAGGGCTTTCCTGCTGTGCATGCTTTGGGTAGCAGACAGAAATTCCCACAAAAGGCTTGTTGAAGGCTCTGTTCTTTTCATCTCCTAACATGTGCAATTTACAGTTGTTTTAAATACCAAACTACCTAAATTTTAATGCTTCTCTATTTTAATTATACACACAAGTAATGAAAAATACAGTAAAATTATTTGAAAGTAGGTGGGGGGTTTTCCTTACTAAGGGCTGAGCAGGACTTTCAAATAATTCTGGAATATTCCATAGTCTGTGACTGTGCAAGTGGGCAAAATGACCTACTTTTGCTTTTTTTTCATTTGCATCAAGCAAGTGTGAGCAGTCTGTACTTTCTTGTAGACATATCCTAACATTCATCTCAGACATCCTTTGAGCCTCAGGAGAAGTACTGCTCCTGTACAGCAGAGCTGTGCTGGTGAAAGGTGGATAGGTAAAAACAGGGATATTTTTCCTCAACAGCCAAGTCTAGGAATGCTCCAGTTACCCTTTCTTACCAAAATTGAAGTAGTTCATCACTCCTGTTTTGTGGGATCTTTTTTTCCTGCATATTGGAAGAATTGCTAGTGCTTGTGTATTTTCATGTTTAGCTCTTCAAACTCGTGCTTGTGGAAGGTTCCCCATGAACTTCAGTCACAGGGTGTTAGTAACTGGGAGCTGCATTTGCTTCATGATGGTTTTTTGGTTTAAGGTAGGAGATTGAGGCTTTGCTTTGACATTAATGCCTTTGTCAAGATAAGCAATGGTAAACTACTAATAGTGTGATTCCCTGGTCTTGAGAGTCTGTCTCTGGAATTAGAGATACTCCTTGTTTCCTGTTGCATGCTCCCATGGGCTGAGATTTAGGCTACGTGAAGGAGTAGAGTGGTGAGGATATAGGCTTATTTTAATTCCAGTTTCTGGCTGGCATTTCAATTTCTAGATCTAATGACAGAGTTGTAAATGTTGAGGGAGAAAGAAAAACATTTTCCATCTCTGTCAGGCTTTACTGGCACACTTCACATTGTAAGCATGTTGATCCTGTTGTCTTCCATAATCATCCAGGAAAATCTGAACTGCATATAGGTGGAACAAAGGTATTTTATATTTTTATTTAATTGCAAAGATGATAGCTCCAGTTTGGGAATACCTGAAGTAGTCTTGCTGTTTTAGAATTTGAAAGTTCCTTTTAAGGATAAAGTAGTCCAGCCATGATTCTTTGTAATTTTAACTTCCTTTTTCATTTTTTATAACCATTATATGTTACCATTTTTTCTGTGCTGTGGTTCTTCCTGCCAGCATATTTTCTGTAATTTATGTTCAGTCTTTTCAGTCAGGCAAAGTGTATGGTTTATTCTAACAAACGCCATATGAACAGTTCTGACTTTTGTATGATATATTCTTTATTTGCAACGAGAAAATAGAGCTGTTGTTCCCAGAAGAGTTAGGCTTGCTGTGGGTGTTCTGTAAGCACCATACCCGAGTAAACATTTTGCTCCAAAATCACACTTGGTAGAAACAGTAGAAAGAAACTGGATATTGCTGCAAGAATAATATATATGGTCTGCATGTGACCATCCTCTTTTTTTCAGAGAGAAGTTGAACGTGTCAAAATGAAGTGGAGGAAAGAAAAAGTGTAAATAAAACCATCAAATCACTGTAACTCTTGACCTATACAGTGCTTTACAATAGTAGGCTAGTATTCAGGGTTTTTTTGAAATCTGGTGTGTAAAACTATCTCAAAAACTGTGCAAATTATGTTCAATAATAACAGCTCAAAAGTTTTTTTTTTTGAATGATTCTTTGACAGCAGAATGTCTTAATTACTCTATAAGGAAGAGATGATTAACAGAAGGCTAACAACATTCTAATAGTACATGTTTATGGAACAAGCAACTGCTTTGTTCACAAGGTAGAAAGAACATTAATTTTCAAATTGCTTTCCATATACATAAAAATTCATACCACTACCCCTGAGGTGAGTGGTGGTCCAGGCTTTTGTTCTTTGGGATGGAGAATAGGAGGAGGTGGGGTAAAAGATACTTTAAAATAGTCACTTCTGGTGTTAACTTGTGATCACTTGAAATTTCAGAGTGGCCTCACATTATTTCAGAGCATTGCTTCTTATTTTTGGAGCTGGTGGGAACTAAAGGCATTCAGACTGTTTGAAAGCTATCCAATTTTATGTGAAAGAAACTGGGACTTAGGATCAAATCTGATCGAGGATTTGTGGATTTGGCAACATCTAGCAGGTTTTTATTTGTTTTAGAAGTGTGATTCAGAATGCTGTATTGCACCAGACTGCACAGGAAGAGTGAAGCCTCTGAAGAGATTCCCACAGTGAGCTGAGGACTGCCTTGAGCTAGATTAATTAAAATGTTCAAGACGTGGATGTGTTTTGGAATGGTCTCAGGATCAGCCTCAGGAACTTAAATTGGCTTAGATAGTAGGAAGGGTCCTGGAAAGGAATTCTTATTTTCCCCTGTGCCTACATCTCCAATAAAACTGAGCAGGGATGGCTTTTTTCATTTTGAGTTGTCACTTCAGTACTATGGTAATTCAAAGGTTGTAACTCTCACCTGGGAAGTGGAAGCTCAAACCTACGTCTCCAATTTGCCAAAGAAATGCACAACTGAAGGATTATAGGTTGAGATGTTTCCTTCTTGTGTGAAAGGTCTGTGTTAACATGTGGAGCCTGACAGAGGGGAAACCATGAGGTCGTCATCACGATGAGTGGTTGGTGCACAGATGTGTTCTGAAGGAAGGGGGTTGGGTACCTTCCCTTCCCCCCTTGGCAGTTACAGAGCCCTGTGAGCAGAGCCTAGCATTTGGGAGCTTAGGCTTCATTGTGGGAATTCAGAAAAAAATAGAGTAAAGTAGACCTTGGTAAACACACAATGGGTGTGTAGAGTGTCTTTGAAGCCCAGGAAAAGAGTCAATTTTTAATTTGGGTGCCTTATGAATTAAGCAGAAGATGAACAGAAGCTTTTTTGGGGAGAAGGAATAATGATTTTTAGACTTGGGGATTTCAGTTGTGCCTAATTCCAGCATAAATTCTGCATGTGGTTATTCTGCTGAACACGTTAGTCACTGCTCTTAATCACTAAATTGCCTTCTGGATTTTGCATAACAGTACATCAGTTTAAACCTTCATGCATAAATGCAATTGCTCTCAAGATTGCCTGAATGAAACAAAGTATAAAACAACCTTCTAATGACACACAGTGATTTAGGTTTTCTGAATTGTTTCTCTTGGTCAGAATTTTAATATCTTTTAAATGTATTCATAGGTAAAAACATCAGAGTTTTATCGCTACTCCCGGCAGCTGCGACACGAGGTTGACCAAGCCATGAATTACTTTCATAGCGTTCACCAACAGCCTTTGATGGAAATGAAATCCAACAAAATTCGTTCTGCCAAACCCCAGACTGCAGTATTTAGAGGAATGATAGGACACAGTATGGTAAACAGTAAAATTCTTCTCCTGCACAAACCGAGGGTCTGGTGGGAACTAGAGGGTCCTCAAGTACCTTTGCGACCAGACTGCCTTGCCATTGTAAATAACTTCGTGTTCTTATTAGGTGGGGAAGAACTGGGGCCAGATGGTGAGTTTCATGCTTCATCCAAAGTGTTTAGGTATGACCCAAGACAGAACACCTGGTTAAGAATGGCAGACATGTCTGTTCCACGTTCTGAGTTTGCTGTTGGAGTTATTGGCAGGTATGTTTATGCAGTGGCTGGGAGAACCAGGGATGAAACGTTCTACTCAACTGAACGCTATGATATTACTGAAGATAAATGGGAATTTGTGGATCCCTATCCAGTCAATAAGTATGGACATGAAGGGACTGTGCTCGGTAACAAGTTGTATATCACTGGTGGAATTACATCATCTTCAACTTCTAAGCAAGTGTGTGTGTTTGATCCCAGTAAAGAAGGGACAGTAGAGCAGCGAACAAGGAGAACTCAAGTGGTCACTAACTGTTGGGAGAACAAATGCAAAATGAATTATGCAAGATGCTTTCACAAAATGATCTCCTATAATGGTAAGCTTTATGTCTTTGGTGGTGTCTGTGTGATCCTGAGAGCCTCCTTTGAGTCTCAAGGATGTCCATCTACAGAGGTTTATGACCCCGACACTGATCAATGGACTATATTGGCCTCTATGCCTATTGGTAGGAGTGGTCATGGTGTAGCTGTTCTGGACAAACAGATAATGGTTCTTGGAGGCCTTTGTTACAATGGGCATTACAGTGATTCCATCCTCACCTTTGATCCAGAGGAGAACAAATGGAAAGAAGATGAATATCCACGGATGCCGTGCAAGCTGGACGGTTTACAGGTCTGCAGCCTGCACTTCCCTGAGTATGTTTTGGAGCATGTTAGACGTTGCAGCTAAACCAGAACAAACAACCCAATGAAATACAGAACAGCTACACTAATTTGTTAAAAAAAAATACAAACCAGTTGAATTCCTTCAGAGACGTTTCCTTGTGTGTAAGAACAACTGCTAAATGCTCCAGAGGAACAGGATGTACAGGGAGTTGTACTTACCAAGTTTATTAGAAAAGGTGGTAGTTGGTCTGACCTTGTAAAAGCTTTGTTGTTTTTTTTTAACATAATTGTAAATATGAGGAAAAAATATATTTTTGGGTGTGCTTTTTTTTTTTGATAACATTTTATGTCCACAATGTGTTCTCTTTTTTTTTAATGGCCATTATACCACTATGCTTTTGAAATAAGTTGAGTTTGACAAAATATTTGTGAAGGGAAGAGAAGAAAGATGTTATTTTCATTTTTTTATTGAGTATCAAAATAAACATCATCATCATCTGTACTAGGGTACAGCCAGGTATTAAGTAACAAAAATAATTTCTGTATTTTATGTTGTCTTTTAGGTGCTTTTCCCATTAACTGCAAAGTACTCTCAAATCTAATAGGTATTTTTTGTTTTCCCTTATTTACTTTGGAGAAGAATTTTAACCCCTTTGCATGACCTTTTTCCTGGTTTTGTATAGTTGTACCAGTAAGTCTGCCAAAATGCAAATGACACATTTTCTACTAAATTGAAACAAAGCATTTTTATATTCAAAACACTATTTCTATGCTGCCTTCTATTGTCTGTGTTGTGTTTGTTGGTGAGTAAAAAAATGTATACACACATGTGCATACACTGTAAAAACTGTATATAAATGCATCTTTTTATGTGCAGTTCCAATATTATATTTTAACTAGTGCACAGATTCAGCCATATCTGTTGAATTTAAGGTATTCTTTAATGAGCTAAATAATTCAAAGTTCCTAAGTAACCAGAGGCCTCGTTTGGTATCAAAGTATCTTATCTTTAGTACATACTGATTGATTCAGTAACCTTAAACTCTTTATATTGTTGCTACATAATGAACTGTTGATTTTTTTGTTATTTTATAAATTATTTTTTAAAAAGTAAACTCATTTTACCTGAGTTTCTTTTTGGTTTCAATGTGCTGCCAGTTTTCTCTTTTCATTAAAATGAAAAATGTCAATACTCAAATGCTCAGCACTGCTGCAACCCACAGTTATTTTTGGAACCAGATACTGGATGTACTACAGTTTATTCTGAGTCCTTTGCTTATATTCACACTTCAATATGAGTACTCACTGAAATGGTATAATCTTTTTAACATTATTATTATTATTATTTAATTATTAACTGTTAAGAACTACTGTTTTTAAAATGTGGAGTTAAGCGGTTGGTTTGTTAGTACAATTTCTGTTTCATTTATAAAAACCTACACAACTATGGCTACTGACCTTGGAGTGCCTGCATAGGGATGGGTGGTCCAAGAGGGCTTTGAATACTCCATTGTGTTAACTTGCAGGTATTACTGACAGTAGATTGGTAAGAATTATCTGCTAAGACATAAATAATAACAGTAACTGCATTTTGACTATCTTTATGGATGTGAAATTAGCCACTTCTAGAACTTAAAGGAGAAGTCTGGGGAAGCTGAAGGCTCACACTTCACAATGCTGAAACGTGCAGCTGCATATTTTGTAAAATCCTATGCTGCTGTGTTTGATTTTAAGCAATAGACTTTACTTTATATGCAGCAATGCAAAATCACTTTATTCAGCATCTTCCAGTCAGAAATCACTGTAGAAAAGGAATGTACAGTACTCAGGGACTTCAAAAGAATGCACTTACAAAGGGACCAAAATCACCCTTCCATGTTAAAAATAACACCTCCTTGTCTAAATAAAGTTTGAGATAATAGAAGTTAAAATAATGTGTAAAACTCCTTATATTGTGTTCTGATATCTTTGTAGTAATTATGTTCTGGATTGAAATGTGGTTGTTTGGAGCAGTATGGCAAGACAGCAGATTTTAAATTTTTTTTATTTATGTTTGCCATCATAGCTGTAGTGATAAGTTATTTACACCAGAAGAGACTGGACCAAATATTGATATTCAGCCTTCTGACGCAAACTAGTTTGCAGCTAAATTTGTCTTTTTTAATAAGAATTCAGTTTACTGAATTGGAAATCTAATTTACTTTCTTGATAGCTTAACTTAAAGCAAATGTGGCTTATACTAAAACCTCAGTTTCACTGTGAGACTTGTGTGTACATTGCCCTGTGTGAGTAAAGTGACTCCAGTGGGGGCTGGCTGTGTGCTGACTGTACATAGTTCATAGAATATTGGGGCACAAGAGATAAAAAACAAGGTTTTTGTAACATTTAAAAAAAATTATCCTCTTTGTCACCAGCTCATTTCTCAAGAAGTTAATGGGGCAGCAAGAACTGATCCCGTGTGAGTAGGGCTTTCATGGGCACCTTACCTAGAGTGCTTCACTTTCTGTGGGGCCAGTGCGGGGAACAGACGTGGCTCTGCATGTCTGGAGTCAGATGTCTGAAAGAGACGTGGCCAAGACTTTATTAAAAGTAAAGGTAAGGATAGGGATGGCTCAAGTTACCTTTTTGAGTCTGCATTCAAAGCTCCTTCTGGTCCTGTGTGCTAAGTAACTGCCACTGAATTCATTGGTGAGGACTGACACTTGAAAAATGAACCAGATTTGTTTTGGTGCTCTGCTTTTAAGCTCATATTTATCTTCAGGTGCCCAGTTCTGAAAGATCTTGTTCAGGATTGTAATAGTAATTGTTCTGTGAAACTACAATTGAACTGTTGGTTTCAGCTTCCCTGAAGTTGTGTCTCTGTTGAGAGGCTGGCTGGAACCTTTCCAGCATTAGGAATGATTGGAATTTGCTTGGGATTAGAATGGTGTGGATATGTGAGAATGTTTTGTCAATTTACATTTCTACCATATTTTATTGTTTCAGACCTGAAATATAAAATTAACTTCTGTTCTCTTGTATATTGGAATGGAACTTTTGAGGCAGTTACTTTTGCTACTTTATATATTGGAGGGATTTTTGTTAATTGAATTTTTTTTTATGTTTGCTCTTAGTATTCAGCTTCAGATAATTTAATACTTAAATAGGAACGAACCTAAGCTGGCTAATGAGAATTGCCTATGACTATCAAATTTTGAGCATTATGGTAATATTAAGATGGGTTTTAAAAAAAACATTTAAATACCTCTCATTTGTCAAGGAAAAGGTAAGTTATGATCTTTGGTCATTAGGTTTAGGGAGGTGGTTCTATTCCCACCCCATAACACAATACCAGCAAATGTAATGTCACCCACATATTTAAAATTTAACATATGACCTGCTTTGAACAGCAAGTGTACTTGCCTTTTTTTGAAAAGGTGGACATAGTGAGTCACAGTATAGGGGTTTTTTCACATTTATAGAAAAAATGAATCAGCTTCATTTCTTAATTTAACAACCAACTTTTGGAGGAAATTTTCTTTTCAAATGAGGCAATGAACAAAAAGTAGAATGCTCCTGTAAAGGGACTGGACACTGCCAGTTCCCATTTTGCATGCTCCTGTGTCTGTGTTTAGGGGACAGGTTTTTTTTACAAGTACTGCATAAGGAAAAAATAGCTCATTTTCCACCACAAAGTGTTTGTAGTTTCATTGTGGGAGGTATTAGGTGGCAAAAAGAAACTTTTTAGAATTTTTTTCCCCCATGAATTCAGCTGCAAGAAGGCAGTCCTTGGTTTTACAAAGGTCCTGCTGTTTCAGAAAGCACTGCTACCAAGTGGCAGCATATGAGCTAACTGGCAACCTGCTTTTATGTTACTTTCTTTTGAAAAGTGTGGATGCCCTACTTTCTGCAGTATGATAGCAGTCTTGTTAGAACCAGCTCTGAGGGTTTGACTTGAACATTTCCCTGGTTTCTGAGATTTGGAGCTATTTTTTTCTTGAGGCCCTCCTGCCTTAGAAACCCAAATGCTGCATTTCCTTATGCTGATAATATGGTAACTACTTGTGTCAGGGATGGAGCTTCACTTGACACTCAGGAAGCAAAGATAGAATTCAGCAGGTGCAAATTCAAACTGGTTTAAAAAAACCATTGCTTAACTCATTATGTCCATTCTTTAGCAAAAGGAGGGTAAGCATTATGAGGAGACGCTAAGAGTTCTCTAAAAATAAACTTGTGTCAGCCTGCATATGTCAAGGTCTTTTTAGAAGTAGTTGCATTTGTAGGGGTATTTTTCATTTTTAATATACTTTTTCTTAAAAAAAAGTGAATAGGGCCTCAGATTCTTTTAACACTTCATATGTGTACTTCACATTCTTGAATAGTCCAATGGAAAGAAACAGAAAACTGTACGGTACTTAAAGGAAAACATAAAAGCACAAGTTTTATTAAACCTGTGCTTAAGAGTTTATAGGGTTGGGGCCATCAAAGAAAACATCCCTCCTGCTCTCCTTCTGTTAATAAAAATAAAGGTGGTGAAGTTACTTGAATAAGCTTCTGGCACATGTGGCGGGGCTCACTGGAGGAGAGTGGGAAAGGACATAACTGGAAAACTCGTGTCATCTATTTAAACAGAGCTTGCTGCTGTCGTGTAGCTAACATTCTGAGATTTTCATGTTTGATAAACAACTTGAAGCTGCTTAAAATAAATACTAATGACTACTTTTGCATCAGTATTCTATTTTTGAAAGTTGGTGAGTAACTTGAAAATTTCCATTTGTGTGGAACTTCATAAAACTTAGTTGTATGTGGCAGATGGCAGAAAAACTGATTTGTTTTGAGCACAGCTTTCCTGTATATCTCTTTACTATTTTTTTCACTTCTCTTAAGTTCAATTAATGTTTATGTAGTCTTTTAAAAACAACTTTCAAAAATCGATTTAAAATACCTTTGAATTAATATTAAGTTGGTAGCTAGGGGAAAATAATTTCTATTTGCAGATATTAGTTTTTATTTATGGCTCTGGTAGAAAACCTTACTGTAAGCCTAGGAAATGCAGTGTTCTGTAGGACTGTAAAGTTAGTTATATTTAGGGGGCTTTTATTACCTCAGTGGGACCCACCTAACTTTTATGTCAGTTCTGGAGCAGGTGAAGGGAAGAGCAAACTATGTTTTTATTTTAAATATTTTTCCCTATATATTGTTATTTTTGTAGGTCTTTTTAAAATAAATTATTATATGCTGGAGATTGCAATTCTGCTATAATATCCCATGATTCCAGTGTACAATATCAGATTGTTTGTATTGAAAAGAATGTATTTGATAAGTTAACAGGAAAAGCTATTTTCAAACTGTACTGTGTTTCTGTCTAGCTATTGGAAATACTTTTCCTATAGAAAATTAAAGTTATATGTATATGACTTCATACATACATTGGGATTAACTGTCTAATGATTACCCTAGGGCTGCTATAAACTTCTCTAAATAATTTAAGAATTGCCTCTTTTTAACTGTTTTAAAGCATTTTTTCTTGTCTTTTTTTTTTTTGTCAGAAAATAATTTTCCCTTGCTATGGATACAGTATGCTCAGACTTGCATATGTGCTTTGTTTGGGTTTCAAGCTGAAAAAAAATGTATAAAATGTGTATAAAGAAAAATGTAAATAAAATATTTTTAATCTTTAAACACTCTCGTGTAAACTTTGTAATACTCAAAAGTGTAGTGGGCCTGGATTACTTTCTCCAGGACTTGAGAGATCACTCAGTTAAGCAGCTATTCAAAACTGTCTTGTTGCAATGTTTCTGTAACATTGTGTAAAACATCCCATCAAGGCAAGTTGGATGTGCTTTTATGAGCAACATCCACCTCTTATCTTCAGCTGTATTTTAGTCTTCCCAATTTTAATAGCTGTAGTGCATTTTTCTATTTTACTCTGCATTTCAAGCTTGAACTGACTTTTGGAGTTGCCTTCCTTGTTACATTTGTACCCCGGGGTGAGGGCAGGAATTCAGACTGCAAGGCTGAGCAGGGAAGGCTCCCTGGCATGGTCAGCAGCCAGGACGGCCGCTCCCTGCTCACGGAGGCGCCGCTGGCGGCTCCCGGCCGCGCGTTCGGCGCACACTGGCACCGCTCAGTGCCACCACTCCGGGTTACACTGCTCAACATTTCCTGTAACAGGAAGGAGAAACTTCATTTCAGGATTAAAGTGTCAGATTCGATCAACATTCAGTACCGGGCAGGGGGAGCGGGGTGGGAGGGCAGGTAAAACAGGTTATAATCTTATTTTCTCAAGCAGCCCAATGAAAACCTTCCTTGTCAGTCCATTGCCACACTTTTCCCTTCTCTGTCACTGTTTTTTGTCAAGTCTCTCTCAGATGAAAGCCCCTGGTTTAAAAACCTTCTGTCAAGAGTGTTTGAAAATAACTGTGATGTCTTTATTTTTTCCCCGTACTGGGTTCTAAAATAGCATTTTAATTTTATTTTAATAATTCAAACTACTTTAAACTTTATTTGCACAACGTAACTTCCCCCTTCCCCCTCCCTTTTTTGGTAACTTTTCTTCATCCTACCCTATGTACTGTTTAATGGAAGAATGCTGTGGATGATTTGGTTCTGGTACCAGTGGGAATTTGTAATGGAAGGGCCACTTTTAATTGCGACATGTCCCCATTTTGAGTTCAAAGGGAGACTAAATGCACTGGACTGATACAGAGGAAGAGAAGACAACAACAATCTTTTCACACTGTAAGTGTTATTTACATTTCTTTTGTTCAACTTTTTAATTTCCCTTCTCAGTGAGCCAGGTTGTTTTCTTGGCAATACCTTTCTTCCGAGATGTCACACTGGCTGACTTGACTTACTCGTTACCACCCGTGGAGTTATCAGGCACCTCCAACAAAGCTTCCATTGTTGCATCAAGGAGAGCTCTCACATTTTAACTGGTTCATATCAAATTCTTCCCTTTTTTCCTTGGAATATGTGGCCTTAGTTTTTGGCTGTAGTTAGTAATCTGTGACCATTTGTTTTGGGTGAGTGTTTTGCATGAAATTAATGTTATTTTGGCAAAGTGTTTTGGGTATTTGGTGAATTCCTTCTAGATTCTTTGGTATAAATTATCCACCCTTGTTGATGTGAAATTCTTAATTTCAACAGATGTTCCCCCTTTATAATAGATTGGGGGTTTGGGGTTCTGGTTTTTGTGTTTGGGATTTTTTGTTTGTTCTCTTTTTTGAGTCCATTGGCTTCATAATATGGAAAGGCAAAGTGTTGTTAAGGGTGTTGCACAGATTTGTATCAGTTCTCTATCTTTTGAGTTCATAACATACTTGTGGATATGTGATCCCCCACCCAGCCTTTAGCTTGTCAAATCTTGCTGGTGGTTCAGTGTCATCCTTTAATCAAAGGGCCTTTTTGTCCAAGGCAACTTTCTTGGCATGTGCAAAATCTTCATTCAAGGGAGAGGGTAGGGAATATGTGTAAAGGCAGCTCTAATTTCCTGTTTCCATTAACACTTTCCACTTTTATATTCAGTTCTATAGTTGTGCTGACAGGTGCTTTAGGCAATGGTTACAGGTGAAAATAAATCTGCTCATAACGTCTGTTTAAGCACCAAGTAACTGGTCAGTCATCTGTCCATTGGAAAGTCATCTATCCATTGGAATGAATGCCAGCAGTAAGCACCACATGCTGAGCACAAACATTCTAGATTGATGGTCTGTGGTACTTAAGGAACTAAAAAAATACTCTTTTTGCTGTGTCTGATGTCTGTCAAATGTGTCTGCTGGTGGTGTCATCCTTGGTAGCACTTCTCCTGTATTACAAATAAATGCTGTTCAATAAGTGGTGTGAATAAAATATCTGTTTTCTAATGAGATAGAAGGCTTTAAGTGTTAACACTCTTGTTGCACTATTTCATTTTACCAGACAGCTATGTCTGTCTTTGGCTTAAACTGGCAGCCTCCTTTCCCACAGCCATTTCAGTGTGTCCTCAGGCATGTTCTAAACATTGGTTTGTTGGAGTTTTTTTGTCATGTGGTTCATCTCACAAGTTTGAATTACACCATGTAATTATTTTTTCTGTGTGAGAATCTTTTATTTCCTGTGGTGAATAGTACTTGAGTACTATTGAGACTTTCTGACTTCACCATCCTTTGTCAATGGAATTGCATAATGCCAACTGAAACCAAATATTTCTTCTGTGTTTAAGGTCCACGGTCTCAGGATAAAACCAGTAAGGTGGTGAGTGTATTCCTCTCGTGTTTACCTTCCCAGATTGGCAAAGTCATACAAAATGCATGGGATTCTGCTTCTGGTGCTGACACTGGTGTCAGTGTAAAGCATGACTTCAATGCTTTCCCCGTGCTTGGTATAGTGATGACCTTTATTTTCACTCCTGGCAAGCAGGGAATTCCTCTGCTATCACCTCCCACCTCTCAGAAAGCCCTCTTGGCAAATTTAGGCCCAGGAGAGAGTCCTGGTTACTTGGCTGTCCTCGGACAGCTGAGGGTGTTCCATAGGATTTGCCTTGTGTCACCCATGCTCTCACTTCGTCCTCTGGCTCTTACAGGTAGCTCTGCAAAGATTTTTTTCATCTAATACAGGTGGCAATTTGATACCAAGAACTTAATTTTAACTTACTGTAATGAAACCCAAAATACCAAAGTTTCAGACAAAGACATTTCAGAGGGCAAAAGCTTTTTTTATTATTTTTATTATTTATGTGTAGATTTCTTCTCCTCCTGATTTGGAGTTCATTTATTGTAATCAGGAAGTTACTGTCAAGTCATAACTTTTCCTTCACTTCTTCTCCTGACAGATTATCCAGAACACTGAAGAGCATTATGTAGGGAGAAAAAAAAAGTAATGATAATTAACTGAACTGTAGCTTTTAGTTGAATGACTTTTCATGGTCTTAAAGTTGGGAACTGATCCAAACAACCTTCTTGGAAGTATTTTAGCTGTTTTCTGAAAGAGATGGATTTTGGCTCAGCACTCTTCTCCAAAAACAAGGGGAGTGAGACTGACCTCTACCTAAGTTAAATAAACTAAATACCTCAGCCAAGGAAATCTTGGTACAAAATTGTTAACACACAAATAAGAACCAACTGTACTCTGCAGAAGTTGTGATCCTTACAAAGTGATAACATTTTCTCAGTTTTGTCCTAGCTTTGCTGTGCAGAGAGTTTTATTTTTCCCATGGTAAAAATTAATTACAAGAATGTATGTTTTGCTAAACTTGTTAAACCAGTGTAAGAAGCCACAGAGAGATCTGCTCTCAGATCTGCAGCCTTGTTCTCAAAGCAAGGCAGAACACATTAAAATGACTGGAAGGGTTAGCAATTTCCCAGTACCTTAACCTTTGATGATTTATGCATCTGCTATGGATGCAAATCATCCAGCATCCTCCAGAGATAATGTCTGGAACCAGACATACAATTTACCTGCTTCATATTCCCATTTTCTGTAACAATAGATTGATCCCTCAGGCTTTTCAATTCATGAAATTGCCCCTGTTGATGTTCAGAGAAGTTGCTCCTCTTTAAAACACCCGGGTTCTGGGCCTGTATAATACCCTGCATTGTTACATGCAGGCAGGAGTAAGAACCTATTTGATCACATGTGACACTTTTTTCATCTATATGACAGCCAAAGCAAGCTAAGGCACAGGTTTTTTAGGTGTGCCAGCACCATGTTGTACTAACTGAGAAGCCTGAGGAGGCAGTTTAGATGCTGTGTTCAGTGGGAGCAGTTAGAAGTGAAGATGGTGTTGGTTTTGCACCACTACCCAGTGCCCCTTCAGTTCCACACCACGAGCTGCAGCCATGCCAGCCATGGCCCTTCTCCAGAGACAGTGGGGGTTAAACATCAGTGGCTGCACACTATGAGAAGCAGAAGGTGATAGTGTGTTAAACATTGGGGTCATGGGGGGAACAGTTTTCATTAGTGATTGTGAGAGCCCTGAAACGTGTCCTAGAGTTTCCTAAAGGCACTTCAGGATTCAGCCTGTGTGAGGCTGGGTGTTGCTCCTGTGTGGAAAATGCTCCCAGGAAGGAAGCAGTAGTGGCAGGTTCCAGACAGGATGGGTGTTAATGAATACGAGGCAGTGCAGTGCAGAGGTGCAAAACCAGCCTGAACAAATGCCATGGTACAGCAAGGAACTCTTGAAAGACTTCCTGGCTAATGAGTGCTCTGCACAGAAACCAGATTATGTCCCAAAAAGGGCATTTTGCTTCCAGAAGGAATGAATACCTTTAATTGAAAATTACTTGGTAGACCTAGTAACTGTCATTTAGGTAAATACAGTACTACATTTAATATGCATGTATATTTATGAAGATATGTAAAGCAATACATTTATAGGCAAATGAGGTAAAGCTGTTCACATCACCTTGCTAATAAATTAAGGATTACTGTGAAAATAATTTTTTAAGGTAAAAAAAATTCATTCACAAAATATGTAAAGACTGGTAACAGATGCAAGATCTTTCACTTTTTAGCCTCAGTTGATTTCCAAAATGTGTCCTGTTCAACTGAAATCTGAAGTGCATTTGAATTTTGAAAGGAATTGGGCTTTGTTGTGATGGGTGCTTAAGGGCATGCAAAAGGTGTTTGTGTTCTTACTGCTGCTGGTAGCCTGTATCTGTGCTTTAGTAGGCAATCCATACATCTCTGTTGGTGGTATCGACAACTCGTTAACAGAAAAATTACTCATTGCAGCTGGAAGGAGAAACTGAAAATGTGAAACCAGAGCTGATGGTGGCTGCAGCAACAAGCCAAGGATTTGAGTTAGGGAAGGAATGTTTGGGTTTTTAACCATGGTAATACCAAAAGTGAAAATCCATGCAGCTGGATTACACTGGGGGTTTTGCATTATATATGTCTCTTTTCTACCTGTCCCCTGTCTTAGATTATAGGATCTCTATTTGGAAAGCACTGAGTGTATTTTGGATGCTGTCAAAATGTGACAAAGCTGGTGAGACAACAAGTGCTGAAATTCAAGTCCTGGCTTACCCCAGATGTGAATGCAGTAAAGATTTTGCTGCAGTTAAAGGTAGGTCAGTGGGGAAAGCACAAATAGCTCTGCAATGGCATCTGTCCTTAACACTCAATTTACTTTCCGAATGTGACTTCAGACCTCCCAGCTGCCAGTAGAGTGCCTCTGACAAACGCTGAAAAACGACCCCCATTAAGCATGAAAAGAAAAAGCACAAGGTAAGTTTCACTCTAAATAAAACAATATAATGAAATATAAAAATATGTTCAATTTCCTTTTTTTTTTTCGATTTAGGAAGTGAATGGATATGCAAACTGCTCCACCTTCACTAAGGCACCGTGAATCACACACCCCTATAAAATCAGTTCAATTAGCTGCTTCACAAATATGTGCTAAAAGTGACAGGAACTTGAGAAATGGATCATGTGCTTTGGAGACCAACCTAGAAAAGCTGTGAGCCTGACGTGTCCCCTCCGACTGTGCTTTGTGTGGAGCATTTAGAGTGCCAGGCTCACAGCACTGGGTGAAGCTGCTCAACAACTGGAGGTTGAGTTTCCTGGAGCCCTTGTGGCTGTGTATTTTCCATTAACTACATATTTTCAAAAGAACTTGCAGAGAGATCTGCCAAACAGCATTCTTTCCACTTAAAACACCACACAAAAAGCTGTAAGAGACAGAATAGCAGTTTATTTTATAAAGACATCAATTCTAAACAGGCTGGCAAAACTGTAGTGGCAAGTCATGGTATTTTAAAAAATAATTCATTTTAATGAAAAAAAGGTGCATGGGAAAAATGGGGGTGTGCTTTGTTTTTTTCTTTGTTTTAATATACAACAAGATTTTTCGTGAAGGAGAACATAAAAATAAACCAGTCTTTCAGAATTACAATGTTTTCCAATGATCAGTGTAAGTAGGTAACTTCATTGATATTTAATGGACAGATATTACAAACTCACATTTTTAACAGTAATGTGCAGCAAATCCCTTTTTTCTACCATTCTTACAAATCTGTGGCAAAGAGCAGTAATTGTATTACTAGTAAAGGACTGATCTTAATTTCCTGACCAAAAAATAATCTGTAAACAAGCAGTCTAATACAACATTATGAAAGCTCAGACCATGATGGCTAAGGCAGAGGATTAGAGATCAAGTTTCTTAAATTGTATTTCTGCTTGTGCTGACATAGTTTATGAACTGTGGCAACATTTTCAAGCTTCCCTGAGCTGCAGCTTTCTAAAGGAAATGTGTTTTTCACAAGTGTTTAGAAAAGCCAATTACCAAGGAGAGAGAAAAATACTGGCATGCAAAATAAAAATGAAATTTGGTAGAGGTTCTTACATTAGAAACAGCCAGGAGTCAATCATGCCAAACCTCTTTATTTTGTGGCCTCTACAGCAGAAATACCAGCTCCTTTTTAAGCCTGTCTGGCAGTGTTTTGGACTGTGCATAATCCATTATGGCATATATTATCCTTGTACCAGGGAAATTCTGCAGAGACAACCTCCTCCAGCACAAGAGAACAATACACCTACATGAAAGCTAATATATTTGTATTGTTCTTCTCTGCAAAGGTTTTCCCACTGATTTTAATCAGTCATATAAATAGTTTTAAAGATTAACTTCCACATTAACAAAAAAATTCACTTAGGATGCCTGAGCTAAGAAAATTATTTGGATTAAAACATTTTCTGAAACAACCATCTGTTCTTTGGATATTTATATCTTTTACACGATTGTATTAATAATTGGCATATAGCACTACATATAAATTGATGACAAAAAGATGTATTTGTAACATACACACCATTTCAAGTCCAGAAAGAATTGGAATTTTCTTTACTGTTCATGTACCAAACTTAAAACACATTTGAAATATTCTTATGTCTGTCCTCTGCAAAGTTGGGAAACAGTTGATCCTACTCAAGGCCTGGGGCTTAGGTTTGGTTGAGAACTCACCAGAGCAGGCACTGTTATTCACCTCAGTGTCATCACTCCTCTTGTGGGCTCTCCTGTAATTCTGAGCTTTGAACATTTTCTTTCCCAAAATTCCTCAAGAATTAAAAAAATGCATCAAAAAATGCAACTGCTTTGCAAGTTACCCAGTCACTCTCCACACCCTCACAAAACTGCCATAAAACGCTGCTAAATTGTTTTCCATAAACATTTGCCTCACACTGACTGCTTATATTCCACAAACATAACTGGTGGTGCAAAGCATAGTGCAATGGAGAAGGAGGCCCATTAGTGTTCTTCACTCTTTAGTCACTTAGGTACATTTTAGGTTTAACTCTTCCATGCTAGAGAGGGAATCATTATAACCACATCCATAACAAAATATCATTATTGTCTGTTATCCTGTGGTTTGGCTACTGAAGCTCACCTTGCACCATTTGTTCATGGTATTTCTGCTTTCCCATTAACTTGCCTGTTGAGGAGCATTGCCCAGTTCTGCAGTGGTTAAACATCCCCATTAGTCTGGAAAATACTTCTTCCTGCTCTAGCTGCTTCTGTCATGTCTATAAAGAGTCTGCAGTAAAGAAATGTAGGAATTCTCTTTAAGAGGAAACAGCAAAAATTATTATCACAAAGGAAACGTAAGATTGTATGAGAGTGCATACCTCATTTGTCTTTCCACAATACTGTTCCTGATGAACTGTTTGCTACCATGCTCTTCAGGTGCTTCACCTTTTGCATTGAGATTCTTTTCTAGGACTAATAGGGTACTATTCTTCGTAACCTAAAATCAGTAGTAACTGTTTCCAAGAAACTGTGCTTCTTTGAACACCTCCAGGGATGGTGACTCCACCACCTCCCTGGGCAGCCTGTTCCAAGGCCATGATCTGACAGGAATTTAGCACTCCTCATTTCTGATACTCATCTCCCACTGAGTAACAAGTCAGACACCACGGGATGTTTACAAGACCCTTCCTCACCACAGATGTGAGCAGAAAAACACTTGCACCTGTCCAACTCACTCAGGTGAGCTGGGAGATAACACAGGGGATGCGGAGACCAAGAAGTGTAAAAATACTGAGAAAAGTGTACTTGATTTTTTTTTTTAATTTAATGAGATTAGAAAGGCACAGAACCCTGTCTAGACACTAGCCCCATTGTGCTGGTTTTGGCTGGGGTAGAGTTAATTTTCTTCACAGTGCTGGTATGGGGCTGTGTGCTGGACTTGTGCTGAGCACACGGTTGATAATACAGAGATGTTTTTGTTACTGCTGAGCAGGGCTTACACTGAGCCAAGGCCTTTTCTGCTTTTCTTACTGTGCTGGTGAGGGAGCTGGGCGTGCCTGGGAGGCTGGGAGGGGGCACAGCTGGGCCAGGTGACCCCAGCTGACCAAATGGATATTCCAGACCATAGGGCATCATGCTCAGGGTGTAAAGTGGAGGGAGGAAGAAGCAAGGAGGGGATGTTTGGAGTGACTGTTTTTCCAAGTCACTATTACCGTGACGGGGTCCTGCTTTCCTGGAGATGGCTGAACACCTGTCTGCCCAAGGGAAGCAGTGAATTAATTCCTTGTTTTGCTTTGCTTGTGCTTGCCTCATGCTTTACCTATTAAACCGTCTCCAACCCATGAGTTTTCCAGCTTTTACCCTTCCAATTCTCTCCCTGATCCAGCTGGTGGGTTAGTGAGTGAATGGTTTTGTGGGGCTTTGTTGCTGGCTGGGCTTACACCACAAGAGTGGTTTATATACTGAGCATGATGCCATATGGTCTGGAATATCCATTTGGTCAGCTGGGATCACCTGTCTCTGCTGTGTCTCCTGCCAGTGTCACAGGCACCCTCAGCCCCCTCACCAGCACGGCAGTAGGAAAAGCAGAAAAGGCCTTGGCTCAGTGTAAGCCCTGCTCAGCAATAACAAAAACATCTCTGTATCATCAACCCTGTGTTCGGCACAAATCCAATAAACAGCCACTGTGAAGAAGATTAGCTCTACCCCAACCAATAGCAGCAGACTCATTTAAATTTGACTGGCAGTGAGACAGGAGGCCAACAGAGCTGGTGACGGGTCTGGAGCACAAGTCCTGTGAGGAGCAGCTGAGGGAGCTGGGGGTGTTTAGCCTGGGGAAGAGGAGGCTCAGGGGGGAACCTCATCACTCTCTTCAGCTCCCTGAAAGGTTGTAGCCGGGTGGGCATCGGGCTCTTCTCCCAGGTAACAAGTGATGGGATGAAAGGATATCGCCTTAAGCTGTGCCAGGAGAGGTTTAGGTTGGACATGAAAAGGAATTCCTTCACAGAAAGGGTGATTAGACACTAGAACGGGCTGCCCAGGGGGGTGGTGGAGTCACCGACCCTAGAGGTGTCTAAGGAAAGACTGGACGTGGCACTCAGTGCCATGGTCGGGGTGACACGCAGGCTTTAGGTCACAGGTTGGACTCGATGATCTCTGAGATCTTTTCCAACCTCATTGATTCTGTGACCGATTCTGTGATCTCTGAATATCGGAATCTTCCTTACAAAGGCCGCACGGAGGCATGCCCGCGGCTCTAAGCGCTCCGGCACCGCAGCACCGCCCCACACGGGCCCCGAGGCGGCAATCCCGCCCCTCAGGCGGCGCCACCCGAGCGCCTCCGGCCACCGAGCGGCGGCAGCGGGCGGGCCCCGCGCGTGACGTCACGCCGCGGTGACGCCATCGTCCCGCCGCCGCGCGCCCTGCGCCGCCATGTTCAAGGTGAGGAGGGGTCCCCGCGCCCGGGCCGTGCTGGCGCCGCCCGCAGCGCTGGGAGCGCCCGGGCCGCCCGCCGGGTTCTGCCTCGTAACTCTCCGCAGGCGCTCGGTGCTGCTCTGCTTGCAGCCGCTTAATCGCTCCTTCTAGCGCTCCAAAACCGCGTGCCCTCCGTGTTGCATGGAAAGTGGCACATGGAGACCGCATTCCTTACTCTGAGTTGCTTCTGGGATGCAGCGGCGCGGAGCTGTGCTACCGCAGAGTTTGGATTCGAGCGTGCGGGCCACGTTCCTTATTTACAATTGCTCCTTACTGTGGTAGCTCGCTTCCAGCCGCGCGGAGCTGCCTTGCCGCAGGGTTCGGGTGGAAGTGACGGCTCGGTCTGGAAAAGTCTCCCTTTAGTGCGTGAAGGTGTCAGTGAACCCTGGGAAAAGCAGGGTCCGCGTCTCTGTCTCAAGGGTCTTTGCCTCTGATAAGAGCAGCCCCAGATCCCATCAGGCTAAAAGCAAGCGCTGTGTGTCTGTCAGAGCGTTGTTACAGCTGCTTGAGTTCTAAAAAGTACCCCAAAACTGGTGGTGCTCGATTCTTGGTTTTCATTCTCCTTGGTACCAGTTTCTGTGTCGAGTGCTGATAATGCATTAATATGCTAAATGTACTAATGTATACTAAATATGCTACTGTAACTCAAACACAAGAAGTTCCACGTCAACATGAGGAAGAACTTCTTTACATTGAGGGTGGCAGAGCACTGGAACAACTGCCCAGGGAGGTTGTGGAGACTCCCTGGAGACATTCAAAACCCACCCGGACATGTTCCTGTGTCACCTGCTCAGGGTGACCCTGCCTTGGCCGGGGGGTTGGACTGGATGATCTCCAGAGGTCCCTTCCAGCCCTGACAATTCTGTGAGTCTGTGATGCTGAGGTGCTGAGCAGCCCTCCTTTGCTCTGCTCTTGTCACAACTTCTTTTTGTGCTTCAGTGTTGTGACAGTTGCTGGAATTCTTTTGTGCCTGGAGTCATTAAGAATTCCATAGTTGCTATTGGATTGTCATTACAGGGGTTGTGTGGGACCCTGTGCATTGAGGCACTGTGCATAATATTACTGCTTTTATACCCTATACTGCTTTTATACATATACATTGAGGATTTAGGTGCTGCAGGCCAACGTGATTTTATGCCTTTGAGAGGCAAAGGGGAAGGTGGCATTTTGTCCAGAGTATTTGTGCTTCAGGGACAGGAGTGTTCAAGAGTTTGGGTTTTGGTTTTTTGCTTTTATAGTTGAGGTTGAAAAATAGGAGAAAGAATAGAAAAGGAAGAGAAAAATGAAGTGGCTTCATACATTACGGGACCAATATCAGCCTTCTCAAAAGTATGCTCAAGCTTCTCTTTTCCTTATCTGGTGTCTAAAGGTAAAGTTGAATTATTCAGCTAGGGAGAAGAGTAAACTTATCTTTTTTGCTTAAAATAACTGCAGAGCATTGCCAAGAGAAAAGAATGTCAGCTCTGCTTTTCTGATATTGACTGAATAGCTGTAAGACAGACAGGCTGAAGGCACAGCCCCCTCAGTCAAAATGCTTTACTAAACCAATTGGTCTAGTAATACATGCTTCGTGTGGAATTAAGCAATGAGATCCTAAAGGGAGTTTTGGAAACAAAAGTACAGCAGTTGATCTTTTGTACTCCCAAATAAATGTCATGCATGCAAATATGTGGTATTTCAGCACCAGTTCTCTGTCCCGTGAGGTAGCTGATGTAGGGACCATTGCAGTATAACTTGAACAGCACGTTTAAGCAGAGATTCAGCTTGCACTTTAGTGGTTAATTTCATTTGGTTGAAAAGTAAAACCACTGCAAAATGTCTGCACTTCAGTATGTTGATAATATAAAGAGTTGACGTTTTCAATCCGAGTAGTTCTGTGATCACTGATACTGTTTGTGAAACCAATGTATTTGTAGTCTTGTGCTCTGCTGTTTGTGTTGTTGTATAAAAATCTCAAATACTTAAAGCATTTGGATTTACTGTTTGTGCTGGTGACACCTAGCACCATTTACACTGTTTGAAAACATTTCAGAATAAAAATGCATTTAGATTTTTGCCTTTTCAGTGACAGAACAATTTTGCAGTGAAAAAACGAAAGATTGAGGAAATAAACTCTACAGCTGTTAATGGTTAGTAGTGTTTTTGTCCTGGCTAATGGAAGTGTGTGAGAAGTGTTTAAACAAACACTGTTAAAGATTATCCTTGTCATTCCCTGGCTGTGGAACAGCTGATCCAGTCATTGTGGTGTTTAATTTATAGTGCTGTAGTAATGAGTCCATACATTCAGATAAGGAAAAACTTCAATTTTAAGCAAGTTTTTCCATACCTTTTGACCCATCAGATCCCTTATGTCTTCCTGAAAAGCAATCCTGTGACCTAGTTCTTGTGTGTTGTTTCTCTATGTGTAAGTGAACATTTTCAGGAAGTTTAGACGACTATAGAGTCTAATTTTTAGTTTTAGGAGTCTCTTGGTTACATTTAATAAACTTTCCATCTGCAAAGCGGTGGAAGAAATGTAAGCTGCAGCTGCTTACCTGTGTACAGTCAGCTGATGTGGTCTGCATAATTTTAAAGCTCTTTTCTGACAGTTCTGCAATGGACAGAAAGTTTCAGAGCAATTGTCCCGTGGCTGGGCCAGTTACCACCATCAGTCACAGCACGAAGGACATCCTGGTTTGCCCACAGCTTCAGTCTCACAAGCAGCTAGGTCAGTGCAACAGGCCCTGCTATGTGTGAAAAGGAAGAAGCCTTGCTGCCTTCTCCTCTTTCATCCCCCCCCCGCCCCGGCCACACAGTTCCTCCGGTGCTTGTCAGGCTGTTCCATGGATGGCTTCGATTTCCTGAGCCCGCACAAAGCTCTCCGCTTCTCTTTCAGGGTTAATGTTTTGCCAAATTGGCGAGGTGGGAGCATCCGGCCACCAAAGCTAGGGCAAGGTGAGCAGCAGGACTTCTGGGAACCAGGGCTGCAGAGCCAGAGCCTCCAGCTTGGTGTTGGATCCACTCGTGCTGTAACCTGATACAACAAAACACAGGCTGTTGTAACTCTGCACATTTCCCTGAGCAGGAACAGCAGTATGAGACACTGAAAGCTTTCCCATTTGACCTGCCATTTCTGGAGTTATGTTTTGCTGTTAATAAGGATGTGCATTTGTTGGAAAATGCTCTCTGGGCATTCTTGATTGGCTACGCAGCTAAGATTATCTTCTGGTTTTTCAGTGGAAGCAGACTTTCCCATTAAGAACTACAATTTGGAGCAGGTTCTGAATATTGAAAGAATTATGTCCACCTTAATCATGGTGGTTGTGTTATTGGATTGAAATTGAAGTATTCAAAAAACAGACAAGTGGTTCATGTTTCTCACAGAAAATGAGACATTCCTAAAATTCTTAAAAAGCACTGATTTTGTTCTGATATTTTCAGCTGTAAGTCTCATTGTTGTCCTAAATCTAGATGCAAATATTAGCTAGAAGTAAAACATTGAACTTCTTGCTACTAGCTACAGAAAAATGGAGGTATTGTGGACATTCACAAAAATATGAATATAACATCACTATTTAAACTGAGAATACAAATTTTGTTTCAAATGAGAGAAAACAAGATCTTTTTTATGAGATGAGAATTGGTGAGATTAGCACTTTTATGTACTGTCTCCTTTAGCCTTAAGGCTTTTCCAGCTACCATCTGATTAATTTAGGTGTTCCTATTTGAGTGACTGAGAGCATTAGATTGTGTACTGCTGACCCCGTTTTCTCCTAATTTTTAAGCATCTTAACATACCACTTTTTACCCTGTAGAGAGACATAAACATTGTCTACATGGATATGTTCAAACACGTTGCCATTTTGTTTGCTCTTAACGATGTTCTTGTCCTATAATGTTTGCAGGTAATTCGGCTGGGGGCCACCCCTGTCAGCCTGAGCTTGCTCTCTGTCCAGGTTTATGCTGCTTCTTCGGAGAAGGCTTCCAAAAAGGAGTTGCTGAAAATTGAGGAGGTAAGAGTGGTTAGAGCCTTAGTGCTCTTCTCTCTGAAGAATTCTGGAAAACATTGTATTTTGATGTGTGAAAGCATTTTCGTCACCTTTTGTATTCATGCCTTTAAATTTGCTTCTCAGTTTTTCATAATAGAGGCATCTATATAATTTTGCTTTTACCTGAGGATTGCATGTGATGTCCTTCACTAGCTAGTGCCAGGCTGGCTTGTGTGTAAGATCTTTTTCCTACATTAAAGACTTCTATTTTTCATTCAGAAATTACGTTTTTGTGTTTGTAGATTTACTTGTGGTCGTATTTCAAACACACAGGAGTATTTTCTCTTTATCCAGATAACACCATTTATTTTTTACTGTAAGTACTGTTGGCAAATTCTAATAAAAATTCATTTATATTCTCACTAGAACAGCAAATCGGAATGTTTTATTTCTCAAAATATTCTCTTTTTTATGATCAAAATCCTTGTCTGGCAGTACTTAGAATCCACTGTAGTAGCCTACAGAATTTTATCAGTTCTCCTTTCTTTACAGTATTTGGACCTAAGCAACAGCAAATACAATAAACAGTGGTAATAAATACCTACTACCTTTTTATTTCTCTAAGATGTTACAAATGTCTTGATTATGTCGTAAGTAGAGCTTTAAAATACCTGTCAAACTGTAGACTCACCAGCCTTGTTGCACAGGCTTTTAGAAGTCTCCAACATGAAAACAAAATTAAAAGAAGTAGTTGATTACCAAATACAGCCTTCTATCCATGTGTAGTTTTTAAAAAGTGTCAAGTACTTCAATCTGTTAATGTAAGCAGTGAAGCTCAGTTCAAGCTGTGTTTGTGTGTGCTGAGCTCTCGTGGCTGTGTGTGCATGGGCAGTTCCCTGCACAGAGTGAGGAGGCACGGCTGGAGGCACAGTGGGCTCCGGGCTCTCCGCAGCCCGGCAGCCTCAGCCGGGCGCGCCCAACCTCTGCTGCCTGAGTCAGCCGTGAGGCAGCAGCCTGGAGCTCCTGGCTGCTGAGTAATGGGCTTGCCATCAGCCCCAGCACGGCACACTCTGCAAGCCATGCAGTTGGGGCTGCCTTTCTTGCCATTCACGGGGTGTTAGTTTGGATGCCCACTGTGTCAGCTGTCTAGTTGCATAAAATACATGGGAATTGTCTTATTGCTGAGGCTTCTGTCCTTGTGCCAGGCATTGCTGTTGGGTTGTCCAGCAGGATCGAAGTTCAGTTTGTGACTGGTTACCAGGGATGGCCAGGTTTCCCAGGGAAATAAGGCTGAAAATGCTTGTCTGTCAAAGTATTGTGGAAAATCCAGCTGCACAAGTTATCAAATTATTGGACAAATTCTATGTCATTTTATGTTTTGTTATGATTAGCAGTTTTTTTGAATATGACAGCGATACAGTTCTTTTCCAACTTATGAAAAGAAGGCTAGCTAAGTTTTAATGCAGCAATACCAGTAATCATCAGTTTATAATAACTTCTAAATGGTATAAAATATAACCTCGTTACACTAAACATCACTGTAGTATATAAACTGCTAAGAATTTTAACAGGTTTTGTTTTGATCTGAACTTTGCTGTTCATCTTCAACAGTATAGACTTCATTTTTTTAAATTAATGGAATACAATTTTAAATATGCTTAGGTAATTGTAGTAAATGTTGTGATGCTAAACCCTAAATAGGATGGTTTAGTATTTATTATGTGAAGATGCCCATTGCTCGTTACAGTTCCTCTTTGCTCAGTGCCAGGGTGCTATTAGTGCTGTCAGTTGCTGATGTGGTTAATGACCAAAGGTTGGGATGTTCTACCATGTTCCTGCTCAGTAACAAACAGGCATATTTGTACTGGATGTTTGTCAGAAGCTGCTTAGGCTCTTTAATGATGGCTTGTGCAAATACAGAAAATGATGGATTGTGATTTCTAGTACATTTAGTATGTTAACTGGGAACCTGATTAAGGCAAGAAGCATTTTTCACAATTATGTTCTGTGTTCTTATGAAACTAGTTTAATATTAATTTATAACTTGTGACTTGGATCATATAGCAGCTATGAATGAATTGTATAGCAGTTAGAAGTCATCTTCATCATAATTATGTACTGTATAATTAAACTTTGCTCATAATGGTTGTATCACAGCTGTGTGAATTTTTATTATGCATTGTTTATGCAGTAAGCACAGTGTTAGGTGTTCTCTGCTTAGACTGTTCATGCCCTGAAGACCTACTTACACAATTACACCTTTGTCTTTAACATCTTGTTTGCTAATATTCACAGCTGTCACTGTACTCCTCCCCAGCTCGTGAGACTAAATATGTGGAGAATCCCAAAACGGAGTTGGAAGAGGGGGTTTCCCGTTTGCGGCAGGTTATGGAGCCCTACACAGCCTGGTGTCAGGTACCGTGGTTTGTATGGCAGCTGGTGGTGGTCCTGGGATAAGGTTCAGCCTTGGAGTGTGCTTGGTGTTTTCAGAGACAGAGTGCACAGATAGCAGCAGAGGAAAAGCTGATAGGTGTAAAAGCATTTTTCAAAAATGCTGCATCTCAAAGTTTTCTGCATTACTTAAAATTTTCCACAGTGCAGGTCATAATGTTTACCCCCTTGACACACAAAACCAGTTGTTTCTTGATACTGATTTGCTGAACTAAAGAAAACGAACTAAATTGTTTTCTGAAATTAACTTTAAGCTGAAGTGTATCTAGGGATGTCTGATTTGATACTCTTGTGGCTGAGGAAGACAGGACAGTGATATTTGCAGTTTTCATGCTCAAGGAGAAGGCCTTACATTATCAAGCAGTGTGTTTTGGAGCGGCAGTACCGAGTTGCTCTCACTGCAACTGTTGCAAGAAATAAATCAGCCGTTGCTGAACTGGAATGTTGAGGAAAGGAATGCAGCTCTCTTGAAGAGAGAAAATCCCAGGTCACTAAGCAGTGGTAAACCTAATCCCCAGACCTTATCCCAAAACTTTCTCATATATGTTTTATTAGGTAGTATGTTTATAGTAAACAGTCATTAAATACAAAAATAGTCTTTGGAGCAGAGAGGAAAACCAAGATTTTTGTAATCAAGGCCAAAATTGTTGGCATTAGATTGCAGAGCCCCAGGATGGCTTTCTTGCTCTTTCCTGCCCAGGAAATGTTGAGGCTTGCTGTTGAAGCAAGGGCATCCTTGCCCTGTGATTGCCTCCTGGCAACATAAGGCAGTTCTCTACCTGGCCCTCTGGCTGTTGTGAATCCCCTTCAGCTGCAAGCTGTTTGCCCAGTTCTCCAGTGAAAGCCAAGCTGTTCAGATCAGTGTCCATTCTGCCTGGAAGTTCTGTGTGGTGGTGCCTTTTACAGGGCTCAAACATGTTTTTCAGAGATACTCAGGATTACTGGGTCTAGTGGTATGTTTCTAAAGTGCCATCAGCAGGAGCACTGGCTGCAGTTTGGAAGGTGAAGGAGAGTTGTCCACAGGATTGTTAGAGCTCTGGCCTCCTGAACACATGGGTTTTGGTTGGTTGCCTGTGGTAACCCTAAGTGGGGAATGAAACTGGGGAGGAGGTTAGCTGCCCACTAGGACTGACTAAAGATAAGCATTTAACCTTGCTTTATGTCTCGCTGGCCTGTTGTCATCTTATTTGTTTTATCTTTTTGTCTGTGTGGTGATCATTGACATAAGATGTGCTCTTCTTCTCACACACAACCAGCCATTTCCTGGCAGTGGTTTACTGACTCATTTTATGAAGTGGGCATGTAAACTTTATGGATTTGGGGCAATCTTGCTTGCTTAACTGTAGACAGAGGTAACTTTGGTTTCATAGCCCCCTCCCATCCCTGCTATGTTGAAGAAAATAATATTTAGGTGTGTCTCAGTTGTCTTTAAAATTAGAAAGATAACCTAGGATAATAAGAATAAAATTGGTTATGGTTGTATATCGATTTTACTTTTTCAAAATCATCTAACTGTAGCAGAAATGCAGCTCAAAACTCCAATGTAGAAATGAGCCAGGTGTGTTTCTTCTGTGACAGAAGATCAGACTTAGTCTCTGGGGTCTGTAGAGCAAGTTGTTTTTAAATTTGCCTTTAATAAGACCAACATCCACTTGGAGTTATGTTGCATGTCACATGCTAACACTTTATTTTCATGACAGATGAGGGTTTTATACATTGCTCTTGCCAGTGAAGAGGTGAAAGTTCTAAAGATATTATCCCCATACAGTATCCTGAACACTGATCACTTATGCATAGATGCAGCTCAGGTGGAATTGCAGGAACGTTCTCTGCTTTAGCTTTGGATATATATGTTTATTAATTTGTTCCCTAATTTATAGACAGCCTTACACTTGTCTCTCCTAAGGATTATTAGCGTAAAAAACAATTATCAGGTTCTTTTTATTGAGGTCTTCTTTTCTATTTTGGTAAAAGGCAGTGTGAATTCTTCCTGAATATTCTCAGTCTGAAAAAAATCTAGAAATAGTCTGTGGGTTGATGCAGTGTGCTGTGATTTACTTTGGACATCTATGTACATCTCATTTCCAAGTCACTTCAAAAATGCGATTTGTTAGCCTAAGACAGTCTCCTGGAAAGTGGAATTTATCACCTTGCAGAATGAGTCACTCCTGTGAAGTGTGAGGAGGGAGTTTATTGCAGTGTTGTACTTGTTCTTTTTGCATCAGCTCAAGTATTTTTGCAATACCTACATACACTGAGAAACCTAAGATAATTCTGAGTTTCAGCGACCTGATCTCAATACAGTATTGAGATTGACTTCTGTGTTTTGAAGTATTATATTTCATCTTGTCCAAAGACTACTTTGAAAAAAATCTGTAAGTTATGCTAAATGTAACGTTGAGCAAGCATAGCCCTGTAAGTGAAGTGTGAAAGTGGGAATAAAACTTAGTTATTTTAGGGACCCACCACTTTTTTTTCCTGTTTTGTTGTTTGGGGTTTTTCTTTTCTCCTTTCTTTGTAAGGTCAGTTACAGTCTGTAGTTAATATTTTACTTACTTGGTATCCATTTACCCTTGTTCTCTTTTTTTTTTTAGGATCTTTATGCCAAAGCTATGCCCAGATTAGAAAAAGCTGTTGAGCATGGTAGAGGTAAATCAGCTTAGTTTTCTTAACTAGCAATTTAAAAATGCAGGACTGTACTATATCTTCAGTTAAAAGGGAATTCCATTAAGCATCACTGTATATATAATTTCCAGTTTAAGACTACTTTATTTCCACTGTGTATCTGTTTGAATTTCCTTTATGGGTCACTTATGGCACTGCATTTCTAAACAATTAAAATTCAAGACCAGCAGTTATGTTTATCAATGTCACTAAAAATTAGTTATGCAGGAAAAGAAGGCAACAGAGCCTTACAATTTATTTCCAGCCAGTAGTATTTGCTTGACCCAGCCAGGCAGCTGAAACCAGTAAAGTTTATTACTTGTCACAAGCATTAGGTCTTTTGTTTTTTATTGTTTAGCCTTTGGTTTGCTTACCTGGATCTCCTAAGACTTTTGAATTAATCCAAAATAATTTGTATGTGTTTTTATTTTTGTAAGCATCCCTTCATACTTGGGCTTAGCAGGACTGAGCATGGATGCTGTGTGGAGCTCATTTCAGATACTGCACCTCTTTTCCTTAAACGGAGTGGTCTCAGTCTTCTGAACCCATTTGCACGGAGGATTTTTCATAGTTTTCCATTCCCCCATCAGACTCCCATCTTAGAGTGCACTTTGTTTATGCTGTGTCTTGCCATTGTTCTGTGATTTGGTTTTTGTACAGTATTTTACTGAAACTAATTCCTGTTAACATGTAACTGTAAAATTCCATTTTGTAAAGGTTTTTATCACTAATTGGAAAAAGATATGATTGAGATGCAAAAGAGCAAAACAAAACAGATGGCCCAGGAGCAAAGGCAAATCTATGAAAATTGGTGAATACAATACAGTGTTCAGTTTCATTCATGTGTCACTAGAGAAGATCTCAAAGGCTTTGAATTTTTTGCCAGCAAATCTAAAATGGGCATGATAGTTAAATGTGTTTTGATAACTCTTTGTGTTTTGTAACAATTGCCAGTGTGTATTGATGATTCCTTATGACAAAAATACTTTCACATTACATTAAAGCACTTTGTTCTGACTACTTTTCAGAGGGCTATGAATTTCTGCAAAAACCCCCTGCTGGATTTTATCCAAGACTTGGTGTGATAGGTTTTGCTGGAATTATTGGGTTGTTTCTTGCTAGAGGTAAGTGGGAACCATTTGAACTGATTATGTTACGATTTCAGATAATCAATTTATTTGTGGGTTTTAGGGTACTGATTTTTAATTGTGATGGTGAGATCTGACTTAACTGTACAAGCATGTTTCTACAATGTTCCTCCAATTGTATAGAAACTTCATGGAAAAGGTGTTTGATAGCCAACAATGATTGTTTTATGAATGCTGTATTTGTTACTAGAATCTAGTCTTCAATATTTCCCAGTTGGAGCTTAATATAACAAAAAAGGGAAAGGACTGGTTTGGTATTTTAAGTTCTTGATCACATATGTTAGTGTATGAAAAACAACAGAGGAATGAATTATGGTAAAATACAGATCTTCCTGAACTGTGATAAGTGTTCAATTACTTGCATATTCAAGTTCCTTCAAAGTATTATGTGTCCAGGCACAAAGCTGCTGCAGATGGTGATTCAGCAAGTAGACTTGTGAACTCTGGGTGTGCTATAAATACCTGCACATTTTGCAGTACAGAAAAGTGATACAGTTAATTTCCTCAACTTGTTGAAGAAATGTTCATGCTTTCATAAAAAGAAGTGTTAGTTTAAGAAATGTTAATTGTGAAAAAATATTTTGTGCTTATGTCGAGGTATTCTTAATACAGTGAAATGTAGATAACAGAACTTTAAAGTTGTGGAAGTTAAATACTAGTGAGCATTTGCTTTGGATAAAAACACACCTTTGTGGGGCCTGAATGTCTTGAACTAACTGGAAATGTGTGCTTGGCTGTGTAGAAATTAGAAGTGTTGTTTGAATTTATGCACTCCTCAAAATATTTAATTTTCCAGTGAAGATGATGAAAGCAGTACTGTATTTTTTTTTAATGAAATCAAAATCTCCAACTTTACCTGCTTCTCTTCAAATTCCTGCTTCTTGACTTGCATGGCCATGAGTGAGATCGGCTTCCATCATTTACCACTGTAGCAAAATGAGGGGCGAGGAGGAAAGTGCAGTTTTGGGGCTGGAATTGAAAGATTAGAGGATCCTAAGTTTAATGAAAATAAAAATACCTCACAATAAAAATGTCCAATTTATGAATCTCTTAGGATGGAAGCCATAATTTTAACTGGTTACAGTTCACAGTAAGACTGTTATTTGTAGGAAGTATTCAAACTGAAGAGGGAAGTACCCCTTAATATTGATATTTCAGAAAGTTAGAACCAAATGTCCTCCTTTTTATCCCTCCCCACCTTGGTCTCCGTGGAAAAATCGTCCACTTGGAAGGTACAGATAAAATCCTCCAGGTCTAACTAATCATAACACTTGAATGTACAGCTGCTCACTAGGTAGGGAATATGGTATTCAAAGTTTAATCATGTGAATATTGTGCAGCCATCCATCTTGGTTTAAAATGCCATTGGAGATAATGAATTTTAACCTTGTGTTGCAGATGAAGTGATGCACTTCACTGGTAAGAGAGAAGCAGCAATGTGTTCATTGATACAAAACAATGATTTGAAAAGATTTGATGGCAAGGTACACTTGATTAGTTACTGCACAGAGGTCAGGGTCAGACAGACGTGGCTGGGGAGGATCCTCCTCTTGGGTCACAAGATTCAGAGACAACCTCCTTCCTCTCTAGACTCAGAGCAGCCTAGGTGCAGCTGGGTCCAGTCCTAGTCCCAGCCTTGGTCAGCAGTTTATGTCCAAAGGATTATATGTGCACAGACATCTAAGATATGATCTTAACCAAGCTTCCAAAGTTTAGCAAATTATTAGTCACTTACTGAGGATTTGTTGCAGCAAGGAATCTCTCAATATCAAGGAGTAAGGGATCTCTGCAGCAGGTGTAACCTTGAGAGGGTCCCTGCTGATCTGATCTGAGTAATTCTGCTTCTTAAGAAACAGGTAGAGTGGAAGAGGAAATACACTTAACTATATTTAAGAAAATTGTTCATAAAAAAAATGTTAGGGCTGTTCAGCTGTCTTGGTTAACATATACTCTAACAATGGTTTGTGGGTTTTGTTTTTTTGTTACAAAACAGGCTCAAAAATAAAGAAGTTAGTGTATCCTGCAGCTCTCATGGGCATTGGTACCTCCATGTATTACCCTCAGCAAGCAGTTGCTATTGCAAAGGTCAGTGATGATACCTTTCTTTGGAGAATTGTCTTTTGTTTTGATCGTTGCCTCCTAGCTTTAGATTAACTGGTCATCCATTTTTAAAAGCCATGTCAGTGGCACTTAACAAAATGATAGTTACTTTGTCAAAGCACATGCAGTCTGGGCTGAAAGACAGTCAGTTCTGTTCCTTTTAGTGACATTTTTTTCTAACATCTGCAATAGTGTCTTCAGTTGGAGGAACATAATTTCCTTTCTGAATCTCTAACCTCATGTAACACTAAATTAACATAAATATGCTTGGTGAGTACAGTTTGTGTGTTTACTTACAATACTAAGGAAATACCTTGAAATACTTTGAGAGCAAATGAAAACATGTTTGAAAGAAAGAAAAAACAATAACAGAGTTTCAATAGAGAAGTCATCGGAACAACATTTTGAGGTAAACATTAGTGACATATTCTGCTTGTTGTTGGTTAGGGTTTTAAGAAAGAATGTATGCACATTCTGGAATGGGGTAAGAATTCTGCTGCAAACTTATTTGCAGGTTAACCCTTATTTGCCTTCCCTGTTTATGGATTTGTTGTTTCAGGCACAAAGAAACATGTTAACTTGTAGTGGCTTAAGTGGGTTTCCTGTGAAAGAAAGAACTGAAGAGACCAGAGAGTTGTTTACAGCCCCTGCTGATGTCAGCTCCTGTGCCTTGCTGTCCACACTTAGTTGTGCTGGCAGATTCCTTAGTTCTCCACCACATTCTCTTCCAAATCCAGCTTTTAACCAGTTACAGTGCACATACTTTCATCTGTCAAAAATTCTTTATATTTCAGTCCTTGGTAAATTTGCTGTCTAGTTATTGGCCACTTGTGAATAACTCTGAGATGGCAGAATGGTAATATGATATTCTCAAGAACATAGGATGTTCTTTGAAAACTGAAAGGTCATTGACTTAGGGAGAGTCAAAACTGCTGAGTTTGAACTCTGCCAGCATGGTGATACTCTGATCTTTGATGAATCTTTTTTTAGTGCTTCCAGCATTCAGATGCTCTAAGTACAGATAATTCTGTTGACTTATACTCAGAGAGTGAAAATTATGCAAGTGGCAGAGAAAAAAAAACCATCAAAATTTAAGAAGCTTAGACATTTCTGTTGGAAACTGTGTATTAAAATTCTAGTTGCCTTCTGAACAGTGAAGTGGGAAGCGATTGAACGCTTTTCAAACTGAAGTTACTGTTTTTAAAGAAGCTCAATTTGGTCTTAACTATGGATTTGCTGCTAACAGCTTCAGAATACTTTGTTTATTTTATGAGAACTTTGAAGTCCTGATTGCTCTTTGATTAATTCACAGTTCTTAGTTTGACTGCAATGAAAAATCTGATCGGAGATTGGAATAGATTTAGCTTTGTTGACTTGGTCAGGACAGTAGGCATATGAATTTGGAAACTTCTGTGGGGACAGTAATATCTTAGGTACTGTTTTGTTTCCTCTAATGTCTCTTATCCTTTTCTTTTCTTAAAAAAGCAAAGTTTTAAGCATATAATATCTTACCATCCATAATTTTTAAGCTTTAATCTGAAATTGGAAACACTTTCCTCTCTATTAATTATTTTTAAATGTTTCATAAGCCTTTCAAAAAGTTTCTATAAGCCTAGAAAGGGATGCCTGCAGTAAAAAGCTCACTTGCCAAGTTCATAAAACAATACAGAAAATATTCTGAAACTTAAATTTTAAATAATTAATTAATTAATGTATTATGTTATGTTCTTTTTATTTTTCTTCCGCACTTAAGTACTTCATTACTGCTTTTTCATTTACAGTTGTATAATTCCTTTCATTGAGTCTTGTGTTGTTTTCTTTGTGGGTTGTCTATTCTTTCCTATTTTTATTTAAGACTTTCCATTGGAGAGTTGGTAATAAACACAGGAAAATGTATTTGCAGTTGAGGTCCAACACCTAATTAATTTGAAAGTAAAATTTTTTTTTAATTGCAATGTATGAATTTTTAAGTGAAGTTGTAACAACAGTGCTCATCATTGGTAATACAGGGGTTTCAGACACTAATCCTGTAACTGGAAATGGAAGAAATGCATAGACTATTATTTTTTTCCCCTGCTTTAGTAATCATTCTAAAGAATCACACATTTTTATTTCCTCACCAGTATTACTTTACTTTTCATAGCTTTGAACAGAAGGTCAGGCTGTATATGTGGTGAGGGAACTGGATTTAATACTAAACCTTAACTAGTGTTTGAAACTGTATTGCTTTCCAGCTAATCATAGTGTATTCAAAATATTTTGTATTTAGTGTGGCTTATCTTCCATCTGGAAAGAACTTTCCATTATATTGTTATTTAAATCACTCTATCATTAGAATTAAATTTTGTTTCTGGTTATTAAAACCTTTCAAATTTCCTAAAATACTGTGTGTTACACTTTCATTCTTCTTGAAAGCAAGGAAAGCTTCCTACTGCACAAGTTTTGTTTATTTGACAACAAACCACCTTATTTCTGTGTCTTTTGAACCTGTATCTCATCCCTTGCTGGGTTCAGTCTGTAAGGTTGTACTGGCACAGCTGAGAGCAGAACATGATTCCAGGAACTGTGAGTAGAAAAGCAGGAGTTGTGGTCCCTTGATCCATCTTTGCTGCCAAATGCTTGTAAAATGGCGCTTTGACTGCTTTGGTAACAGTGTAAATGTAGAAAAACCAGTGGATTCTCAGTTTAGTTTCTCAACATGCAATGTAGATAAAGACTTCCTAATTAAAATTCTGTATGTGTATAATTCTGTGCAACATCCAGTATAGTCAGTAATGTTTGATTCTATGTGGAATTCAAATATGGAAGCTCATTTACTTGCACGTTAGGCCTTGGAGACAGCTGGTGCTACCCCAGTAATGCTCAGTATGGGAGTTTGTGGCCCACAGTCACTTCAAACTTTCAGAGTCCCTGTTGAGAACCCCTTGATCTGACTTTTGAACTTGTTTGTTCAAACTTTAGCATACAAACTTACACTGCTGCTTTGAGCAGTGATGGTATTTAGCATGTTGTAATTTAAAACAAGCTGGAAACTACCTTCCAGAAATTAAGAATTCCAGATGACTGAGTGGAACACCTTGTCCCTCTCTGAAAAGAACTCTTGGTAGAGATGTTGGAATGAACACTTTAAGAAATTGAATGAACTCGTTGTGTTGCTATTGATCCTCTTACTTTTCCTGCTTGGAAGTGCCAAGAATAGTGGTGGCAACTGCAGTACCCAGCTGTGTCTTCTTCAGCTGCTCCAGGAGAGAGGTGCACAGCCCAAGCCTAATGTGTGACTCCTGTTGTTTTCATGAGAGGATGTATTGGGTAGTTGTAAAATGTCTTGGATATGTTCCTTTTGACCTTGTAGCTTGTACTTCCAGTCTGCCTAGAACTGTGTTTTTCAGCTGTGAAGGTGTGTGTGGGTGTCGTGGTTTGAACTCTGGCTGAACGCCAAAGCCCCACGAAAGCTGCTCCCCCCACCAGAGCCGGACAGGGAGAAGGAATTTGTTACCAAGCTGAGATAAGGATACTGAGAGAGAAAAAACCCTCTAATTAAAGCAGGCTAAAACAGGCTCAAAACTTAAAGAGATAAGTGAATTTATTACAGAGTTAAAGGAGCAAGCAAAATATCTTCTTAAAATGCTCTTTCTCTTCTCCCACCCTCCACCCTCCCCCCTTCCCTCAGAAAGCAAGGAGAACCAGGGTTTTTTTTCCAGTCAGTTCATTCCTCAGATGTTTTCTCTTCTTGGCAAAATATCTGAAGGGGAGGTTGGGTTTTTCCTTCTCCTCGCAAGCACTGTGGCAGTTTGCACAAGCTGTTTTCCTCTCCTGGTGAGCAGCCCACCCGGACACTGCTGCCGCTCTTTCTCCCACGGCCAGGCTGGTCCAAACTTAGGGTAGGGGTGACAAAGGCTTTTTTAACTCAATTGACTCCTTTAGTTCTCAGGAGCAAAGGCCTCATTATCGTCAGCCCTCACCAGACCAAAGTCCCTCCTGTAGGAGTTCACCCCTCCTGCCCCATCTTAGGGTGGATCTCTGCGCCGTCATGGACCCCCAGGGTGCTGGGGAACACTGCATTGGTACAGGTCTTACCACAGGCTGAGGAGATGTCTCAGCTCCAATGATTAAAGAACTTCCTCCTCCCTCCTTCGTCTTCTTGGCTGACTTTGCTGGTGTCCATATCTGTTGTTTCTTCTACATGCTGAACTCCTTTTCCCCTGCCTACAACTACATGGCTGCAGCTCCATGGCGTGCGCGTGCGTACTCCTGTGCTTGCTTCTTGAATGTGTTGTCACAGAGGCGTTACCTTCTTGAATTGGCCCAGCTGTGGCTCACAGCACGTCCATCTTCAGGAGCCATCAGAGACAGGCCCTGGCTGGACGGCTGTGGAAGCTTCTGGCAGCTTTTCACAGGAGCCATCTTTCTGGCCCCTAACACACCCAAAAAGCCAGACCCCCTCAAACCACCACAGTGGGTCCTGGCTCCTGGGAGGTGTGTGCAGTGTTGAAACATTGGTTGGTTTGGGCAGACTAAACTGTCTGGGTTGCTGTACCTTGTGATGTAGCACTTCGATCCAGTGACGTGAATGACCAGTTTCTCATTTGGTGCAATTCATAAATCACTTGATCACACAACTTCTATAATAGGAATTTCCTTAAGTTTGTACTGTTAGGCATTTTGTGTGGTTTTAAGTTTATTAATGGAGTATTTTTAAGCAGAAACAAAAAATAGCTTATGGATAGTTATTTTTTTCTCATTTTATGTTGATAGCTGTGTCCTCAGTAACATTGCAGACAAAACCTCTTTTGTTTGTTGTGATTATTTTTCAGTCCTGATAGGTTTGTAGTGCCTGCACAAGGGATCATGCCATCTTTTTGGATGAGCCAACAAGTTTGTTGAAGTGCTTGAGAATGAACACTCCTGATAATGAAAAACAAAATAACTGTCTATACCTGTATATTTAAATTGGACAATTTTGGACATTTTACTTGTTGCTGTGCTTTTTTCTGATGACCTTTAACACTTTTGAGTATAGAGAAAACCCAGTGCCTCTGATGTAGTTGTTTAAAACCAAAGTAATTGGTCAAATATAGTGACAGGCTACTTTGTATTTAAGACAGCCTGCATTTTGGATTTATTTGTGACTTGAAAATGTAGTTACTGATTTGGGTTTGTTTTCTTTAATTCTATTTATTAAATAGCTTCTTTTGTAAGGTAGCACAGGATCTCTGCCCAGAAGCACATCCTTGTACCACTGTGGTAGTAACTGGTGTCATCAGTCTTGCTGATGACAAATCAGACAAACAAGGGGAAGTGGTTCTTCACACCCTGTGTACCCAGCAGTAGAACCACTTGGCCAGGGGATGCAAAAAAGTTGTGCTTCCCCTTGAGCCCCATGCAAAAAGTTCATAGAAGGGAAATTCCTTGGGCCTTTTTACACATATAAAAATCACCTCTGGCTCAGGAAATCTCTGAGCAATGAATTGATGGAGACTGGAAGAAACTTAAAAATGTAATTCAGAAACTTTGTCAGAAACATTTATGCTTGTCCTGTTCTCAGAGTTTGGGTTTTCTGGCTTTGCCTGCTGTAGAAGATAGGGCAATACCTTCTTAGTTCTTGATTTTCTTACTTTTTTTACTTCAATAGCTGTTTAGTTGGACAAATTGTCCATTTTGCTGTTCTTTACATAGAAACTGATAGTGATATGAAAGTGAGTACAGACCTGAGCCTTGCTATAAAAACCTGGCACTCTTCAGTTTTAAAGGGTGCTATGAATATTAAAGTTCTTTATCACATACCACTGTTTTATTAGAGTTGGGGACTTTTCCTGTTGTAAAATAGATGTTGGTGTAATATAGGAAACAGTCTCTCCTACCTGTGTTCTGTTCTGGGAGTTGACAGCTGGTTATTCATTACAGCCATCTACCAGCAAGTTCTAAACAACAAATAAGAAGAAAATCTAAAATTGCAAAATAGTGACAGACTAAGTAGTGGGGTTTGTTTGGTCTTTGAAATGGGTATGGTCAAATTAAGGAATACTTTGCATATGTTAATTATGTTGAATGTCAAATACTAAGAAAACCAGAATTGATTCCATGCAGCATCATTCCACTCCTGTTTGTACAGATGTATTTTCAGGTAGTCTGCAAACAGTTTTTTAGAAAGTAATTTTTTCTTATTCCTCATGCATCATTTTTTTTTCAAGATATTTATTAATGCTGTACACCCTGAGCTTGAATAGGAAGAGTTAAACATCTTGTGTTTTGGGACATTTTCCACTTAAACAAGAGGCAAAGTAATAGTCCCCAGATTATTAAGTTCATGCTTTCTAAAAACTTTTGTTTCAAAGGTTGCTGGCACACAGCTCTATGACTGGAGTCTTCAAGGATATATTGCTGTAGAATCTCTTTGGAAGGATACTCCTAAGAAGAAGAAATCAGGAGAAAAAAATGATAAGGTAAGAAGTCTGAGGAACTTGATTTCTGAATATACCACTGCCTTTTCAGACAAAAAAATTACGAACAATAGTGAGTTTTTTTCCCACTGTGCCTTGGCCTTTATTTCTGAAGAGAAATACTTCATTCTGTCTTTCTATGCTGTGGGAAAACGTTAGGCTTAATACAAATTAAATTTTCAGAAATGCTGTTTGGAAATGTGTGCCAAGGAGAGCCTGTAAGGATTTTAGGAATTTTTTTTAACTTGTGCTTAAAGAAATAGAAGTTCGGGTGTGTAACGTAAAGGTTGTGTAGTTTTAAATTCACTTATAAACTCACTGTGAATTTAATTCTTGATTTCTGGGCAACTGTGGTTGTTCTGTAGATACAAACTGCTGCTCTAGCTGCAGACTGCTTCCCACCTGTTACTGTAATACTTTAATGTAGCCTGGCAGAACTGACAGGTGATTTGAAAACAGCTTTGAACCAGTGAAAACTCTTGGTCTTTTGTTGTGGAACTCCTGACCGAGCCGTAGCTCACAAATGGAAGAAGTTCTTGCTAGGTGAAGAGTGATGTGCAGCTTCTGGCTTGCTGTGAACCAGAAGTCCTGTCTGACCCAAACATGGTCTTCTTAGCCTGGAGGCCTAAGACAGAAGGGGAACAGCCCCTGGGAGAGAGAGGTTTCAGAGATGCAATTGCACTTGAACAGGCTGTGGGGATGGACTGAGTTCCCTGGGTAGGGCTGGGTGTAGGACTGGTTCCAGCCAAGCTGGGTTAGAAAAATGCTCCCATGTCCTGGCAGTTGCTGAGTCTTCTGAGAGTGGAGACTTTCATCAGTGGATACTCAGCATGTATTGGCCCAAGGTGCTTCAGTAAATGCACTTTGAATAGACAAAGGTTAATTAATCGTTCTGTACCTTTCCTAAAACCTAGGCTATCAGAAAGAATCTCAAGAAAAAAGGCAATGTTAAAATATTTCAGAAAGACAAACTGATAGTGTAGTGAAAAATAACAACCTTTTATTTTATGGTGTGCCTGGCTTTCAAAAAGAGACACGTGGTTGTTGTTGGAAGGCAAAAACTTTTGACACTTTCATCTTGTTACAAGGCTTATTCAAGCACTTGCTACCTCAGCAGAAAAACAAAGGACATGCAAAATTGTAGAGATCACTGAGTAAACACACTTCTTCCTCTTCCTCCCTGCAGAATCTTTAACCACAGCCCTTAGCTGCCAAAACGTGTTACTTTCAGAATGGAGTAAAATGTCCATTGGTGTCTTCCTAAAGTCCATCTCATTGTTCAGGTGCTGGTAGTGTGAACTGCTGCTGTGTAACTTGATGGATTAGACAGGATCCAGAAACCCTGTGACTTAAATGAAGAAACAGTACCCACTTGATGAAAACTGCCTGCATTGCCCATGTTCATGGATCCCCAACCACTGAGGCAAATGGCCTTACTGGTACTTTGTCCACTGCAGCTGTTAAAGAAAGGGTATTGTACCCCTGGTGTGCAGAGAAGCTGAACAGCAGTTGTAAAAAATCACATATTTTTGGCTAGAATGTGGACTGGGAAATATGTTTAATGGAAGAAATCTGCTCTGAAGCTTCCTTTGGCCTGAGTTGGTGAAACCATAAGAAATACATAGTTGAGAATTTGGGCAGATAGGGGTGAGTTTGCTTTGTTTTTGTTTAATTGTTTTGGTGGGGCTTTTTTTAAGGTAGCATTGTGAAGGTCTATCAGGATGTGGTCAGTCACAGTTAATATAAAAATCTATACCTTTTCTATACATAAAAGCACTGGTTTGTCCTTATCATGAGTTATGAGATTTGAAGTCTTCTCTAAAAACCTCTTCACTCTGTCTTTAGTCCTGTGTGGTTATATCAGTGCAGAAAAGTAATTTTTGTTCATATGGATTATTAAATCCACCAAATCAGTATGAACTTTTCAAGCAAAAGAATTTCTGTTTAAGTTCCATTTTTATTGCCATTTTTTACTGATACAGAAGTGTCATGGGAGAAAATACTTTTACCTATCATATACTAAAATTGGCAAAGTATTCTAGGATAGATTCTATGATTTCTGTCTTAGTTTGAAAACCCTGTGAAAGAATTTAGTTGCTTTGGGATACATATTTCTTATTGTCATACTAGTCAGCTGGATTCCTTAACTAGTGCAGACAGGTCTAAATGTTACTCTTGCGTTGTTGCAGCAGATGGAACCAATTTCATGAAACTATGCCAGAACAAAAGATGTTATTTTTTGTTTTTGTGACATTTACTCCAGCATTTTCCTGTTGCTACACAAAGGATTCTTGCAAATAGTCAAGCAATATATGGGTGGCTCTCCTTGGCTTCTCTTAATTTGTTACGTTGCTCATAATTTGTTTGATAGTCATAGGTACCACAGCTGTGCATAACTTCATGTTTGTGCAGCAATATGTCATTAAAATAAATGTGGTATGTTAATTTTCTGAAGGTTTTATGAAACAAAAACCTGTGCCAAATTGAGGTCATATCAACTGAATTCTGAGTTCTGCCAAGAAAGATGAATTCTGGGACCTTCTGTGCCTACATTTCAAAACACTGTGGTTGCAGCCTCTCCGTACAGCAAGTCAGTCAGATAAAGGTTTTTAATGTGCTGTTGAAGGATGCAGCTCTTCAGGATGTCAGGATAAAACCCCTCTGCTATAACTACACAAGTGCCATAAGCAAAAATCAGTGTTGATATTTTTTATTTCCAGAAGGATGAAACATTTTCCTAATAAGGGACAGCAGGAGTATTTTTTTCAGCTTCTGTATTCTTTACCTCTATATAAAGTGGACAGCTTTTCTACTTCTCCAAGGTAGAGGAGATGGTAGAAAAGAATGTAACCATTAACTGGGAGGCCCAGATGTATTTTAAGGGATTTATCTTCTGAAAATCTTTTGCATACTGGAGTGATATTTATTCACAAGAAGTAATTCAACAAAAATCTGTGGAACTGGTTTTAGCATTTATGTTACCACTTCATGGGAAGTGTTAGTGAAATGGAAGATGTGCCCCTCCAACCTTATTTATCTTAAACCTAGTGTGCAAAATTTGTAGAGAATCATACTAATTTGTGTCTTTACTTGGTTTTTTGAAACGTTGTATTTGAAACCCTTTTGAGTAACCTTAGGCAGCATCAGACTTTCATTCCTGAGGTTGTGCAGTTATGAAGGCTAACACCCTGCATGCCTTCAGCTAGTCTTGGTAACTGGTCCCTCTGGTCTGCCCAATGATATCATAGTTCATGCAAGATCATCTTTTTCTACATTTCTTCTACACTTTTTGCCTTCCAGTGCTTACAAAAGTGTTGAACTAGCTGAACAGTTAAGCCAGTGAATTGCAGCTTTTTTTGTCTCCTCCTTCAGCAATCTGTATTTAATACAATTTAAGCTGAGTTTGTCAGCTTTGATAGCTGTCCTTAGGTCAGAGAGATAGACACACCACAGCAGCTTGAGGATTTTGTGCAATAGCATAAACTTTAAAGGGTCTGGTTTTCTATACAAACTGATGTAATTTATTCACAGAAAACTGCTTAAAGATAAGTATTTCAGAGCCACATTTCAATGCATACCACCTGTGAGTTTCTAACAATTGAGCCTTACTTGTCAAGCAGCTCACTTGATGTTTATTTTAATGAAATGCAGCATTTTTGCCCTCACTCTTCTGCCCCTGGTTTTGGTATTTCCATCATTTGTAGTGTTGTGTTGTGCTGTAGGGCTGTGGGCTCTCATGCTGTAACAACTCTGTCTTCAAGTGACAAGGGAACATGTTATGGCATCAGGTCACTTAAACCCAGGTTTTGTTCCAGCCAGTGAGCAAATATGTACTGAAGCACAAAGGAAAACCATGTTCTTCACTTAGTTCTCACTTTGTCTTGTCTCTCTACCATTCAAACTTTTGCTGTATTTTAACAGTTCTGGATTCTCTGAACTGGGCACCCCTTGTTTTCACTGAAGTGGCCAAATTGTGTAAAACCAGAACAGCACCAGAGCTCTAGAAACACCCTCCTTTTCAACCCTTGTTCCTTTCTTCTTGTGTTTGTTCTTTCCCACTTTGGCCCAACTAGTAATAAGATCTCACAGAAAACTAATTTCCCTGTCAGCTTCAGAGATTGAGAGACACTCTTATGGCATATTATTTGTTTCTATTCCTGTCTGATGTGTTGCTGGACACAACCAGTGACTTAGCAATACAAATACATATACAATTTTTAAACCTATATGTATTTATTACACATATAAAATATACAGATATTTTAAAACTACCTATATGTGTCTCTGGGTATTTTATTAAGTGCTAGCTGGTTACAGAGTGCTTCCAGGTGCAAAGAGGGCTCAGCACTGGGTGCTGATTTCCTGCACTTGCTCAGAATAAGCTTCAAGGAAATTGTGGACCAGAACCTTTCTCACCTGAAAGCTCTGGTGAAAATTGTGGTGTCAGTGTTTTGACTGGGGAGCCTTACCATCAGCATCACAGATTGTGACCACAGCAAACCTTAAATTCTGTTTTAAGAGAGTTTTTTAAGTCACTTGGGTTTTGATCATCCTTTGAAACACAACATCAACAGCTGAGAGAGCTTCTTTCTACAGAAAATACTTGTAAGACCTGTCATTGGTAGCTTCTGAACAGGCAAGCAAAAGTTTGGTCATCTCAACTAAAAGATACAACATCTACTTCTGGCAGAAAATGCTGTTTTCTGTCACATGCCCTCCTTTTATTGTTTAGTAGTAAGAACAACAGTATAAAACTTGTAAGAAGCATTATTTCTTTTGGAATGGATCCTTAGTATAGGCAGAGGGGAGTTTAGGTGTGTTAGAGGTGGAATGAACAGAAAGAATCTACTCTGCAAAAGGTTGGTCTCTTTAAAGGCAGTTTAGAGCAACATTTTTGAATGTATTTCATATTTTTGTGAGAGTAAAGTACAAGTTCAACTTAAATTAAAGAAGAGTGAGTTACTGATTGACTGGGGGAGGATGAATAAGGTAAGCCAGCGACATTCTCTTTATTCTAAGCAATACACTGCAAACAAAAGAGGCCAGAAGAAAAGGTAAATTATTAATCTGTGAGCCCAGGTGAGCCTTTGTTTTTATTCTGCAGGGCTGTTTGTTTTTTCTGGTGGCCACACTCTCCCTTTCAGGAGTTTTCATAACCGTAAGAGATGTGCACCTAACTTACCTACCTTTGAAGTTGCAGTTTTTAAGATTAGTGTAAAAGGGCCTCACCATATGTAAGACTTCTGAGGTAGCAACAGAAACCTCTGCACCTGGCTTGGTTGTAATGTGAGGGAAAAGGCACCACATGTTTGGGGGTTTTGACATTTAGCTAATTTGCTTTGGGGTGTTTTTCTTTGTATGGAAGGATAAATTTCAGAGTAATCGTGGGTTTTTTGTAGAGTTTGTTATTTAAAGTGTAGGTCTCAGTGTATCTCTTTTAGATACTGTGAGCTAAGTTGGGGTGGTTTTTAATCACTCATGTACTGAAACTGTACAAAAAGCATTGTATATAGTCCCCTTAGTTGCAGTGTTATTTTCAGTTTCAAATAATGCTTTTTTTTTAATCCCATGGAATCCCAGTGTATTGAGCACGTTACAATGAATGTGTTATGCAGTTTACTTGTCAGTCACCTTTCACTTGAAACAGTCAGAAACACAAGAATCCAAAATATTTCCCCTTCTGCTGTGGGACAGAGCTCTGATGTGTGAACTCTGCTGGCCACCCAGATTTGTTATGGAGTGATTGTGTTGAGCCAGAAAGTAGAAAGGCTGTCTTGAATATGTGCCTGCTTCTGGTTATGAGAGGGCACCCTGGCACAGAGGAAGACTCTCTTCTGAGTCATTGATCTAAACACATTTTTTGCTTCTGACCTGGTTTTGAGTGTGCTAGAGGACTTTGGCAGTTTTCTGTAAAATTACATGTGCCCATGCCACAGGAAGTCCTTTCCTGGCTGACTCACATGACTGCTTGAGCAGTCTCACTGAGGCTCACTGTTTACACAGTGGGCACATACAGTGGATGGAGTTAAGAGAACTTCTTAATTGATAATTCAGAAAATGAGTTGGTGTGAGGAATGATAGTTTAGCAGTGGATTGGCTTGAATTAAATAACTAAGACTTAGTAGATCTGGTGAAGGTAAGCCCTGTGTTGAGATCTGAGCTCATAGAAACAAAGGAACTTAGCAAGACCCCTGTTTTCTTCTGTATGTGTGTGTATTGCTTTGGATTTTTTTTCTCTATCAGGACATTAAAAAAAAAGCTTACCCAGACAATAATTGCTTTTTACAAGTTAAAACAAGAAACTGGAAAAACACTGTGAGCAATTTATTTTCAGTTCATTTGTTCAGGATTGAGTAAACCCTGAGATGAGGCATTGTTGGTCAGATTATTCATTGTGAATTTTAGTAAAATGCCATAAATTACAAGTTCCTGTACAGGCAAATTACGGAGTAGACCAGTATCTTGAAATGGGTGTGGTTTGTGGATGTGATTTCCTCTACTGTGAGATATCCAGGGTAGTCATCAAAAGAAAATGGGATTTTGAAAGACCTTTTAAAGGTCTTTTAGGCATTTTTGAATAAGACACTTAAGAATTATCTTCATAATTGAATCTTGATACATTGAGTCCATATCTCCAGCACAGCAGATGCAGGATCTCATTGACTTGGTGCCTTATTGTGTTTAATTGGTAATGTATACATTTGACCCATTCTGTGAAATGTTTTCCAGTCTCTGCTGGCTTTTTTTGTTATGTTTTCCATCACATTTAGAATTATGGAATCATAGAATGGTTTGGGATGGAAGGGACCTTAAAGATCATCTAGTTCCAACCCTCTGCAGGGACAGCTTCCGCTACACCAGGTTGCTCAGAGCCCCATCCAACCTGACCTTGAACACTTCCAGGGATGGGGCATCAGCAGCTTCTCTGGGCAACCTCTGCCAGTGCCTCACCACCCCCACAGGGAAGAATTCCTTCCTAATACCTCATCTAAACACCACTGCTCACTGCTCTCCACTCAGACATCAAATTGCTGACTGCAGCTCTTTGAGTGTGACCAATTCCTTATCCTCCCTTATCTTTGAGTGTGACCAATCCGGCCAATTCCTTATCCAGTGAGAAGTCCATCCATCAAATGCATGTCTCTGCAGTTTAGAGGCAAGGATGTCCTGCAGGACAATGTCAAATGCTTTGCACGAGTCCAGACACTCTTGTCTCATCCACCACTGCTGGCACCCTGGTGTAGAGGGCCACCAGATTTGTCAGGCACATTTTGCCATTAGTGAAGCCAAGTTGCCTGTTACCAGTCATCTTCTTATTGAAGTCATGTTGGTAAAAATAGCCTTCTAGAATGAAAAGGAAATGCCATTTGATTTCCATGTGTAGAATTTAAGAACAATTGAGGCTGGGTGCCACCTCTGATCATTTCACCCAACCCTCTGTTCAAAGCAGACACAGCTTCAAAGTTTGGTTTGGTGGTTCAGGCCTTGTGCTGAATATTTCTAAGGGTGGAGACTTAGAAAGTTTCTTTCTAGCAGGAAAGCCTGCTAGCCTGGTGGTGTGATACTTTTATAGTTTTTTGCCCTTTAGATCTAAGAGGAATTTGCCATGCTCCTCTGTCCTTTTCTCCCTGTCATTTTGATGTGACCCTCTGAGATGAACCTAACTCTTTCAAATACGTAAATGCCAATTAAGGAACTGTGGATAGGAATTAGGTTCCCCCTTTGTCTGGTCTTCACGAGTCTGAACAGACCCTCATCTCAGCCAGTCCTTGTATGTCATGTGCTTCAGTCCCCAAGCCATGTGTGTGGCCCTTTAAGTATTTTGTTATTGATATCTCTTTAAAGCCATAATCAAATGCTTGTTTGTTACAGCATCTTGGCAAATGGACAGACCAGACCCTGTAACGAGCTCCTCTGCCTACTTTGATTTCTATCATTTATTTTGGGGAAAGTGTGACAACACTGTCTAAAAGGATATGTGCTAAAAGAGACCTATTGTATAAATCCACACAGAATTCAGAGAATGCAAAATAGCAACTACTCTGTGGGTATTCATCCTCTGTTATTAGTACAGGCAAAATGAGTCAATTAAAGCACTTCTGTTGAACTACTTGTCCTTTCCAGTCCTTTAATTGCTCAACTAACTACAGGAAGACTGAAGTCTAGAAAGTGTTTGGTAGAAGATCATATCTGAGTGTATTATACTGAATTAATCTCATGAACCACTCGATTTTGCAAGACATTTTTGTTTCATCTTTTGAAGAGGGTTTCTGTTCTGGCAATAACATTAATCATGGATTGCCTCAATTGAAATTGTGTGCCCATTTTTCCTCCCCCCAGGGTGATGCAGTGGGTGACAAGCCCCTGGAAGTCCATGCTGCTTCAAATAAAGAGCAAGCCCAGAAGTAGAATGCTACATCACCTGGCATCCAGCAGGTAAAGGATAAAGACTGGTAAGAGTTGTGGCTAAGCAGCAGAGTAACCTGGAAAAGCTGAACATTTGCAAGTTTGACTTGTAGTAATCTTCTTCATGTTGATGAGGAAAGAGGGGACAGATAATTTTATTTCTTAATGTCTTTTTTTTGTGTCTTAACATTCGTCAAGAATATGCTGCTCCTTAACACTATATAAGTTAAGGAATCTAAATTCTTGATCTTCAGGGCATTACAAGTAAATATATGTCCACTTGAAGGGTTCTGAGTTAATTGTGCAAGGCCTTGTTATTGTATTGGTTGGTTTTGGCCTTTTATTTTCTTCTTCCCATTTCTGCCTCCCATACCAAAAGCTTTGTCAGTGCTGGGGTGCAGCATTGTCTTACAGTCTGCAACAGTCCACAATGTGCCTGACCTTTCATGTTAATGCAGCTCCCAAATGAGAAGTGTTGGGAACAGAAGATGGAGGAAATGGAGGCAGCATTCCCGTGTTCTCCAAGGCAGAAACTGGAGTTGATGCCAGTTCTGTTCCTCACTTGGCCTCAGGGCTGCATTCTAAACTCATGCAAGTCCTATGGTTACAGTTTCTAGAAAAGCAAAACAAAAACATCCCCTTGAATTTTTTAAGAAGGTTTCATTTCATAGGATAAAAATTACTCTGTATTTGAGGCTTATTACAAATAATTATAATGTAATTGCACATCATTTAGGACAAAATGTCAGATAACGCCTGCTCTGTTGATAAAGAATGTCTTTTCTGAGCATGTTTTCTGTTTGCTTCTCTTTGCCCTGTATTATTTTTGCATCATGTTAAAAACTTAGTTTTCATCAGAAAGTGATCCTGGCATTGTAGGGACTCCTCATCATTTTTGTATGCAGTATTCCACGTACCAGAAAAATTCTTTTTTTTTCCTTACTGCCAACTGTGTAAACAGAGTCCAGAGCTGACAAACTGCACCAATTTTTCTTTCCTTGCATGACCATCAATCACATATGTTTGCAGATGTGGTGGGATGCACACATCTGCTGAGCAGCAGCATTCCACTCTTACATGGGCAGCTTTAAAAGCAAAATTCATTTCTAATGTTGTTTTCCTTGATGTGTTTTTAATTGCTATAGCTAATTCTCACTGTGGCAATGTGAGGTTGTTGACTGGCTGATGAACTGAGTACCTTAGTTTTTCCTTTATATGAATATAAGGTCTTTAAGAATACATGTTTTCCAAGTATTTTGTAAAATAGTCATGTAAAATAAAAATTAAAAAATAGTAGGAGGATTTTTTAATAATTATTTCTGTGTAAAAAATCCCAAGAGAACCAAGAGGAAGAAAAGCCCCTCTAAAATTCACTGAAATATTGCTGTGCTTATTGTCAGCTAGGACAGAGCTACCAAATACTAAAAAGCCAAGAAAATGGAACTTCTGTTTGTGACACTGCACAAATACCAAGGTTCATTACAAACAAAAATCTATAAATAGGTTTTGTTTTCTTTCAGAATTTCTTACTATGAGTTAATTCCTGTTAGGCCTTTATTCACTTTTTGAAATGTCGACTTTTTGCTTCAGGCACATTTTCTTTGTTTGGGGCAGGTTTTAAGAGAGTGGAGATAAATTGCCCAGGAACTGGAAGTACCTGGGTGCTTTACCACGTGTTGTTTCTGGAGTAGACAATGAAGGGAGCTGCTGGGTTTTGACCTGGAGCAGCCAGATGGTGAAAGTTCAATTCAGTATCAGTTTCAGCTGTCCTGCGGGGGTGGCCATTTGTTACTTGAGCTTGAAACCAAACCCAGTCATTCAGCTCCACAGCCAAGTCCAGATGTTTTGTTGGACTTGGGTGATCCCAAAGGTTGGAGAACACTGCTGTGATCTTTGAAAAGACACATTTTTTTATTCTGAGTGAGATCAGTCCTGAAAGCCTCACTGCATTTTCAGCTGTTGGTAATATTCCTAGTGTAATGTGGACAGTAAAAGACAGACAATCTCATTTCCTCAATGATTTCCACAGCATGGATCTCTGAAGTGTGAGTGGTCAGCCAAGGACAAAATCACTTTAGGTTGGAGACAGTAATGTATTTCTCCATTCTAAAAACCAGCAGCATTTCACCTCCTTTATTATAGTTTGTTTGTCATCAACAATCATACACAAACTTCAGCTCAAACCACATCCCACTGTGGGAGAAGCAAACTTTAATTTTACCCAGCTGCTGTGTTTAGGAGTTGCAGGGAAGTGACAGGGCTCTGTGTTTTTCCATGAGGATAGCATATGTCATTTTCACTCTGTTCCAGATCTATATTTAATTCAATTTCTTTGAGTTAAATTGCCCTAGTCTTGCACCAGAGTAAGTAAGATTAGGAAAACATACATTTGATGGGAATTTAAAAGAATTCTTTTCATTTGATGGGAATTTAAAAGAATTCTTTTTGAGACAGTTGGTTTACTATACAGGATTCCAGTTGGTGTTTGGTTGCTGTGTTCTTTCTCTTTTTTGTTTCCATTTAGTTCAGCTATGGGAATTGAATTCTCTAGAACAGACATGATCATTAGTGCTTTAATGTCAGTAATATGAAGAGTTAAATATCTCTACTGCAAGTAAATTGGTACTGAGAATGTTCCTCAAATAGATTTTGCTCATCTTGCCACATCAAAGAATAAGTTTTAATTGCACTTTGACGATGGAAAGAAAAGGCTTATGATAAATTTAATTCTGCTTTCTCCCCTCTTCCCTCTCCCCCTTAACCTCTGTCCTATTTCTTTGGCTATAGGTGAATAAAAATGTAGATATGAGCAACAAATTCCCAAGAAAAAGATGAAAACCATCTGAATCCATTTTGAATGTGACTAATCTGCCTTGTGCCTCAGGACAGTCTGCTGAAATGCTGCTCGGGCTTCTGGTGTGGCTTCTGTGAAAGGACACTGTGGTTTGGGTCAGTCTTGAGACTTTGTCCTCTGTTCTGCAGTGGGACTCAAGTCTGCCCATGCTTGTCCCATTGCAGGATCAACATTGCAAGCAGCAAGTCTCAAAATCCCTCAGTCTCTTTATTATTTATATATAAAATAAAATTCCAGTTGCACAAAATGGTCCCCTTTTTTTCCCCTCCTCCTGTCTTCTTTAAACTCGTGGATGGGATGTTTGCACAATCTGAAAGGTTCTCGAGGTGGTGCTGCCAGTGCCTGTTTTTGCCAGTGAGGAGAAGCTGTGAGTAGTGTGATGTTTTGGCTACCACATGAGCTCATGGAACCGGGAATGGGAACAATGACAATGACCCTTGTGTTTTGTCTGAGTCCCCCCTCCTTTCTATACAAGTCTTCTGCCTCATCAGTGCCAGCAGGAGGTGTGTAATGAAGCATCTGTGAGTTCTGTCTCGTGGCTGGATGGGAGTGGAGCTGGGAATGTGTGTTCTGGTTTTTGCTTGGGTGCGCAGCACAGTGGGAACCGGAACGCTGTGGTGGTGGGAACCAGCTGTAGAACAACGTGGCTGTTTCCTTATTCCCAGCCCAGGCAGGGCAGGAAAAAGTGATGTGGAGGGACATACAAAAGGATTTCCAGCATTTTGAAATCTTTGCACAATAAAACCCTTTCATCATTTGTTGCCATTTCCATGAGTTTCTCTTTTGGGGCATGATGCATTACAAGTTCCTGTAATCCAAGTAGCTCAGAGCATTTAAAGCTGTGTTGGTGAGCCTTAAATGCTCCTTAATTAATCAGTGAATATGAGGAATGGGGGAAGGATGAAATTAAATATGTGCTTGTATGATATATAAACTTTCTAAAAAGAGCAGGGAAGAAAATACAAAGTAAATCAAATCCAAAATGCTTTAAAAATCTTTGTTATTCCATGGTTAAGGTATTCCTGTTATTGCATGGTTATAGGTATTCCAGCAGAGCATATTCCACAGACTTTTAGAGAAAAACAAACAGACCTTGGCAATGTGAATGCCAGTCTGTGTGGGCATTATAAAACAGACCGGCTCTTTTTTAGTACAGGCACAAGGCATGTGGTTGCCTCAGGCAGAAAAACAGTATCTCCTAACATGTTCAGTGCATGTTTTTGTAATTGTTTTAGGCTGGTAAAGATGTATGTTGATATGGCAAAGGGAGCAGAGTTCTTCCATGGGGTTTGGGAGGTGTGTGTGTGTGGTTTTGTTTTTACTTTAAACTTGCCAACATAGTTCAAGCAGACTTGGGAGGATCAAAGTAGTGTTTTTGTCAGTAGTGGAAAGGAAGCTTGGGAAATAAAGCTGTAGCTGTTCTCTTACACCACTCCTGAGGTACAAGCATAGATTTGTTTCTGCCCTTAAAGACAGTTCTTCACTTATGCATTCTCATATCATATAGAGAATAATTGCCATGGAATTAGGAATACACCTTTAGATGCCTGTAGTTTTTTCAGTAACATTTGGCATAGGCCACACTGGCATTTCAGAACATGATTACTTGGTAATTCAGTTGTTTATAATACATGTTTTAAAAATCGTCGGTTAAATAAATATCACTTAAATGCTTTTTACATCTTCCTTCTGCATATTTACACTGCTGCTTAAAAATGTCCCAAGTGATTGACATCAAACCAGAATGCTTTTATCTAGCAGGAAATGACTGCCTTCAAGCACCTGCATGCACCCATGACAAGGAGATGGTTCCAAAATATGAGCAAGACAGCCTTAGCTGAAATCCTTTCCTTGTGTCTTCTGTTTTTCATAACTACAGGAAATAAAAAAAAAGTTTCATGCTGATAACAGCCTAAGAGTTTGTAAACATTCAGTTCTCTTGGCACAGACTTTCCTAGTGAGGAACACAAGAGCAGATGTCCACTGTTGATGTGTGTATATGTATATATATATAAATATATATTTAAAAAAATACACGGAACTAAATTGTGCGTGCATGTGTTATCTTTTGCCAGACTTTGCCTGTGGGTATTACAGTGTAGGCTAAAAATGGTATATTCCCCACCCAAGCTTCATGTCAGCAGCCTGGTCATCCTTCCACTTGAAGGCTTTTTGGCTTGGTGACTGAACTCTGTACAGCTGAAAGAGAGTTCTCATCTCAGCATCCTCGGCTGCAGTGGCTGCCAGCAGAGGCTGGGCCAGGTTGCAGTGCTCTCTCTTAAAAACAGGATCTTTAATCTGCAGCATGTGAAAGTTGAACTGCAGGTTGTTGGGTTGGTGTTGTGTTGGGATCACAGCTCCTGTAGGCAGCATGTTATCTGTCAAAAGTGACAGCATAGCCTCTCTGTTTGCTGGAAGGAGCATCACCAACCTGGAACAATCCAGTTAGCCTGGGTAAATGTGCACAATCTTGCATGATCTTGAATAAACACACAGGGATTTGCCACAAGTGCTCATTGCAAAACTCTGGTTTAGACTCGGTGCTCTGACTGCAGGAGGGCCCAGACAGAGTAATTAGCAGAGGTTGTAACTGAAGTGTTTTGGAGCATTTGTCATTGCATCTGTCACCTACAAGAAGAGCAATAAAGAGCAGCATTGATGTGGAGGGAATAGTGTTTTACCCCTAGAGGAAACAGTGCCCTGGTAGCTGAAGGGACTCGTTACTGCTCTGTTTATTGGCAGAAAAACCTCAGTGTGAGCACATTTGCTTCAGGACAAATATAAACTCCTGCTGCATGCGTTTCTTTTTCCCTTTTTTAATGTTTTGTTATTGTTTCTGCACCTTCCCATAAATCCTGAGCTACTTCTAAAGCCAGTTTCATCAGAATAAACTGCTGTTGACAAAGAGCATTTTGGGTCTTCAGGCGTGCTGGGAAGGCCTGCATGACTTCCCTCTGGCCCTTCCTGGATGCAGCACCTCAAAGCAGTGTCAGCTCTTGCACCTGGGTGGCCTGGCAGCTGGCTGGGTTAGCCCCCTTCCCGAGGGCTTTGCACAGGTACAAAAGCTTCTTGTTTACAAGGAAAACATTTGATCATAATACCTAAACTACAAAGCAAAAGTTGTTTTAGCAGAAGAAAAAATGTTTCTCATTGTGCAACAACCCCCCAGTAGCTGATTCTGGTATTTTTTGACCATATTTTTGGTATATGGTTCTTAAATTGACTGGAGCTCGTAGCTTTCTTGGGGTCCCCCTGGAAAAAACGTGGTATGTTGATGCAATTGAGGTGTTTTCTCCTATTTCATGTCAGTGAAATTAATCACTGGCCATCGCTGCTTAAAGACCAGTCTGATCTGAACTTCACCTTGTCTTGAAGTTCATGGATTCCTCCAGAGTGCAGTTCTCACAGACACATTTTCAAGCTGGTGCTACTGGGAGCCATTGCACTGATGCTGGAAGGTGGTGAAATCAAAGGTGGGCTGAGGATGTCTCACAGCTGGTTGCCAGTCTGCTCCCTCTAAAAATACCTTTCTGCATTGGAAATGGACCTGCAATGCCTGCACTAGACTAAGCTGTCAGGCTCTCTTGCCTCCTCCTTACCCTTATTTTTGTGTGTGTGTGTGTGCATTTAAAGGTCTAAACCTATCAACTAACATGCAAAGCCAGTCAGTTGTGTGCTGTGTCCAGCTCTGACAGGTAAACTGGATGCAATGCTCCATCACCAGCCCCAGGTACTGAGGTATGATCTTGTTATGGGTAAGCTTTGCTGGCATCTTCTGGAGAGGGGAAGATCCCAGCTGATTTGCTTCTGTGTGCTTGGAAATAGCCACGGCACAGCCTGAGCCGTGCTCAGGATCCCAGAATTGTTGTGCTCACTGTGAAAGGAGCAGTGGGGGCAATAGGACAGCCCAGTCAGTGAACTTCTCTTTTTGTTAATCGTGTGAATATAAACCTTCAGAAGACTCAAGAGTTTAATTTGATAGAGACTACAGCTGAAGGATGTACTTTATGTGTAGTCTGAGTTTCTGGGTCTTGCTCAGCAATGCTAAGCTGACGTTCATAAGACAGCCCATGAAGTAACAAGGTGTGTCACTTGCTTTTTGTCACAGGCTTTTTGGCTGAGGGGACAGGTGGCAGGAGGGGAGCTGGTGCAGAGCTGTACCCGCTGGGGCTGACCAGTCCTAGCCGAGGAAGGCAGCCTGTGGCCCTGGGGCTGCACACAAGCACTGGAGGGCTGCAGGACAGCACCTCATCTGGCTTAGGGGCTTCTGCAATGTGCATTTTAAGGTAGGAGTGCGTTCAGCCCCTGCATGCCTAGATGAAAGAATAACCTCACGAGGGAAACTTAATTTTTTCCTGCTTTGGCCGTTGCGGTGTGAAGCCACAGAAGCCTCCTGTACTAAAACCTTTCACAATCCGCCGTTCTGTATCCCACTGCGTCTGGATCTTCCGTGTCTTAACCTGGAGTACCTTCGCTCAACTCCAGGGCGCAGCACCCGTGCCTTGGAGGCAGTTCCATGGGTTTCTTTGACCTGAGGCAGCTGCAGCCCTGGGCCGGGAGCGCTGAGGGCCCGGGGCTGCTGTGGCCCCGGCTCGGCGGGCAGGGCCGGGGAGGGTGCCCCGAGCGGGGCTGGGCCGGGAGCGCTGAGGGCCCGGGGCAGGGCCGGGGAGGGTGCTCCGAGCAGGGCTGGGCCGCGGGGCTCCGCCGGCCAGCTCACGGCTCTGCCTCGGGGCTGCAGGAAAGCTCTCGCTGCCCCAGCGAACGGGGACGCTGAAGCACGAAACCAGAAAAGTCTTCGTGGCTGTGTGCACGTAGCAGCTAAGGATCATAGGCAGGCAGCTGGGACAGCCCTCAGCACCACAGTTTTAGCTTCGAATGTTTCTTTGTTGTTGTTGTTAAAAATGGTGTACAGAAACATGCAGAGTTTGTGTAGAAGCCGCAGTGAAAAGGGATTCTTCCCTTCCCCCCAACCCGTGCCCCAGATTAAGTTCACCAACGTCCTCTTTGTAAATTTAGCAAGCTTCAGACTCACTTCCTTTTGTCAGGAGACCTGAAAGAGCCATTTCCTGATTCGTACAGGGCTCTTGTATGCGCACACTAAGTGCTCATTCACGCCGTGAATCATAAAGGTAACCTCCGTTCAAAGCACTGCGCTGATACTTCGGCGTGGGGCGAAAAAAACAGAGTTTTGTAATTCAGCGCAGCGCGCCCAAGTCATCTTTGCACTTAGTGAGGAGCCGCGCAGGGGGGTTTGATCTTCTGTCTTAAAAGCAAACTAAGGCGGGCTGGTGAAAGCTCCAAAGCCAGCCCAAAGGTTTATGTTTGCTGTCGTGTGCCAGGCTTGACACATTTTTCATTTCCTGCCAGAGATGAGGAATGGCATCAGGAGCTGCCCGTGAGTCAGGCTCGGCGCCGGCAGTGCCGCGCACGGGGCACAGGCAGCAGCCCCGGGGCAGGCTCGGGGCTCAGCACAGCCTAAACTCAGTGAAGGTGCTGGAGAAAACCCAGCTCTACCGGGGGCAAAGGACTTACTCTCCGGTCTGTGGTTCAGTGGGAGGTCAGTGAGGCACGGTCTGTTGTGTTTATCCCTCCTGGGCTCGCCTCCGGGCTCATCTGACAATAAAAGGGATGAGCTGTTATTGGCTGAAGGAAGAAAGAAATGTGCACTACTCGCCTCTCCCATCCCTGCCAAGAGAGAGAGTGAGCCAATTCATACATAATATTGCAGTCCTCTGCCATTTAGCAGCTTTTGCACAGCATCCAACTGTACAAGGACACGTCCCTGGGGTCAAACAACCTTTGGCTGTACTTCTGCCTCGATGGAGTAAGATCAGTGTGATCTTTCCTTGTACAAGAGAGCAAAATACACAGATGCTAAAATTAGCAACTGTGTTTTGACCAAGAAGAAAACAGTAAAGCGGAGGAAGGATTACCTTGTGGAGAAAAGAAGTAACATAAATGTGAATGCATCCTCTTTTACGACCATGACCCTTCTAGACCGCTTTAAAAAGCCAGGTATTTACCACTTGCTTTTTAGCATTATTGTTTCTACAATAATGTCCTATTTGCAGATAAGATTAGCCTGCTAAAGGGAATCTCTTGTTTGAGGAATGTCAGAGGAGCAGTGGTATAAAAGCACCCTCTGCCCTGGGCTCGCCAGCCCAGGGTGACCCACACCCAAAAGTAAGAGAACTATGAGAGGAAAAAACCCAAATGCTTTGAGGCTCCCAGTGGGTAAGGTGAAGGGCAACACAGATGTGTAGAACTCTACATACCTCAGGCCACAAGTCTCTCAGCTAAGAATGTGATGTGCTCCCCTCAAAGGCTGATTTTTGTCCTGGAAGGCTACTCCCATGAATAAACTCACAGCCATCACTTGTAAGTAAACTGCAATAAATAATATCATAACCACTAAGGAGGTGTGAAGTAGTAGTTTTCATTAGTAGTCCTGTGGGACTTCCCATATGTTTGTGTTTTCCTTGTGGAGTGAAAGGCATAAGAGGAGCAGTTTTATTTGCTCACAAGTTCTCCACTCTTTGCCTGCAGCTGAAAGACTGCTCTGCCTGCAGGAAGGCTGAGGAGCATTGTGTGACCCACCTGGTTCACCTGCCAGCCCCAGAGGGATTCTCCTGGAGAACAGCAGAGTTCTACAACGTCCTTCCTGACTGGAAAAGTGGGAGTCTTTCTGCAGGATCTCAGCACTGGGGTCCCTAGGCAGAAGATTCTGTAATGTTCTCATATTTGACTTAATTCCCTGCATCAGCTTGTTTTCTCTCAGCTTTTCTGCCTTGCTGTGTTTGTAATCCCTCTCTCTGGTGGATTTTCCTGGCTTTGCCTAGAGCACTTCCCTGGCCTGGGGGTCCTGCTGAAGTCTTCCTTACATTTTTGCTCTCACCACAGCAATTTTCTTGAGGAATTCTGGCACCTCATCACCCCTGCTTTCAAGGTTTCTCATACAGATTGCTCAAGCTCCTTCTCAAGCTATGGTTACCACTAGTAGCTTTTATCACTGATTTTGGGACAGTATTTCCTTAAAACCTGATCAGTTACTATTTTGAGAGCCAGAAAACAGTAAGCTTACTCTTTTTAAAAATGTAATTTATTTTAAACATCAAGGTTTTGAGCCAAGTTAATTTTTAGTGGCGATGGCTGTGCTGCCCCTGTGGCCTCACCTGACCCAGTATAGGGGACCTCAGCTCTCAGTGGCAGGTCTGGAGCACTCCTGGTGCTCCTGGAGCCCTTATTCCTACATTCCCACATGCTGTGTTGGGGCCCTGGGACATCGGGGGCGTGCAGGTTGTCTCCCCAGGCTGGCACAACAGCAGCTTCTCCTCCCATGTGGGAGAGGCTGCAGATTTGGGTGGCTGTCCCTGAAACCCGGGGGCTTTGCAGCACTTCTGGTGCCCTGCACCCTGGAAGGGTGTTAGAGTGTGCCTTGCATAACAGGGACGTATTCAAGGTTATGAGTGTTTATTTGTGAAGAGGTTGGCTTTGTGTTTGTTTTTCTAACATTCAGCTTCCTCCTCACGTGAAGGCAGCTGTCAGAGACAGCTGTCCTGGCTGTGGGACGTGGTGGCACCGTGGGCCAGGGGAGCTCCTCAAACCTCACCTTCCCTCCACAGTGAGTGTGGAGATGAGGACAAAAAGGAAAAAGAAATATCAAAGCAAGAGTGAGCAAACGTGTGCACAGTGGGTTGCAAAGGGCACAGTGAAAGCCCATGGTGGATTTTTAATGCACGATCTCCATTGTTGATTTCCATTCCCACTAATAAGGATCAATTTCTTACCAGTCCCTCTGTCCTTTTTCCCTGTTCTTACTCCCTGCTCAGTAGTACAGTTGGCGAGGGGCACACACTCCTCCTCATGTTAAAGCTTAAGGGATATTTCTGTGGGTGACTGTGTAAGAGGAAAACCTGTTTCTCCAGGATGCACAAGGCTGGAGCTGGGCAGTCATCCAGCAATGCAGCCCTCCCAGCCCTGATTTCACTCAAGGTGCTACAGTAGCCCCAAAATCTTGTTATTATATTTCATAATGAGTTTTCTTTTGACTGCTCTAGGTGATATATTCTTGAAACATTTTGATGTTTAAACATTTACACTTCAAGAAAAGGAAATTAATTTGAAATTTAAAAAAAAAACATAGAGAACAATTTATTTGTAGAAAGGCAATCAAAAGAGCTCCTTGCTTCTGGGATGGAGATTTAGGCACTGATTTATTCACCTGATCTCTGTCATTTGTCCTAAAAAAAGGTAGGAAAGAGAAAAGCAAAACTGTGCTTATAACAAAGAAGCTATCAGGGCCTTTCCAAGCATGCCTGTGCCATTACCGTGCCCTAATTCTCTTTGTAGATTAACAAGCCTGAGCCATTGTTATCTCACTGAAACCATAAGTAGACACAACCAATATGTCATATGACAGTCCCAGTGCAGTGGTGGTTTTGGATTGATACACGTTATTAAACACTTTGCTGGAAAAGTGCACCAAATGCTTTTCCTGGAGCATTCTTGAAGGCTACCTTTGATCAGGCACAGCAGAGGCGAGGGTTTCCTGCTGAGCACCAGGTTGCCTGGGCACTGTTTACCTGCAGATGGGTCAGTGGGATGAGGGGCTGTCCCAGGGCAGGGAAGAACAGATAAAACCGAGTGTTGTGGAGCATTGGACTAAAAAGAAACGGGCAGGTGTTGGATGCCCAGCTGGAATTCTCAGGGCTCACTTGCAGGGAGCTGCTGTTGCTGGCAGTGCTGGTGTGAGCTCACAGGGTCAGGCTGTGCTGAGCCTTTTCGTGAGGGGTGGCACAAGGCAGGTGGTCCTGAGACAATGCTGAGACCCCACACCCGCACATCAGGCAACATGTGCAGCCCAGAGGCTTCCCACAGGACCTCCTGCCTTTTTCACAGAACAAAAGGCATGGAAAAGAGCCCACATGGCAGCCAGCCACTGCCTTCCAGGAAAAGAGGGGAGACGGGCTCTCTGTAAGCAAACGTGATTGCACTGGAGACGTGGCTCGGCCATTAGTCAGCACCACCACAGGACTCAGTGGGATGTGGGCTCTCTTCCCGTGCCAAAAGCCCCTGTAACACCTCCAGGAAGGCAGCCAGCAGGTACCAGCTGGGCCTGGGGCACTCTGGGCTGCCAGTCCTTGCAGTCCTTACCCTCCTGGGACACAGCCAGGAACGCTCTGGGGCTCTGGGTGGAGCGTGTCTTTCTTGGCTGGACAAAGGACACAAAATGCTTGGTTGCAATGGGCAGCAAGTCCCAAAACAGAGGGTATAGAACACACTTCTTATTGGTGGCTGTAACAGTCTCTAATTCTCTAGTCATACAGTTGTATGTCTCAAGAATAAAACACTTAGAATAAATTACTTTATATATAAATGCAGTGTTTAGTGTCTTCAACACACTTCCTGTAGACTTTCTTGTGATATAAATGGAACAGAATAGAACTGTTTCAGTTGAAAAAGACCTACAAAGAAGATCTAGTCAAACGGCCCGACCACTTCAGGGTGACCAAAAATTAAAAAATGCTGTTAAGGGCATTGTCCAAATGCCTCTTAAACACTGACGGTCTTGGGCCATCAACCACCTCTCCAGGAAGCTGTTCCAGTGTTTGACCACCCTCTTGGTAAAGAGATTCCTAATGTCCAGTCTAAACCTTCCCTGAAAATGCAGCTTTGAATTGTTCCTGTGTATCCCATCACAGGATCCCAAGGAGAAGAGACCAGCACTACCCTCTCCACTGCCCCTCCCCAGGAAGCTGTAGAGAGCAATGAAATTTCCTCTCAGCCTCCTTTTGTCCAAACTAGACATTGAACAGAACTGGCCTTAGAACTGAGCCCTGAGGAGCACCACTGGTGACCAGGCAGATGCAGCCCCATCCACTACAACCCTTCTGAGCCCTGCCTTTCAGCCAATTCCTCACCCAGACCGCTGGAATCCCACTCACCCCACATCTGGACATGGGCATTAGAAGTTCCCTGTTACTCCTTTAATGGAAACTACACAAAAAGTGTATCATGATCAGGTGCAGCTCATTACTATCTGTGCATATTATCACTCAGGTACTGATTGTATTTGCTGTGCACGATGTAAAATTCCACTGTATCCCTGTGGGAAAAGTCTTTTAACTATGGCTTTAACGGAGCAGGAGAAGAGGAACTCACATACGTGCGCTCGCTCACACGTGATGTGAGTCACACATAACTATGAGGCTATGTGATGAAATAAACCACTCTGAAAAAAAGGGGATTTAGTTAATGGTGGCAGCTCTGCTGGATGTCCATGGAGGTTGCTCTTAGGTGGCCAGGGAGGACTGATTTGAGGTCACCCCTGGACATCATCCCAGCTGTACTTGCCCAGCCTGGGGTGGTGGCTGGGTTTGCAGTGTTTTGGTAAAAGAGACTCTCTGGAAAAAATGTTGATGTTTCATGGCAGCTGTGTTGCAGAAAGCTGTGTTTGGGAACACTTGCTGTTTCACCACAGGGCACTGTATTCCTTCACTTATAACACAGTGTCTGTTTTCCCCGCTGTGCAGCCAGGTGTGCACCCACGGCGCCACAACTCACCCCTTGCCTGCCACGTTCAAGTCCGAAAGCCTCTCAGTCAAGACACTTCCCTATCTGAAGGAGAAGTGTGAGCTTCCTTTCCCTGTGATGCAGAGTAGCTGCTGAGGGGGCCCAGTGGTGGGGCAGACCCAGTGGCAGCCCTGCCCTACCCTCGGTGTGCCCGAAAGCCTGGGGAGGGACGAACCCACACCTGCTCCCCATGTCTGCCCATGTTTACCTCAGCAGCTTTCTCCTCCATCGTTCTCCCACCATGGGCCACAGGGAGCCCATGGCTGTGGGGTCCCAGCAGCACTAAAGCTCGACTGCCACAGCTCAGCCCCACCGCAGAGAAGCTGTCTCAGACAAACCCAGGCTCTTCACAAACGCTGGCTGCCATGTCAGGAGGCTGCTGGGGCTCAGCCTTCCTGGAAAAGGACGCAGTTTAGGTGGTGGCTGGCGCAGCGTGTGTCCGTGTGTGTGTTGGCAGGCACTGAGCTTGCAGATGTTCCCCACACTGCAGCCAGGCAGGTTTTGCTGGCTGGAGTATCAGCAGAAACAACACGAAGAGGATTTGACACTTGGAGTTGTCTGTGGTTATTTCCCCAGGCATGTGGCTCTCCCGTGGAGTATTCACTGTGACCTTGACCTGCAAGTGCTTGTGTACCAAAGGGTTGAGAGCTTCCAGCTGCTCTTGGACACCTCCATGACCCTCTGTCCTGTGCCAGCTCCCACAGAACTCCTCTGAAACACGTCCCACAGCACCTAACAGGCTTGGTGCTGTTTGGACCTGCATAAAGTAAGGCCACCATAGCTGAACTCAGAAAAGACCATGAAAGAGAAGGACCAGCTGCAAGGCCACTCTCCCCATGTTGCTGGGGCTTTGCAGTGTGCAGGGCAGCCCAGCCAGCTGAGGGGCTGTGGCTGCACTCTGGCAAGTGGTGAGGGCTGGCCCAGCACAGCCCACAGCATCCTGGCCTTTCTAACCCCTTTATTGCAAGCTGCATGTGCCTTAGGTGCCTTTGTATTTGGTTTACATTCTTCACTTCTGCAAACAGGAGCACCTGATGCTTTATAACTTAAATGAAAGGACCATCAATTCTTGGATCCAAAAGGCTCAACAGCTGCTTTAAGAACAAACAGGACGTAATGTCACATCCTCCTCTATACCTCTGCTTGCTTTTAGACCTGTGTTACAAGGATCTTTTGCTTTTGCAGTCCTGTGCTTATAGCAGAAAATACTCTAGCTGACAAAGCAGATGTAAGTGTGTGTAAGGGAAGCCCCAGCTGCCCAAACTGTGCTGGAGAGACCCATGGCCTTGGGTGCCCAGAGGCAAACCTGGCCCTTCCTGGGAGTGAAGCATGGAAGTCTGACTATGTTGAGCTGTGGGGGTGAGAAGGCATTTGGCTTTTAAGAGCAGAAGATAATAGCTTGCTGACAGCAAGCCCAAATGGCAAGTAAAGGAGCTCTGGTGTTCTGAGTCGCTGCAGGACTTCTGTAACCAAATTTCAGTCAAATTGTGGTGATGGCAAACCCAGCATGCAAATACAGAATAATTTTATTACTTTGTGCTGAGAAGGCAGTCAGCTCATAGAAATCCTGAGTATTTGCTTACATAATTTATTTTTGTTTTCCTTTGGGATTCTTTAGCCTTGTCCTGACTTCACTGTCATTTTGACCAGCTGTACTTTGTAATGCAGTGGACTTTGGTTTATCACCCTTTTTTACAGTCTGACAGCTTTACAGCTTTCAGAGAAATGTAGTTACATAAAATGGGTGTGCTCCCTTGCCTGACTAAAGAACTAGCATGGACTGACAGCCACTATCCCTCAAATTTTCGGTTTTGTTTTTGTTTAAAACTGGATTAATAAGGTGTTATTTCTTTGATGCTACCATTTGTTGCTGCCTCTACCTGCCAGTTCTACCTGTTGCTCTTCAGCAACAAATAATTCCTACACCACCAACTCTTGCTAAACCACTGAGTTATGGCTCATGAGATCAAGGGCAGGTAAAAATAATCCAGAAATTATTAATGTGTCCCAGGAATTTACCTCTGAGACTTCTGTTTTTGTGAAATAAGAGTCTTCTAGTTTGTTCTGATTGCACTGTCTGGAAAGAATAAAGTCTAAACTGTTTCCCTTGATGCTGCTTCCTCCCTTGGGTGTGTGGCTTCCTGTGGCAGGCTGTGGTCAGCCCCAGTGCCTGGCCTCCTTCAGCATTGCAGGCCTCTCCTCCTGCTCCTTTTTAATTTACATTTTCTGGCCCAGTGGCAAATCTACAGCTCTGTACAGAAGTTATGACCTCCAGGAGTGGTGAATGCAGACTTTGATCCATCCCTCCACATTAACTCTGAAAAAAGAAAAAGACCTGTGATGTACCTGCAAGTGTAGCGAAAACACATTCAGGCTGTGGTTGGAAATGTTCTTGTACATTTGTGCTAGGCTGTGGTAGGAAGTTGGCTGGGGAAGAAACCCAAATTCTATCATGTGAGCTGACTGCAAAAGGCACGAGACTACAGATCAAAACTACAGACCAAAACCTTGTTTCCTCCTGTGCACGGTGTGTGGTGGTGTTTGTGTGTCAGGGACTCAAGTGGGGCAAACCTGAAAGTTCAGGGAGATCACAGAGAGCCCCGGCTGGAGTTTGCTCATCATTAAAGCCACAAAGAAAGACTGTTCAAAGGTACCTTTGCAGTGCTATCTGGGCTTCCAATTATAGCAACCAGCTTTGCAAAATCACACCCTGCAGTTTTATCAGTGTGTTTTGAAAATAACACTGCAATATTCAGTTACTTGGAAACACTAATAGGTTTTCATGTGGAAAGCTACTGTCTTACTGTCTCTCTCTTGCTTTTTCCCTGTGTGGAGGAAGGTTTCTGGTAGGAATTTCAGGGGTTCATGTCCCATCCCTGCACAGGGGGTTCCTGGGACGTGACTTGGAAGGTGTAAAGTCACCTCATCGTGCTGTACAGCAAACTTTCAGGAGAGGATGGGCAGCTGGTTTTGTCTTACCAAAGCATGTTCCTTTTAATCTGTTTCAGTGGAGAAGGGAAACAGTTCAGGAAACAGGGATTCCTTTTCCCTTTGAGTGGATGTGACCAGCTGACACATGCTATATCAACAATCAAAACATGCAAAGTTCAAAATGCAAATAAACAAAACTATTTACCTGACAGCAGTTTCTGATCAGAGTGTTTGGTTTCCATCCTCACAATCTAATTATCCCCTGGGGCTTTTTGTCTCTTGCTTTGGCCTGGAGTAAATCTGTGAAATGAAACCGAAACTCGTTTGAAGATGGAATTTCCTCCCCTCACTGACTATTTTCAGGTGAGGTGTGTACCTCTGTTTCGTTCTGTTATCAAACATGGTGAGCATTTCTGATTGCAGAAAAAGTCAGAGCACAGCAGGGCAAGGCCTGGGGGTTGGGAGATGTGAATCTCCCAGTGCTGCCACCCCAGAGCCCACATCCACTGTCTTCAGCCTTACACCCTCTCCTCCACGAGCTCCTTATGGGACCAGTCTGAGCTCCTGATGGGTTCTGAGGCCCTCCATCAAGGCTGTATTTACCAAAAACCTGCTGGACAGCAAAAAAAAGCTAGCCAAGTCTTGTGGGGAGAAAGAGCCCTGGGAGAGAGTCTCACCTGGATGGTGAAATTAGAGCCTGCTTTGAGTTTGCAGTGAAATTAAACAGCAGCAGCAGGCACGGTGCTGCTGTGCTGCTTTATTTCAGAGAGCAGCTGATGCCTTTCTTTAAATTGCAGCCACTTTCCAAAAAAAAAAAAAAAAAAAAAAAAAAAAAGAAGAAGAAGAAAAGCATTTAAGCAATCCTGCCCAGGCAAGCAAAACAAGCGGGCCAAGCCGAGTGTGTTGCATGAATTATTCGAAGCCAGGCAGGTTTCCCCGGGCGCTGCCGCCGGTCAGTCCGTGCCGTGTGTGCGCTCGGAGCTCGGCTCTGGCATCCGCAGGGATCCCAGCCCTCGGGAGAGAACAGGGCAGCGAGCGCTGTCGGGAGGACACTTGTGCAGGCTGAAGGGAAGGGACCCCCGGTCACTGCGAGGAAAGGAGGGGGGCCCGGCACACAGCCCTGGGCTGGCCCGAGGTAGCGCTGCCTGGCGGGGAACCAGGCAGAGCCTTCCCGAGTTCCCCTCCATGCGGAGCCGGTGTTTTCCCGAGCTGAGCTCCCCTGTCCGCGGGCCAGGCTCCAGGACGGCGTCTCCCACGGCAAAACACTGCCTGCAGGAACGCATTGAAGCCCCCGTAGGCTTTTTGGAGGAGAAGTTTGCATTCGCTTTTTTTAATTACATAGACAGCCAAAGGCTCTTTACAAGGAGAGGGGAGGGGGAAGGTTTTTTTTCTCACATATATTTTGCTTTAACTTATGCAGACCAAAGAGCCTCGCCGCATGCCGTCGCCATGGCTCCGGCTCGCTGGCAGCGCGGAGCCTGTGCCCGGCAAAGGCCGCGGGAGAGGGGCGGCCGGCCCGGCGCTCCTGCTCGCCCGCAGCCGGGGCTGGGCCCGGCGCATCCTCCGGCCACCCCGCTGTCCCCGCCCGATGGGAATGTGGAAACTCTGCCATTGCGAAATGTTCCGCTGGCTCAGCGGGAGGGAGCAGAACTTCCCGGGGCAGGAGGTCGAGAGCGAGGAGGAGCTTTGCACCTCGGCTCCCTGGAGATGCTGGCAGCGCTGGTCACACTCGCTCCCCGACTCTTCCCCGGAGGCAGGCAGGCTGCAGCCCGGAACTGGGCAAGGCTGACTTACCTGCGAGCCCTGGGCTTCTGCTGGGATGGGCTCCCACTGCCGACATTCCAGTGACCAGCTCACAGCCAGCTGGAATGGCTCAGCCCCCATCATTTGCTCGCACTGCAGCTTGGTGCTGTGGTCCTGGAACAAAAAAGAGTCACACCAGGTGAGGTTTCTCCAACATCTAAAGCCACAGAAAACACTCTGCTGTATGTCTTAATTGCAGTTCGACAGTCACTTTGGTCCCCTGGTAGCTTGAGAAAAAGTTATTGAGGGAATATAAAACTGTTCTTTTCTTGACCCGTGACATTACTACATCACTGTTGGAGACTCTGTTACCAAAACTGTGGGAATATTTCTGCTCGTTCTCAAAACCCCACCCCTTAGTAGGATCTCAGTGAAAGTCACATCTGAAATGTTAGTCCCTGTCTTTCCTTTCTCGTGTGAATGTTTAAAATATTCACCATTGGCTAGAAAAGGTCTTCTCATCTAGCACTGCCTCCCTTGTTTTCTGTGACTCCCTGAGAATCTATTTAATCAGAATTTGTTTAGAAAATGCAATGGTAAGCCACATTGGCAGAAGATGAACAAGACACGATAAACAATTTTAAATTGATTGAAAATTTGACTAAGCTGCTTACTTTCCTAATTATAATGCCTAATTAGTTAGCTTGTTCCATTCAGTCATGCAGCTTTGATAGCTTTATTGTACTCCAGAAGTCTGGGGCCTGAGATTTAAGCAGGCCTGGCCTAGATATCTAATGAACTGTTAATTTCAAAATAAAAACACTCTTAAACTGCTCTACTAGCAATTACCTTCTGGTCTGATACACGGAGCCAGAAGCACCAGCTTGAAATAGCTTCAAAACAGATTGCACTAGGACTGAGATGCAGTAGGTATGAGATGCAGTAGATGAGATCAGTAGGTTATTGTAGCTCACAGAGTAACCAGTGCAGTACTACATCTTCACCAAGGAGAAGATACAACACCCTGATGCTCAGAGAGAGCTGCTGGAGGCCATCTCCTCTTTCCCATTCTGCCTCCACCACCAGCTACTGGGCTGTTTCATTGGTAGGCTTGTTCTCACTTCCTTTGGCCTACTGAATTACAGAAGAGTACAGGCTCAGCAAGGGTAGGGAGGATTATAGCCTGGCATTTAATCTTTGGCCAAGTGAGAAACAGATTTTCATTCCCCTTGGCTAGGAGAGGGACTTGAGCCTCCGGCTCCTGGGTGTGGTACGAATGCTGCCACAGCAGCTGAAGTGCTGCACAGACAGGGGCAGTTCTGGAAATGCATGTTGCTTATGCAGAACCTGACCTGCTCAATCAGGGTAATTTTTGTGATAGATTCCATGCTCAGTCCAGATGGAGTTTGTCCAGACAAGCACTTGGACATGTCACAGAACCACAGAACAGTTTGCGTTGGAAGTCACCTCACAGACCATCTTGTCCCAACCCTCTGCTGTGGTCAGGGATACCACCCCACTAGACCAGGTTGCTCAGAGCCCCATCCAGCCTGGCCTTGAACACCTTCAGGGATGAGACATCCACAGATTCTCTGGGCAACCTGTGCCAGTGCCTTATCACCCTCACAGTAAAGAATTTCTTCTTAACAGCCATTTTAAACCTGTCCTCCTACAGCTTAAAGCCATCCCCCCTTGCCACTGTGAAAGTCCCTCTCCAGTTTTTTGTAGCCCCTTTAAGTACCGGAAAGCTGCTAGAAGATCTCCCTGGAGCCTTCTCTCTCCTCCAGGCTGAACAGCTCAACTCTTTCAGCCTGACTTCACAGGAGAGGTGCTCCAGCCCTCTGATCATCTTCACGGCCTCCTCTGGACTCACTCCAGCACATCCACATCCTTTTTACATCGGGGGCCCCAGAGCTGGATGTTGTATGGCAGGTGAGGTCTCAGCAGAGCAGAGGAGAGGGGCAGAATGCCCTCCCTGGCCCTGCTGCCCACGGTGCTTTGGCTACAGCCCAGGACACGGTTGAGCTTCTGGGCTGCAGGCACACATTGCTGAGCCCATGTTGAGCTTCTCGTCCACCAACACCCCCCAGGAAGAGCCACCTTCTGCTCTCTTCCAAGAGCTCCTTTATTTTTTATTAGTGTTCTCATTCTTGGAGAAACAGCTGACAGCCAAGCCTCACACCTGGGCAGAGCTGACACACTGCTGACTACACCTCAGCTAAAAACAAAACAGGAAATAAGAATAATGTTAAATGCCCTGCACAGCCCTTATGCTAAGCAATACCTTGTTCTTAAAACTACTTCAGCATTTCCCATGGTTGAAGCAGTCACTGCCCACTACTCTCTAGGATGAGGAAACACCTTCCACGTGACATGTGCTTCATGCAGTGACCAACAGATTTAAAACCTTGTTTTATTTAAGCCATCTTATGTTACAAGGCAGGTCTCTTCCCTTTCTTTGAAGTGAAAGCAGTGCTGGCCACAAGCAGCCTTTCAATGCAGGGTTACCAGAGAGCAAGAGGAGAGCAGCACAAAGCTTGTGTGCATCCACTTTCACCATCAACTTATGAGAAGGGCAAATACAGTATGCAAAGTTGCCAGTTTGTTTCAGACAACTAAAAAATTGATGAGCAGCATTGTTTTCACCTACTGCTGTGCAAAGGCTTAAATACACAAGGATTGGTTTTCTACTGCTTAACACAGCACTTACAGCTCTGCACAGCCGCTGAGGCACATGCAGAACTGCTGAACCTTATCTGAAAACAGGTACAGAAACACACCTCACAAAAACCATTCAAGTTCGGTGGTTTCAGAACCACGTAACAGAGCTTGTTGTGTGGTTTGTAAATATACTTTTGTTTCATGTGAAAGGAAAAACCAATTTTTGTTACTTAGGCTTTGAAACCCCACCTGACTGCATCTTCCCCTTCAGGGCTAAGCCCTTCCAACTGAAGTGCTCTGCAGATAACTGTAAGTCCTCTGGAGCTTGCTTTGCTTCAGAGAGCAAAGCCCAATTTAGGGACTCCAACTGTACCTGAAAGTACAGGTCACAAGATAGGATGCTCTGCACCACACAGGAAGCAGGGGTTGATCTCAAACTCCTCCAAACACTCCTGTGCTCAGAACCCTGCCACCAGGTCCCACAGGCACCCAAGTGTACTTTTTATCCCACTGGGACCACAGTAAATCATTTCACTTGTGAGTCAATCAACAAGTCTTTTATTAATTTGCACATTATTTAACTGAAACTTAAGTGAGAATTAAAGTCAAAACTACTGCCGTGAAGTGAAAACACTACTTTATTTTTATAAAAGGCAATAATTAAAACAAACCCTACCAGTGTGTACATTGTACACATTTGAATGACACTTACAAGAATGAAGTTTCCATATACAAGGATTACAAGCCCACACTGGTAAAGGATGTACACAAGCACATACTGAACTTCACAGATGCCTCAGCTCCAGATCACAGTATTGATTACTCTACCACCACACCTGCACTGTCATTATTAGCATCCACACTACTTTATTCCACTACAAACTGTACATACACAGAAAGCAAGAAGGAGTTTATTCAGAGAGCACACACATTCGCAGAAAGAATTTATTTGCTGGAATAATCTCTCACTCTTCTGTTGCCATCTTCAAGAGATACTCTTTGTCGATCTTGAAGAGCCTCCAGCCCTCCTCAGTGGACAGATCTGAGGCACCCCTTCTCTTGTAGAACCTGATGGAGGGCTCGTTCCACTCGGCAACTAGGAAGTGCATGCTGCTGCAGCGGCACTTCACGGCCACCTGCAAAGCCCCAGTGACAGCAGGGACATCACTCAGTAACTGTGGATCACCACAAGCCACCGAGTCCAGTCCAGCAGCCACTGTGGTGCCTCTCACAGTTTACCAGACTCCAGACAAGGTTTTAACCTGTCCAGATCCTACCGCTTCCTTTAATTCTTGTTTAGACTTAGCACTTAGACATACCTGACTCAAGTTCTTCAGAATTTCTGACCCAATACCAAGTCCTAAAAAAACAAAAAGCAACAAGAAAATTAGGTTTTAAATCTACAGAAACCCTATGGGTAGCAACTGATCCAGTTCTGCAATACACACCTCTGTACTCAGCCATCACGTAAAAATCTTCAAGGTACAGCAGTTTTCCAATCCACGGATCGTAAGTGAAGTAATACATGGCAAAGCCCACGACACAGGTTTCTGAAACAAAGAAGGTAACTTCAGCTAGTCTGAATTTAAAAGGCAAAAATATTAAGTCTTACATGCATGTTTAAACATACAGATTCTCAGTGACATGCACACATTGGATACTAGGTTACAATTAAACATGAAGTTTGAAAGTAAGCACACAATTGGAAACAAGTTCTGACAAACTTGTATCAGTCTAACAGAAAAAAGATTGCCCTTGCCATACCCTGAATCCTCAAAAGCACCGTCATAGTAAGTGCTAACAGAGGGTTTTTTCCTACCAAATAATGCACACTCTACTGATTTATCAGTATTTCCAGTCTAGAACACAAGTAAGAACTTCACACAGCAGCTCACAATCGAGGTGCTTGCCCCAGCTCTGCTTCCTTCTCAACCAAAACATTCGAACTCTGAAGAACACTGATCTTTCCGGGTACATTCCTCAGTAACTACTGTGCCAGAAGGCCTATTTACAGGCCACCTTTACAGCAGCACCTCCACTTATGCTTCCACTGAGAGCACCACGCTGTTTTCTTTATCTTCAGCACCGTGAAATCAAGGTAAGTAAGCTGCAGCTTCAATCATAATGCTCTGGCTCAAGAGAGAAGAGAAACCAACTCTTCCAACAACAGCCCACTCCAACATAAACCCTGAGTATTTTAACTACATCTGCCATAACACTCTGCACATACTCTAGGAGAAGCGTGCAAACAGGTTTCTGATCTACTGTGTCTTTGGTAAAGGTTTGGGAATAGCACTTGTCCCTGTAGACCTTACCTCATATTATGATCATCTACTTTATTGTGTAACGGATCTTTTAGTTACCTCCCCGCCCATCCATGTACACGGAAGGGCCATGTACATGGCGAAGCTAGAGACTGTAACCTGAAGATTGGGGACAAATTAAAGAAAAAAATGTGATTCAACAGAATTACAGAAAGGTAAGTCAGGGTCAAACATGAAAAGCCATTTAATTAACTGGAGTCAAGCACATTATGTTATACCTGATACTTCCCGTGCTTCCAGGATTAGCAACCACTTCAGCAGAGTATCTTTACACATTACTGCATTTTACCAGTTAACCTACTCCTCTTACCCCAGTTCACGGGTGGAACCTCATCTACTATTGATAACATTAAGCACGTGACGCTTCTGTGTTATTTAGCATCCAAAAGTAAGTATCGGGAAGCCTCACCTTCAGACGACCACTGGTCTTTCGGCACTTCTGCAACCAGACAGTGGTAGAAAGGGTGCTCGCCAAAACCATCCTCAAGCAGCTCTAAAAAAGCAGAACACAGGGGCAGCTGAGCCACAGGCACTGCCACCCCGCCGCCAACCCGGCGAGCTCTCGCAGCCTGCGTACCTTTCTCAGTTAGCACCACTTGGTCCTCCATGTCCTCGTATTTCGCCAATTCCTGGAAGAGAAGGAGGTTGTGAGCGGCCGCTGCCCGCCCCCCGCCCTTGCGCAACAGCTTGTTTTGCTCCGGCGCCGGGCAGCGCGGCCCCCCCGCACCTTGATCAGTCGCAGCAGGTCGGGACAGTCCTCGGGACGCGCGGCGCGGATGCTGAACGAGGCCATTTTCGGCGACGCTTCCCCCTGCGGCCCCCTCGGCTGACGAGTCCGCGGTGTGTGAACAGGAGGAGCAGCTGCTTCTTCATTCGTGTCCCGGGCGCGGCGGCCACCTGCGGTCAGTCAGGCTGCAAGCATGTCCCGGCGGCGTTCGGCTGCTGGCGGTCCCTGCGCGCTCCCGCTGCTTCCCCGCCTCGGAGAGTGAGGGCTGCGTCCCCCGGCCGCTCTATTTATAGACGACCGCGCCCCGCCTCCCCCGCGCGCCAGCCAATGGGAGCGCCCGCCGTGCTCGCCCTGGGCCAATGGCCGCGCCCCTCCCCGGAATCCTGCCCGGGCCTGCAGCAACGGCTGCGGCCGTCTCGTGACTCGCCCCCCTCTCCCCACCCGCGCGGGGGCGCCCCCTGGCGGGCCGGGCGGCGCTGCAGGGCGCGACCCCGCCCGCTGTCCCTGGGCGGTGCTGGGGGGGGCGGCGGGACCGGGCCCCAGGGACCCCCGGGACTCCCGGCCCCGCTTCTCCCGGCCCCGGCTGCCGCGGGACCCCCCAAACCGAGCCCGACCTTGCCTCTGGCTCGGGGCTTTCCCTGCGCGGACACCGTGTTGGGGGCTGTGGCGCCGCCCTGGCCGCAGAGCGCGGGGCGGCGCTGGGGCACTTCTGCAGCGCTGTGGGGAGAGAGAATGTTTGTTGAAAGCAGTATTTGATGAAACACGGAGTCTAGCACCGTGTCTAGCACCAAGGTACGCCCCCGGGCAGCAGCACCCTGACCAAAAAGGTTCCAAAAGCTGAAGTTTAACCTGGGGACTGGGACGTGTCCCAGCCCGGCCCGCGCACCGTAACCCGCGCGTCGGGAGGGCAGCGGCGGCGCTGGGAGGAGAACTCGGGACAGGAGCGGCTTTGAACGGGGATCTGCCTCAGGCTGCTCGAAGGGAGGCTGCGATTCCAGCCCAGTGGAGATATGATACGGCCCTGAGGAAAGAAGGGGGTGTAATGGGGAAAACTGCATCTGGATAGACTCCACAAAATTATTTTGGAGTATGAAACAATGGAGGACTTATCCTCAGCCCTGCTCTCCCTCTGGATATTACCTACACATACTGCTCTATGCCGAGGAAGGAGCTGGATCATGATCTAGATAAATGTGTGATCTATGGACCTACTAGCGGGGCCACGCAGAGGAAGAGTGCAATTCTTTGATATACATATGGTTTTCTTTTCACTCTGTTCTATTAGCTGTGCCACTGTCATGTCCATTCTTAGGTACTGTAAAGGAGATCTTTATCCTACATTTAGCATAATCTGACTTGTTTTAAGAGTGGTTTGGGATATGGTGAGGCACTAAGTCATGCTGCTGACTTTCAGAACACACCCCCTGTTTTTCAGTGTATCCAACAAGCTATAAGGTTGGCCTTCATTTAGACAGAGGGACCAGCACGGAACATGAAACTGCAAGAGGATTGTAAAAAGAAGTGTGTATAAAGTGTGTGTTCTGGTGGCTGAAGTTAGCACACAGTGGATAGTGCCTGAAGGCCTTGAAGAGTAATTTAGGATTTATGCAAACACCCTAACTGGCTCAGTTTACCCTCTGCTGGAGCAAAAATAGAGATGGCCGACGAACAGAAGAATTTCCAAAGCACTAAGCAACAGGCAGTGGCTAGTCGTAGAAAAGTTAAAATGTATTTAATGGGTTGTGGGTCTGGAAATCCCCCAGACCAGGGCTTTTGGTAGGGAGACTGACTGAATAGACTAGCAAAGAACAGACCCAGCCTAACTACATACATTTAATGAATATAGATATTTTCCAATCCCTAGAAATTATCAGCCTGGGATGACAAATAGGGAATACTGTCTCTGTGAAAGACAACAGCCTCTGTTTGTCTCAACCCTTTGTTTTGCATTTTGCAATGAGGAAGTCACACTAACACGAAAGCTAGTGCTGTGTAAGAACAGAAAGTGTCTGGTTTCTTTCTTCTGAAGTCAGAAAAATCACATGATTTTAGAAGTTGACGTCTCAGCAGAAAAAGACACAAACATTTTCTCCCTTGGCTGTTTTTGAAAGTCCTGCTTTAACTTGCTCAGAAATATGCTGATATTGTGTTGCCCCAGTTAATACAGTTCATCGGATTTAGCTTTCAAATCCACAAGGCAGAAGGGAAAAATATTTAAAAATTTCCTGAAGTATCAAAAAAAGTTTAATGAAACAACAGGAAATGCCGAAAATTTAGAGAAAAAAAAATCTCTAATTAAGATATCTAGATCTCAGAGACTATAGTAACAATTATTTAGTTATGTATTACTAGGGGTATTTTTCCAGAACAACTAAGTTTAATAAAAATGGTAAGAATATTTTACAAAAAGGTTATAAAAGAACTCTGTTTTGTGAATTACTCAGACTGATGGGGCATGTACTTTACAGCTTCTTCCTTTTGTCTCGGGCCTGTCTGTCTTTGAGCAAGTTTCATGTCATCTTGGCACAGCTGAGGCCAGTGATGAAATCTCAGATGACCTGCACAGGGCTCAGATTTTATCCTTCAGTGGTCACAGATTGTTCATCTGCCCTTCTCCAAGGAATGAGTAGTGGCAAGTCTTCTGAAGAGAATCAAGGTTTTCTCAAATTGTACAAATATGTGTGCTGGCAGGTGGTTAGCAAACATGTTTAAGGTAAGCCAATGTTGAAATAGTCTGTTATAATGAAATATGCACTGAAGTCTAGATGAGCTCCCTTTTCTATACCAGCCAGCAGCTTCTTCCATGTAGAACTTGCTGACTATGAATCCATCTGCATTTCCACCAGAAGAATTGGACTTTGGTGCTTGAGAGGTGGAATGGCTAGAATTATCTAAAATGAGCATGTCCACCAGTCCTATTATTCTTACTGTATCTTCTCCCTAAATATTACTTGTAAGAGGAGAAACAGAAAAGTTTGTGCAAAACAGCAAGCAGCACTCTTTTTTTTAGCAAGCAACAGGAACTTTTATTAACAGCTGTTAATAAAAGCACACAGAGCATTACATAGTGACTGAGGCAAGTTTTCCCCACATCCTGCCCAGAGATGGAGGTCTTTTTTCTAGTCTGAAGCTACAGGAAACAGCCAAGCCAGTTCCCCCAGATGTAACTGAACAATTTATTCAGAGAGTTAGGGGACCTCATCTGCACCTGTATTGAAACCATGTTTTTATTTGCATCTAAATTTTATAATGCTCTCTTTTCCTGAAGGATGGACAGAAAGGCTCAAAGTGGGCACCAGTTTTCTTTCTTTACTGTTCACTAATCAAACTCCCTTCCCTTGTTTTAATTTTCAATCTCCTCCTTTGCTAGGAAGATGCCTTGAATTCTTGTATGAATTCCTCTGTCATGCCTCAGAGGTTCTGTGTTTGTAATAAATAAGAGGAGAAGGAGAAAACTTCTTACTCCATGTTAAAATGTAGTGAGTCAATGATTTTTGATTGTACTATTAACTATTTCCAAGTATTTCATTCCAAATTGTATCTCCAAATTGTAAAATCTCTGGAGAAAAATACAGAAAATTCAAGTAATATTCAGTATTGGCCTGTAATTTTTTGTTGATTTTGGATGATATTTGGGATTCTTTTATCATTTTCAACTGAATATTTTCTTCCTAATACTTAGAGTTTGCATTCATATCTATGAGTTCACAGTTGCTTCTGATTTTTTTTTCAAGCAACTTAAAATTGCAATTTATCAACACTAGGCTGTACATAGAAAAAATATTGATGTCTGTTAGAATTGTACAAATACTAAATAAATACTGCAGGAGAACTACTCAGAATTCAGGGCAAATGCAAAATTAACAGTTTCACATAATAAAGCTACATGAATTTCCACATGCTGGCAATAAAACAACCATAATTTTTCATTATTATCTTTGAAGACATATTTTAGCTCATTAGAACCCGATTCCTGTAGGCTAATACATTTCATCTGCCATTTGTAATTATACAGTAAAATTAATTTGGGATTTAGACATAACTAGTTATCTGCCTGCGTCCACAAATCATCTGTATCATGTGTGCAAATAATCTGTGGTATAAAAGCTTTAGAAATAAATGTTGGGAGAAAATCAAGCCAGGATACAATAGAAATAGTGTATTTGGATACAGTAGAAGTCCCTTTGGCTCTGATCGTGCAGGATACTTAGATCAGGGGGAAACATCTCAGGTTTTAAAAACAAACCTACACAATCTAAAGGGGTGTTCACACAATGAGCAGGTACTTTTATTACGCGTCACAGCCACAGTTTTGTCTTTGGCACAGCCTTCTGTACTGCCCAGAGGGCATTCTTTTCATGGCACCTTGATGTTTGAACCTCCAGCACTCATGCATACCAGCTTTCCACATTTTTTCCCATGACTTGATGAGCGAGAAGCTTTGCAATAACGCCCTCAGCTTTTTCGTGGAGTACAGAATGGTTGGAGTTGGAAGGGACTTTAAAGGACATCTGGTTTCAACCCCCTGGGCAGAGATACTTCCACTAGACCAGGTTGCTGCAAGCTCTGTCCAAGGTGGCCTTGGTCATGGTGGCATTGATCAATGCACGGTCACGTTTCAAGAGGCGTGTGGCTGGCTGGGCTGGCAAACAAAGGCAGTAGCTGGGGACTGGACTTCTAAGATGGGGCGTGGGCTGGCTGAGAGAAAGCCTTCCCCTACCCTGCCATGCCTGCCACTGTCCCACTTGCTGCCTCCTCCACGAGCAAAGCTCACCTGCCAGGCTCCTTGTGCCTGGTTGTGCAGCCATGGAACAGCTGGGAAGCACTCACACCACAGCTGCCACAGAAAAGCTGTGGGTCAGTTCCAAGTGGGTTTTGCTTGGTTTGCAAGGCACTCAATTTCAGTATCTCAGTCTTTCAAAACACCAATCAATCCAAAATTGCAATCTATCACAAGTCTCATATTAAAAAGACACCAACCCTATTTTTCAATTCACATAGCCTTAGGGTTTTTTTGTTTAGAAGCAATTTATCAAAAGGTAGGTGACAGTGAAAAGACTGATCAGGTGTTACCCTTACAAGCAATGAGTAATCTGGTTGATGTACTTTTTGTTTGCCAGAACATGTTTTCTCGTATCCTCATCCAATCTCGCTGGTGTGTTTGGTAAGTCTTTAGCAAGATGTGCTTAACAACTTCATTGCTAACTGGTACCTCTTGTATGCATCTTTTTGCTGGCAAGTTGAAATGGCCAATGAGAACCACATGCATTGTGGTTGGTATGGAAGGTAAGGGGTGCCTCTGGACCCCTGTATATACCCAAGTCCCTGGGAGGTGTCTCAGTGCACAACCAGGGCTGCCTCTCTGCCCCACACCCCAGCACAGGCCCCATGTCCTCTCTGCTCTAAGTTTCTTCTACTCCCAGGAATAAAAATAATTCTAATTAATTGAATTTGTTGATTATTCGACTATGCAAAGCACACAGCTCATTCAACACAGTGCTGTTTTCACGGAATCAATTAGGTTGGAAAAGACTCGAGATCATCGAGTCCAGCCTGTGACCGAACACCACTGTGTCACCCCGACCATGGCACTGCGTGCATTGTCCCGTCTTTCCTTCACCATCTCCCGGGCCGGTGCCGGCCCCACCTCCCTGGGCAGCCCGTTCCAGTGTCTAATGACCCTTTCTGTGAAGAAATTTCTGCTAATGTTCAACCTAAATCTCCCGTGGGAAAGCATAAGACTGTGTCCTCTTGTCCTGTCGCTGGTTGCCTGGGACAAGAGACCGTGCCCCACCTGGTTACAGCCTCCTGTCAGGGAGTTGNAGGCCCCATGTCCTCTCTGCTCTAAGTTTCTTCTACTCCCAGGAATAAAAATAATTCTAATTAATTGAATTTGTTGATTATTCGACTATGCAAAGCACACAGCTCATTCAACACAGTGCTGTTTTCACGGAATCAATTAGGTTGGAAAAGACTCGAGATCATCGAGTCCAGCCTGTGACCGAACACCACTGTGTCACCCCGACCATGGCACTGAGTGCATTGTCCAGTCTTTCCTTAAACATCTCCAGGGACGGTGACGGCACCACCTCCCTGGGCAGCCCGTTCCAGTGTCTAATGACCCTTTCTGTGAAGAAATTTCTGCTAATGTTCAACCTAAATCTCCCGTGGGAAAGCATAAGACTGTGTCCTCTTGTCCTGTCGCTGGTTGCCTGGGACAAGAGACCGTGCCCCACCTGGTTACAGCCTCCTGTCAGGGAGTTGTACGGAGCGATAACGTCACTCTTTAAGATCTCAAGCCTCTTGTCCTTAGAAAATTCCGAGGCTCTCGATTACCTTCCCTAGCAGTGCCCCCAAGTGACGGGCTAGGGCAGGAGGCCGTGTTCCCCCACGGCCGTGTGACGGCTCGGGGAGCGCCCTGCGCCCGGCTGTGCGCCTCCAACCCGCATTCCTCACGGCACAGTGAAAGACCGGAGCATTAAAAATAAAAAAAATCACTGTGCTTATTAAAAGCAAGTCCCGGCAGGGCCCGCCCGCTCTGCCGGGCCCGCCCGGCGACTTAACGGTGTCCTGCCCCAACCTCCGCCCCGGGGAGCGGCCGCGCTGCGCGGGCACAGGGATCGGGGCAGGCCGGGGCCGGGCGGTGCCGCGCGGGGATCCCGGGGTGGGCAGGGCGAGCGCTCGCAGCTGCGGGCGGCCGGAGCTCGCTG
>VZRZ01000222.1:1280016-1314174 GCA_013398175.1 Climacteris rufus | reverse complement strand
GAGCCTCGCTCCGCAGCCGCGCCGCGCTCCGCCGTGAGGGGCTCAGCGCGGGGCACCCCGAAAGCTGAGCAGCGCCGCGGGCAGCGCGGCCCCGGGCGGGGCACCGGGCGAGGGGGGCCTGCGGGGTGCGGCTGCAGCGGGAAGGCGTTTGCTGGCCAGGCCGTGACACACCGAGTCCAAAGGCTGCGGCAGTCACAGAGGCGTTTCACCATTGCCATTCACGTCATTCCTGGTGCATACGGGACTCTGCTGCCTTCTGAGCTTTTTTTTTTAAATTTATGTTTTGTATGTGTGTTCCCTTTTACTCTCCTAAAGACTGCAGGTGTGCCTGCAGACAGAGAAAGCTTGTGTGTGCAATATATATATGTGTAGATATATATGAAGGGGGGAGAGAGAGAGAGAGAGAGAGAGAGAGAGATGTGTAAATGGCCCGGCTTTTTTGCTGGTGCCTGAGGACTTCTCACCTTTTCATTTTTGAGGTGAAACCCCAGTCCCCGCAGAAGAAAATTAAGGGACCAGCAATCCATATTCCTTGTCAGGATGATGTTGTGAACTATCACAAAACCTTGTGCGAAACATTGCACACCCTCTGCATGTTTCTGTGTTCCCACAGCTTTGCTTGCCTGGAGGAATAATGCTGGTAGAACACTTAGTGAATTGTGGGCGGATTGCATTCTCTGAAGGCTTTAATGGTTGTCCCTTCTTGTTTAATGGCTAAGAGGATTATATCCTGCATTTTAGGGTTTTTTGAGTTGCTGCAGTACTAAGCCATGGAGGAGAAGACCAGGCTTAGCTGAATGGGACTGCTTGTGAGACCTTGTGAAATACTTCTTGGCATATTCCACCTTCCACTGCTATGCACACCAGCCAAGTGCAGGAGACGTGTATGCTTAAGGTCATATGCTAGGATGATTTCCTAGGTGCACATGGACCCCATCTGTGTTAAGATGCTACAGCACAGAAGCTGGTGTTGGGTCTAAATTGGTTGTCTCGGGGCATCTGAATAGTCAGTGAACAATTACTGCCAGTGAATCAGTCTTCCTTCCTGTTTTCAGATAGGTGTCAGTGGAATTTCAATTGTCTTGGAACTATTGTACTGATTGTATCTAGTTCTGAAAGTCAAACTGAAAATAAGGAGTGGTGTTTCTGAAGTCATCAGCATCATTCCAAAATTAAATCCGAAATTATTTTCATGAGATTATTTTTAATGACACTAAATTCTCTGGCTCTGTCTATAGGTTGTGCATCATGAGGAAGCTTCCTTCTGTTCTGGCTAGGACACTCACCTCTGGGACCAGTGGCTCCCCAGTGTTTCCTGACATGTCTGAAGGTAAAGTAAATGGCTGTACTTCAGAAGATTTAATGGTGTTACTAAGGAGTTTATTCTTTCAGGTGATGTCCCTTTGTGTATTGATATGGTTTGGAGAATGAACATGCCCTTGACTGTTGTAAGTGCTTAGGAAGCAGCAGAAATCACTGTGTATTTGGAGGGGAATGGCGCAAATATGCATAATCACTGAAGTTTCAGATTTAGAGGCTCCTCTGGTTCTTCAGCCTTGGAAGAGCACATGGATCTTTTCTGGCAGGATAACTGCTGCTCAGCTTGGCTCCTGATAGAAAGTCAATGTAGTACAGACAGCTACAATGAGATTGGAGAGAATGGCCAAGAAATGGGGGAACTGAGTGGAAATAATGTCTTACAGAACTTTAATGTGTCAATACTGTTAATTTCATAAACTTGTAGAAATCCTTTAATCAGATCAGCAGCATTGCCTTGTGAAATTGCTCTTGTCAGTAGAGCTTTGTGTTGAGAGATTGTTTCAGTGTTCTTGTAGTAATAAACCATAATGCTCCTGCTTCAGAAGCTGTTAAAAAAGTTTTCTTGCATTCTAATCCCTTCTACTGAGAAAAGGGCAGGAGGAAAAAGGCTGGAGACAGATACAAATAGTTCCTTCATGGAATTCTGCTTGTTTCTGAGTTCTTCTTTTTTCCTTTGTTCTCTAAACAGAAGTCACCAGTAGTTACTGGTTATCCAGTAAAAGAGAAAATGAGGGTTATTTGTTGTTCGAGAACTTATTTCCATTGTTAATAAATGGTATTTTAGGAGGTTAAAGGAGAGAAGTAAAGATACAGAATGTTGCATACTTGAAACTTGTCCTGCTTGTTTATTTGGATATTTGATAATGATGCCATCTAGAAGGCATAGTAAAAATAGTGAAGCAGTGAGGCCATCCTAGTGCTCCAAGGGGTACTAATATTTTGTAGATCACAATAACTGTAAACATGTGAGATTTTGGTTCAAAATTCTTGCAATTCAAAGCTTTGCTGATATGCAGACTACTTTCCTTCAATTTGGTATCCATGCTTTCACAAAACACCAAATACTTTTTCTTTCTAGCTTCTCACATGCTTCCTCCCAACTTTGGGTTCTAGTTATGAATGCCCTCACTTCTTCCATGGTTCTCCCAAAGGTTGCACAAAGCAGGACTTTGGAAGTTTCTGCTGAAATAACTCTGATCCCACTTCCTGAAAAATGCTCCAGACACTTTTTCCAAAGTTAGTAGTGTTTGTCAACAGTACATGGTAGCACCAAGTTTGAAAAACTGTGTGGGGTTACACTACAAGCAGATACCACACAGAATCAGTAGACAAGGACCTAGAAATCTGGCTTGAAAGGAAAGGACAAACTGAGCTGAAAGCCAAAAGACACTGACTGTAAATCAAGCAAGGATAGGTTGCCTGCAGTTACTAAAATTAAGGAACAAATGCCTAAATGGAACTGAAGCAGGTAGAATAATTAACTCCTTGTTAGATGTAAATTGCATTGTTTCTTTTAATTGTTAATCTAACCTGTGTTTTGTACTCCACAGGACAGTCACCCATTCATGTGAATAATGGTGTGTGGTGGTAATTTGTACATATTAAAATATTTGCTATAACACTAAACTCACTCAGCTACTGTTTTTCCTTACTTTAGCATTGATGAAAAATAAAATGCAATTACTCTTCTCTGTCGAGTTGCTTAAAGCCCCTTTGCCTTTGGTGAATGGCCCTGATCTTGTGGCAGTGTTGTTGCACTCCCTCTCTGTCAGCATACTCTGTCTGCAGTGCTGGGTAATAAGTTTCTAAGAGGCTTGTGGGATACAAAATGTACACGGCAGCAGCTCTGCAGTACTTGGCTTCATTGTAGACATTTGAATCTGTCTTTCACCTAAGTCCACACAAAGCTCTGTGGTACCAGAACTGGTGGTTTACCCAAAGCTGGATGCAGCTGGGGAGGCACCAGCACGAGGGGCACTGGTAGAAGTGAATGCAGTGATCTTGTCCAGCTGCCCTTGTGTCCTTTTCCCCAGCACAGTGCAAATAAACTGAGACCCTGCTGCTCTGCCATTGATGATCCACTGATGACACTTGAAGAGATACTGTGAAATATGCAACATGGTAACCATAGATGAGTCCCATTTGCTGTGACTGTTTTGCACATTTAAGACATTTGCCAAATAAGAAAAGAAATAGCTTATAGATTTTTGTGTTTGACTTAGTTAAATTACTGTTGTAACATCACTAATCTATAGAAGAGCAATACAGTCTTCATAGGGAGAAAAAAAATAAAAAGAGAAAAAGTATGTACTTAGGAGCCATAAAATGGATTAGATTTAGCTTGGCAGTGGTTTAGAAACACTTTACTCTTTGTCCCTTTTATTTTTCAGATAAAAATTTTATGTGTTCTCAGCCTGGCAAATATTTATTTTATACCTAAAAATGAAATCAGAGGTATTAAATGGGACTAACAGCTTATATACATTTTTGCAGGTTTGGACCCAAGATTTTTTTTTCAGAGCTTTTTACCTCTTTAGAATTGAAAAGGAAGATGAACTTGGTTTAAACAAAGAGAAAGTGCTGTTTATTCCCCTCCATCCCAGCACAGTCTGCGCTGTTGAAAAATGGAGGCTTTGTGTTCTACAAGCTGTGAGAGTGTTTCTGCTAACACTGTATTGGCCAAATGCATGCTATGGCAGCTTCACAGGTGGAGTATGACTAACAAGAAGGTAGTGCCTGTTCTGTAAGCAAACCTGCTTCTGCTTAAGGAAAAAGGATCAGACCTTCCTCTTTTCTGAAATAAAGCAACTCTCAGGATTTTCAGTCAGATTCTTCCACTGAAATTCTTTTTTGTTCTTAGAATTGGTAGTAGAAGCCTTCTAATTCCAAAACATGTTTTTAGCCTAATTTTGTAAAGAAATGAGGCCTAAGCCATCTATTTTATTTTGTCAGTCTGCCTATCTTCTTGTCCTCCGTCCAGTACCTTTTGTTGTTGGATGTCAGCCAAAATAGACGAGCCACCAGTCGCAAAGAGAAACATATTTGCACAAACTTTGTGACAATTGGCTTCCAAATCAGAGGTTTGTTAGGGTGCCAGAGCTGGTGCTGGGGTCAGCCACGGCCCGTGGTGTTTGCTGGCTGCTGGTGAGTCCCTGGGATGTGTGTGCTGGCTGGCAGCCGTTCCCTTGCCGGCCTCTGGCTCGGGCTGGTGCTTGCCTGGTGGGCAGGGAGAGCAGAAACAGGCTGGCACTGCAGGGCCGGGGCTGAGGGTGCTGCAGGAGAAGAACAAGGAAGGGGAGGTTTGTGGTGTCAAAGTGGTGGTGGTGTGGGTGGACTTGGGCAGAAGCTGAAGTGGCTGAGGAGAGGGGGAGCAGAGCTGAGTGGATCTGACTGAGACAGTGGAATGTGATTTAAATCCTAGGAAATCTCTCCAGTGTTCATGGGACAGCTTGCTGCTGATCACTGTGAATACTCTGACCAGGCATTTAGCTTGAAAAATGCCAAGCCTGATGAAGGATCATCTTGTGACTCACCAGCAGCCTCTTTCAATTTCACCATGAAATTTTGGATATTTTTTGGTAGCTCTTCCTTGATATATCCCTATTTTGTCCTAATATTTGAACCTCCTTGTGTAAAAAAATCTTTGAAATAAATAAGGAATCTGTTCTATACGATTTTCAGCTTCTGTTCTGAGGTTGGAAATTGTTGCTGCTTGTTTTCAGGTGTTGCCAACTAGCCAACATTCACCTCCCTAACAGCAAGGGATCAGTTTGGTAGGTTTGATGGGACCTTAGCACACTTAATAATCTCATATGAGAAAGAATAGAAAAGCTGCTCATGCAGATTATTCTTGAAATTTAGGAAAAACCCATGCAGAAGTAGTGTTAACTCTGGGAGTGCAAACAGGTCTGGAATAAATTTTATAGGCCTGTCTTTAGGCCTATAAACACAGTCTTAACACTGTGTTCTTTCAGACTGCTGAAAATTTAGGCTATGAAACCCTGCTGGCAAGAACCAGTCTGCTGATACTGCCTGCCTTCGTGGGTGGGATTATTTAATTGGTATTCTCCTCATTCCCTGTTTCCCAGCTGCACTGTTCCCTTTTAAGTTCTTTTATGGCTTTCTGATTTGTGTTATCTCCGCAGTTTGTGTTTAGGCTGTAATATTTTCACATCAAAATTCCTCAATCTAATCTTGATCCATGTTGTCTTTCAGCTGTTAATTAGCACTGGAGGTGACTGATTGCACTAACAAACATTCTTTGTTGACTGGATGCAATAAGCTACAGCATCATGTTACTCAACCCATTCCTGTGATATGCCCACCAACAGTAGCAGTGAATTTGGCTAAACTTTCGTTTCTGGGCTGCTATTTGCATGAATTTGCTTAATTTTCCTGTTCTGGGGTGAGGATTGTGCCTTTAACACCAGGCAACCTCATGTTTATCACTTGCAGAACTAAGCTTGATTTGCTTTGATTTTTTTTTTCCAGTGCGGAGCAAATTGAGGGATATAGTGGGAGCATCTACCAACTGGAGGTACAGTGTGCATTACATGTATTTTACTCTTATTTGTGAAACCAAGGTAGAGCTCAGGGTTGTGGTGGTGGAAGTTACCAATGTTATCTTGCTGACTGGGGAAGAAAAAGATCCAGCTAAAAAGCAGTTGAAACAAGGCTTCTGAATTGGTACTTTATGGATCAGGAACTTCTGAGATTTCTCTGGCAGGAACAAAATACCTGATCTTGGTGCTTACAAGATTGTCCCATTAGCTTTAAATCCAATGGGAATTATGAGCTGCAGAGTCTGGCTGACAATGCCATGTTGCTGTTACCTCTGGAGTTATCTCTGAGTGGATTGCCCACATGGTGGATTTATCCTGCACTGGATTCAGAGGCACTGAGCTTGTTCACTGTGCACCAGGCTGCATTCTGGATGATACCCATGGCACTTTGGAAAATTGTCAGCTTGAGACCAGGGTCTCTTTGATCAGGAGCATCTTGAGCATTTCCTTTGTCCGCTCTAACTTTATTTTTGATTAATTTACATATAATTTAAATAATTGCTGGTTTGGCTTTATTCAAGTTGCTTTTATCTGCCTCCATTACATTGCATAAGCCAGAGCTGACTGTAATCCTCTGCTGTTACAGTCTGAAAAAGTCAGTATAGCAGTCTGGAGGAATTACATATTGCAGCTTGGTTGGTCCCATGTTTATTGTTAGTTTTCTTATGGCTTTGTTTGCTGAGCTCTTCTTTCACACTTTGTGCACTGAGAGGGAAATGAAGAGAGCTTGCCTGGGTGGAGTGTCTGATGTGTGCAGGCCTTCTGACTTAGTTTATCTAAACAGAATTATAGGCATGCTAACAGAAATTCCCAAATCTGGGAAGCTGATTTTTTGCTTAGTAAGAGTAGTGTCTAAGCATGGGGAGGCTTGCACTTTTCATCAAGTCAGCTATAAAGGGCTCTAGAAATTGTTTTATGAAATAGTCTTTCCAACATTCCAAAATTATTGGTAAGTAATGATGCCTTTTGGAAATACCATCCGAAAATTGAGACTTTAGAGGGCTTTGGTCAAACCTGATATTCCATCCATTTTTTTCTCCCCACTGCTCCCATCCTGGAAGGAGATCACACTGAGGCCAGGATCAGCACAGCAGTGTTTTTCTTAGATAAGTGTGTCTCTTGTGCTGTACAAAATATAGCAGAAATGGTTTGCAGAGCACTGAGTCCTTCAGCTGCTGTGAAGAGGTAAAGCCAGGGAGACCTTAGCTGGGAGAGCTTGAGAATGACAGATTTAACACAGAAGGTTTGGAGGGCATGGATTGTGTAGGCTGAGATCCCACTTTTGAAATGGAGTGACAAAGAGCTGATACATGTGGAGACTGAACAGCTGGAGATTTCACTGAGGCCACAGAATGACTAAAGAGGACAAATCTGAGAGAACAGCTTGATAGGGGTCCTGAAAAGGGACTAGGGCAGGCCTGATGTAAGTATATCTGGAATGCTGGGAGAGAGATGTGTGTTAGAGAAACACCTTTAGCCATTAATTTTGCTAAAAGGAAACTTTGGTTTCTGATTTCTCTTGTAAAGCTAGTGGCATTTTGCATTCATTTGCTATTAGGAAGAAATATCATGCTTATATGTTTAATCTAGTTTTGTACTTAAATTGTAATTAAAACTATGAATCTGTTCATTGTTAAATATAGTCTAGATGGAGTTGTGGCCATTTCAGAAAGAAGTAAACATTTCTCAGAACGTTGAGGGCAGGTGTTAGCTAATACTTAGGTGAATTATTGTTACTGTATGACTGGTGCTGCAGTGTATAACAGTATCTGTCTGTTGAAAAATGTTATTGCATTGAGCCCAATACTTCTGTATATTGAAGAGTACATGCTGAGCAGAAGTCAAGAAGAATTCTGCTGCTGACCTCAGAAGAGCCATGATGGGACTGATGGGTGAAAACAGAATATTGTTACATTTTTATTTTTAAGTTGCTTTATGTTTATAGACAAATATCTGATTTACTTTCTGATTAATTAATTTTAAGCCTTTCACTGAAAGACCTTGGAAAAAAATTTTTTTAAAAGCATGAAGATGCATCATCTTGGACATTGCATCTTTCTTTAGTCATCTAGTATATTCCATTTCTGTGCAGTGGCATAACTTCAAACATTAACCTTCTGGAGGACGTTGTTCTCTTTCTGTTTCTTCTGAACTCTGCAGTAGTCGTGGTGCTCAGATGAGGTAAACCACATCTCCTGTTTAAAACAAAAAACCAAATGAAACTAACTGAAGTTTTCAGCCTGACTTTTACTCTCTTTGATCATGGATTATTCATATTTTGCAGAAACTTATTATTTCCCTTAGAAAAGAGGGAATATAAATATGTTGGAGCTCAAGCCACGTAAGCCTTCATTTTAAATGGCTAATACCCAGAAGTCATCCAAAGTCAAAAACTTAAGACAAAATTTCTTTTTGGTGGAAAGGTTTTCTGTTGTTTTCTTTCTTTCTTTCTTTTTTTAAAATGGATTTTCTTAAGCACAGTATCACTGAGATCTCAGCAATGCAGCATGTACAACTGAAGGAATGGCACACATCCAGAAATTTAGTATTAAGTTTGGTTGTTTAGTATTTTATGCATTCTCTTGCTCTATGAAATGGATCCATAGTTTTGCATGCACCTTGGCTTTATATCAGAGATGTTGCATGTTAAACCCTTAAGTTTTTAATAGTTTGGTATTGATTCTAGGGATGTTATGAAATACTTGATTTATTCAGTCAGGTTGCACTTTTTAAGGGGAGGGAACCTTGGTGGAACAGGTAAGGGAGAGCGTTGGGCAAGACTGTTACATCTTGTAGATCCCTGTGCAAGGAATCAACTTGGTAGATTGGAAAGAAGTGACAGTAAATTGGCCCTTACTCCATTGGGAGAGTTGCAGCCCCCCTGACTTGGTGGTGCTGGAAAAGCAGCTCTGAAGGAGTAGCTCCCTTTTCTGTATTGTTTCTCTCTGAAACTTTCCTGTATACCTGTAAGATGTCTGGGTAGGAAGAGAGAAGGAGAAATAGATTCATTTTCCCTGTCTTTTAGCTTGCTGTAAGAACTGATGCTGCAAAGGAGGAACTCACCTGTGGATGATAGCAAATCTTAGCAGATTAGTTCTCTTGTTAGTGCTAGCCAACACTATACATCTACTTTACTTCTTGGGAGAGATTTTAGGTTGATGGTCAGTCCTTTACAATTGGCACTGTGGGAAGAGTTGTGACACTGTAGCTATGGAAGACATGGATATGCACAAGAACTCACAGGTTAAATTATTTCTGATTTGTTCTTTTCAAGGGGAACCATGTTGGTAGCATTCAGAATTAGATGCATTTTGTTCATCTCTTTAGTGGGAAGTGTGTGCTTGTCACTTGTACACAAACCTGTTTCAAAGTTTTCTGCAGAAGTCTGGCTTAGCATCTCTTACTATGTGCATTTCAATTTGTTTCCAAGGCATGCTTACTGTGTCTTGCATTTTTCCTAAGTTTTGGTTTAAATTTTGATAATCATCAATGTGACATCTTTTAGCTAGGGTTGCAGTTCTGTTGTCATACTCCAGAATAATTTGGGTTTTTTTTCTTACCAGGGATCATGTGCAAGCAATGCAAGAAAGAAAAGCTCTTCATACTTTGCTGGCAAAACGGCAGGAAGATCTCCCTCCTAGGAGAATGAAGGATAGCTACTTGGAAGTCATTTTACCTCTAGGAAGTCAGCCTGAACTAAGAGAAAAGTACCTGAATGTATACAACAGTGTGAGGTAACACAGCAACCATGTTACACAGACAGCAAACTGTTAACTTCTGTTTGCTATGTATGTAGGTATTTAATTGTCCCAAACCCCTATATTACAGGTTTGGAAGGATACTTGAAGATCTTGACAGTTTAGGAGGTATGTACCTATGCTCCTGTAAAGACTGCACAAAGTGAGTTTGAGTAGTGCTGAGCTCTGCTTGGTGTGATGCTGTGTGACCTCAGAGGGAATCCCATAATTGTGCTATCTCAAAATGGAAAGAAAAAAAGAAGGCACTGGTGCTGAAAGAGAAGGAAGGATGATAAAGAACAGGTGGAAGCAAAATTGTTCAGCTTTTTGCCTCTGTCAGATCTTTAAAGGACCAGCTACAAGAATAACTTACTGAAAAGTGATCCTAGATTATGAATTTGCATTGAGTGTTAACTCAGAGGAAATTTGCAGAGTGTGTCTTGATAATGAAAACTTACTATTTTTTTCTTAAAACTCAACAAAAACTGACACAAACCCCAACAGGTAATGAGATGCAAATATTTTAATCTCCTCTTTGGGGAGAAGAGAGTATAATCTGGAAAGAATGGACTGTATACATTGAGAACAAATTAAAGACAATTGTTGTATATTCCTGGGTTCTGCAAATTGTTAAGGGTAAAACAAACTCAGTTGTTTCATGAGTTATCTTACTTAATTTTTTCTTCTTTTTATTTATTTGTGGTCTTGAAAAGTTCAGGATCTTTAATTGCGAGGTTGTTAATAGAACTTGGAGATACTTTTATTTTAAAATGTCACCAGCTGACTTCCTTCTTCATCAGAGTTCTGTAGCTGGTTGGGAGCTTTGATAAAGAATTAAGTGATTATTAAGGGAAAGTTGTGAATAGAACAGTTTTTTTCTGTTCCTTCTGAGGGTTCAGATGGACAAAATTGAGGAATGCAGATGAACAAGTGATGCATGTCTGTCGAGGACAGACAAAATAGTTGGATGACTTACATTTCTTTCTGGGAGGTGGAAGACACTGGCTTCAGTATCTGTCCTGAATTAGAAAAGGAGACTTCAAAGTGTTGGCTACCCTCCATTGTTAGATGAGATGAGCCTGTTTTTCATTCTGTGCCTTGTTTATTTTCCCCGGAAATCTGTGAACATCTAATTTTTTTCCTGTGACAGCACAGAATGTCTCTGCCTTGTTTGCAGTCATACTGGGCTCCATTCAGTTCCACTGGGGATGTATTGTTTTGGGTTAATCAAGATTCTGTCCTAATTACACAACATTCAGGGTGGTCATATTGATATAATAAGTTGATAGGCTTAACAGGTTTTAGAACTGTGACTTCAGTAAATATAGGGAAAAAAAATCTTAGGTTACTTGGAAGGATAGAGATCTTCCAGATCACAGATCACAGAATATTCTGAGCTGGAAGGGAACCACAAGGATTGTGAAATCCAACTCTGAAGTGAATGGTCCGTATGGGGATTCCTTCTCTCTTATCAAGACAGATAGTTTTGATAATGAAAATCTGTGTTGAGTGAAAATCACATGAGCACTAGAAAAAACCATGTCTTTGCAGCCTTGAATCACCCCAAGGAGTCTGTTTATTTGGATGTGCTCTTATGAACAAAGCTAATTAGTTTAAACAGTGGTTTGGCTAGTAGTAATTGCAGTGTGATAAATACCTCTGACCATGGTTTCATGCCTGTAAGGCACAGTTTATTTCGTCTCCACCTCTTTAAAGGAATCAGTATTTGAAAAGTCCTCAGACAGCATTTATCCTTGGACAGCCTTCATGAAATCAAAATAGAAGACAGGAAGAGTCTGAGACAGGGAGCTGCAGAGGTAAAACAAAGAGATTATGTGGGGTTGGAAGTCAAGTGATGAGTTGATTTAAAATGCTTAGCTAAATTTATCTTTGTAGTAAGTAAATATGCATAAAACTGAGACAGGTGCTGCTGTTTTCTTTATAACAATCATGTATTACATACATGAAAATGTGGAAGCTGTGCTCTCCTGCACTAGGATACTTTAGTTTGTGTTTTCCAGGTACCTCTTATGCTTTGCAAAGATGACTTTGATCTATTCCACTGATGTTTTTGTTAAAGAACTGATTCCATTTTTGGTCTCTCCACAGTTCTTATTTGCTACACTCACACCAAGCAGGAAATGCAGCCAAGGTCTCCTTTATCCATAGTTACAGCCCTGGTGGATAAAATCAGTAAGTGGCAATTTAGTAAATAAAAATACTTTCATCTGTTTGTCATACTTTTTCATCAGTTACTGCCTTCCATGGGTGTTATTGAGGATACCTTCTTCACTCTTGTTTAGTTCACTTAATCTTGCTTTTTCTTTGAACTCTTGAGTATTGTGGCTTTGGTTGACGGGAGAAAGGAACAGGGTTTTGTAGATGCTTTTCAGCATTTCATGTGTGACTTCCCTTCAAAATACAATTGTCATGCTTCCTGCACTTTTGTGTTTAGTTTTATTTTGGCATGCAGGTTCTTAGCTTCATTACTGAATGGTGTTTGTTCTGATGGAGTTGGACCTTGCTTGCGTTGTGTGTTCTGCTGAACACTTCCGTGGGTCTGCTGTCCACCTGTGTGCCTACTTCCTTCTGTTCTGGCTTCAGAAGACTGGAGAGCAGAAACTGCAGACAAGCAGTGTGGTCCCTTGCAACAACCATGTTTTCTGGATTGTCTTTGTGTGTGGTGCCACTTTCAAAACATCTAAAGGTCTTAAAGAATCTGACCTTTCTAGTATTAGGTGTGAGCGTTCCGTCTCCAGTAACCCCTGATGTTTTTGTCTTGTAGATTTGTGCAAGAAGATCATACATCCAGACTGTGACATCAAATTCACAGGCAATGTTTCTTGGGTTGGGAAGACCTCAATGGAAGTGAAGATGCACATGCTGCAGGTTGGTTCCTGTGACTTCTCTCCATCTTGCAACAGGCACGAGGTGCTTCAGGGGCAATTTACAGGAGCATATAGTGACAGGACAAGGGGGAATGGCTTCAAACTGAAAGAGAGTAGGTTTGGTTGAGATAGTAGGAAGAAATTATTTACTGTAGGGGTGGTAAGGTAGTGGAACAGGCTGCCCAGAGAAATTGTGGACGCCTCATCCCTGGAAGTGTTCAAGGCTGGATTGGATGGGGTTTTGAGCAACCTGGTCTAGTGGAAGGTGTCACTGCCCTTAGCAGGGGGGTTGGAAGTAGATGTCTTTAAGGTTCCTTCTAACTCCAGGCATTCTGTGATTCTATGATTCTGTGATCATTCAGTTAAACAGGTAAATATTTTTTTGTTCAGTTATTCTCATTAATTAAAGTCTCTGATGTAGAGGATAATGTTACACTTTTATTGTCTGAACTCCTCACAGTGCTGGCATTAGTGGCAATTTGGTATTGACAAAAAATATTATGGCGTTTCTCAGAATAAAGGTTAAGTGGGTCCTTTTACAAAGTCTGTGTTGATTTCCTCTCCTCCCAGCTGAGAGTAGTTAGTAGGCATTCCCTGTAAATGTTTACATTGCAGAATTCCTGAAACTAAAGTTTGATTTATTTCCTTATTTTTGACCTATTGTGAGAGATGTTAGAAGGGATGTCAGAATGTAAAAGTAAACAGAGTAAACAGTGTGATTGCATAGCTGATGTCAACTAAATAGTTTGCTAAGCACATTTACAGTTCTAGAGTTCAGTAATATATGTTTTTCCTGTCCCTTTTAGCTACATGATGGTGCTTACAGCCCTGTGTTAGATGCAACCTTTGTCATGGTGGCTCGGGACCCAGAGAATAAACGGTAATTTGTAGGACAGCAGAATAGTTCCTGCTGCTGTGCTGAAAATGACTAACATGGCAGCTTGCTCTCTGTGTGTAGAAGCCATATAATGCAGGTGATAAATAAATCACATAGCTGATTTTTTTCTTCTGGCAACTGTTAACTTTCCTGCAAGAAGCTTCGGAGTATTGAGATGATACCAGAAATTGCTGGTAGTCTTGGGATCTGACCCTTTCCTTTAACAGATTTTCCCCTGTGTTTGAGTGACTGGTCCAAAAGAACACAGAAGTGAATGAATCTGCCAGAAACTCACCTGCATTCTAGTAGTTGTTTGAATTAAAGATGGAGTTTCAGGGGTTAAATAGTCTTTGTGTGAACAATACCATTAATTCTCTAATAGACACTTGATAGGTGTCATCAGAATACAGACTAAAACTTGCTTGTAGATGGAACTGATAAGTATTCCACAGAACTTTAAAAAAACCCCAAATACTTTGTTATTTTTCTAGTTTTAGTTTCTCAAGAATTCCTTAGTCATTAAACTAACAGGCTGCTCAGTTGCAGTTTAGGTTTATGACTTCAGCATCAGAAAAATTGGTTATAATTCTTACCTCTTTCCTGTGTAGCCTGCCAAAGTAATAAACAATTTTCTGTTTCTAATTAGTTTAAATAGTTGCTTGTATTTAACAAAGAAGGATGTGTTTAATGAAGCGGTTTTACTTGACTTGACTATTACGTACTCCTGATAACTTTAGAAATAGTTTTTAGGTTGGTTTTTTTCAGAGTTTTTCTGGAACCAGTGAACATACTATACATTAAGAAAACCAATTATATTATTGTTTCCAATTTAAGGACTAATTTTAAAAAATAATTGCATCAAATCTGATGTAATTATACACTAGCAGGTTGGCTGAGGACAAGCCTACATGGACTTGTGCAGATAGAGGGAAACTGCAGTGGCTGTTGTACAAGCTAGCCTGCCACAGGCCAGGTGTGTTTTGGAAGCATTCTGTCCATATAAGGAGGGTATTTATGTGAGGCCAAAACCCTGCAGAGAGGTACAGGATATGTTAGGTTGGATTAGTGCCACAGAAACGTGGTTGTGTGGCTTTGGGACCATAGCAAACTTGCAATCTCAGCAACCTAGGCTTGGTCAGGAATGTTGTTGTGGATTTGTCCTGAGCTGAGGAGGGGGTGAATGAGCTCTCTGAGGGAGAAGGAGCTGGTGGGTCTCCAAAATCCAGAGCTCTACCAAATCAGGAAAGAGCAATTTGTTCAAAGAGAAAAGATCATCTCTGTGTGCTTCTTCTTGCCAGCCCAAGTAAAGGCTTGGGGTAGAGGTGAACTGTTCAGCAGGTGTGTATGTGTACATGTGTATGTGCATATATGTATGTATATGTATGTTGTTCTCAGCATTTGTATAAATGTTGAAAATAGAAAAATAATAATTAGAAATTATGGGGAAGAATGACTTGAAAATAAGTGTTTGCCTTTACATGTGAAAATAATTAAATGTTATATAATTAGGTTAAAGTAAACTTATTTGTACAGTAAAATAAACAGAAATTTGTGCTCAAGGCACATCGTGCTCTTCTTAGATAAGTGTTACACATGCTAAACAGCTTTTGGCTGTTGATAAGGCTGTCAAGGGAACATGTAGATTATAAAAACACTTGCTAGCTGTGGCACCGTGTTCTTTCTGTTCCAGGAGGAATGGTACCATTCAAGTTCTGGTTTAGACTATCCCAGATCATCATGGTTTCATTTGCTGAGTTTCTAAACAGCTTTTTTCTTGAACAATGTTCATTGTAATTTATGGGTACAGTTCTAACTTCTTAAGAACCATAGACATGTCACTTTCTCTTTCATACTTGCATACTTGGTTGGATCACTTAACTGCTTCTTCAGAGTTAAAGCTAATGTGATATTCTGTTGGCAGCAGTATTAATTTCTGCCATAAAGCCTGAAATGTCTTTTCATCTTGTACCATGTATGTAAGCAAAACTAGAAAACTGTTATGATCTATTTACAGGAAAAAATTATTGTAAAATTTGTAACTTAAAAAAATTTCTGTCCATAGGCCAGCATTTGTTAACCCACTCATTCCTGAGAGCCCTGAGGAGGAAGAAATCTTCAAGCAAGGGGAAGGTATGTCATATTTCCTGGTAGTATGCACATCTGCCTCAGATTCAGCTTAATAGCTGGAAGGAAGTAAGGAGTTCTGCTACTTAGAAATGCTCCTAATTTGTTTAAAATCAGGGTTTTGTTCTGTTTCATTTGTGTCAGTAGTGGAAGAGAGTTTAAAAGCCTGCTAGCACATGCTTGGAAACTCTTTGGCTAAACTGTCAGACAAGGCACTCCTGATGTGCTCTGCACACCCCCTGGACATCTGTGTTGGCAGGATGCTCCTTCTGCTTTGGATGTGAGTGCAGCACAGGCAGTGCCAGTGCTCTGGCTGATGGATTCCCCCATGGTGGGCCTGCAGGGTGCATCTCACCTCCTCATCTGAGTGCGTGCCCCTGTTCCTTCTGCAGAGAAACTCAGGAAAAGAAAAGGGGGAGAGCAGGGGAAGGAGTGTGTAACTCCCTCTTCTTGGGTTTCAAGCTGGAGTTTCAAAGCAGAGAATTAGAGAAGCATTGAAGACTGAATAAACTTGACAGAAGATCTTTTAAGCTAAAACTTCAATCATTGCAGCTTATGGTAATGAGTTCTGTCATAAATTTCCATTCTTGTACCATTGGCAAAACATGAAGGTGATTGTTCTGCAGGGTTTCTTGTTAGATGTGTTCTACTGTACTTTGAGTGGAGTACTCCAGTGTTCTGTAAGACCACCAGGTGGATGCCATAAAATACATATAGAAGTTCTTAATCACATTGGTGAGGTAATAGTGAACTCGTGCTTTATTTTTATTGATACAGTCAATTCTAAAAGCCAAATTTCTGTTTGGATCTATAGGACCATGAAGTTAGAGCTTTTAATTTACAAGGAGAAAAAGGAAAATGGAAAGACAGTTGATTCCAGGTTAAAATCTTCAGAGCCATTACTTGTTTCTTCTTTGAACTCTAATACTATGGATTTTTTTAAATATTTAGTGAACAAGCTGAAGAGGATTGATTTCAGCACTGCTTCCTTACTGAAAATGGCTCCCACTGCAGAAGAAAGAAACATTGTGCATGACATATTCCTTAATACATTGGACACCAGGCAAGAAAGGGAGGGGTGAAGGAGAACTGACATCTTATGAAAGAGAAAAATAAAATGCCTTTTGAGTGGGTGCTTGTAAAAGGGTAGTCTGGAATAAATGCACACATTTAAATTCTGTGGCATTTTATTTGAAATGCGGGTACAAACTTTAATGTGACATCTGCAGCTCTTCTGCTGTTCTGAACAAGCTGTTAGGCATAATTTTGAGGAAAAAGTTACTGATGTTTAACCAAATAAGGGAATTGAATGGTTTTGCAGCCATGACTTGCACAATCTAAGAGTTTTCTGCCATGATACCTAATTAAAAAACCTGTGAGGGCAGGAACTGGCCATATTATGACCAAATAGCCTTGCAGTGTGTTTTAAATATAATACCTGACAACATCATTTGAGGGAGACTGTTGTTAGCATACTTCTCTTATACTTGAGATTGGTGTGAAGTCATCTGATGCCAGCACTGATAGAATAGTGTCTAATGACATCAGTGCAACGTTGTATTTGTGATGGTTTATAATTTCTTCAATTTACTAGCCTATACAATTGTTATTTTTAAAGCTGTTTACCAAAGGAAGACATGCTTTCCCTTAAAATTAGCAGTTGTGTTTTGTACACATTCTGTCTGGATTTGACAACCTCAAACTGTCTGCATGTTTGATGTTGAATTACTCTATTAGCTCACTGTGTGCTTTTATTTCCTATTATAACTTAAAAAACAGAGCAAGGCTTTTCTAACAGAGTGTGTACTTTGTGGCTGTGATTCATCTTTTCTTTCATGTACCTTTCTCAAGCTTCTTCATTCACATAAACTTGATTAGCAAAAGTTTTTGAAAGATCAGGAGCATAGATTTATTGCAGTAACAAATCAAAGGACATCTTTAGATAAGGCTTCGAGGACAGTTGGAAGAGCATTTAGTGATACCATTTCTGTTTTGGGGTTGATTTTGGGGTTCTGTATTTTTGTGGGTTTTTTTAGTGTGTGTCTGCATTTGCTACTTATGCGTTTTTGGCTTGCTGAATTGTGCTAATTCTGTGGACTATAAAGTTCATTGTCTCTTCCAAAGGACAGTGAGTTTCCAGAGTCGTAAGTTACCACCCAATTCAGTGTGGATGGAAGATGCAAAGCTCAAAGGCCTGCAGATTTGCCATCCTCAGGTATTTTGAAAAATATTAATGAATTACAGAAAGTTCCTTAAGAAGTAACTTTGAGAGGGTATTTTTCCAAGGACATGTAGAGAAAGGACAAAGGGTAATGGCTTTAAACTGAAAGAGGGAAGGTTTGGATTAGATAGTAGGAAGACATTTTTTACTGTGATTGTGGTGAGGCCCTGGCACAGGTTGCCCAGGGAATTTGTGATGCCCCATCCCTGGAAACATTCAGAGCCAGACTGGATGGGGCTCTGAGCAACCTGGTCTAGTGGAAAGTGTCCCTGCTCATGGCAGGGAGGGTGGAACTAGATGGTCTCTAAGATCCCTTCCAACCCAAACCATTCCATGACAATATGAATTTTCATGTAAGATTAGTCAAACCATTATTTTGTTTTGCTTCTGCAGTCTCTGCAATGTATTTAGAGGCTAGTTTCTTTTGCCCATTTTTTGTTATTTGTATGGATTACCACAGCAAAATGGGCGATTTTAATGACCTTGTTTTCTTACCAGACTGTTCATTCTGTGTAAAGAAATTCCTTTGCAAAGTGTTTGCAAAAAATTTGGCCTTTGGCTGTTGACACAATTTTGAGTTGTTAATCTTATGCTGTCAGATGAGCTCCTATTAACTCAAGTTGCCTTGGGCATCTGGAATTTTATATACATACTTCAGTAGTGCTTTTTATATATTGAGGTGTTGGGACTTCTGTTAAACAGCGTGCACTGAAGTGCAGACGTCAACACAGTGCTTTGAAAAGAATGTGGTGTTTGTTTCTGTGTACAGGAACGGAACATCTTCAATAGGATCTTTGGGGGTTTTCTCATGAGAAAGGCATATGAACTGGGATGGGCAACTGCTTGCAGCTATGGGTGAGTTGTAGACCTGCAATATTTCTATAATCCAGAGCACTGTGCACATACACATGGGCTGAGAAGCCAAGCTAACCAACATAATGACAATCTGGGCTGCAGAAATGTAGGTGTCTGGTAGAATGTTGCACTATTAGTGCACAGTGCTGCTTTACTTAGAGCATCTGTCATATATACAAAGAGACTGGCATCTTGCTCCTTGGAGCTTGGGTTTTAAGCATTACTTGTCAGGATACAAAATACTGTATCTGTTTTCTGTTTTCTTGTATCTTACCAAGCTATTTGGATGGACTTTGTAACCATATAAAATATTCATTCTATCAAATAAATATGACATATTTTTATTCAATACACAAGAGGGATGGTTTCTGAAGTTCTTCTATTAACTGCTTGAGATTAGGAAGTGTGACTGAAGTAATCTCCCAGCAAAGGTCTATGTGTAAGTTTAGTAGGGTATGCATAGCCTGATATAAATTTCAGTGGTTTGTGTCAGTGTTTCAAAAGCTGAGGCCTGAGCAATGATGGCATGAAGATTGTCTAGCAAGTGTAAGTCACAAGATACAATAATGGTGCAATACTGTGTCCTCAGAAAGTGTGTCCTTTTATTGGTGTGAGAGATTTCCTCCAGTGTTGACATAACTCTTTAGCACTTCCTGTAGCCTCTGTTTAAGGCAGAGATTTATTTTCAAGAAGTCCTTCACTAAAATGCTAACAAGTAAATATTTTAAATTTCTCCAAATATCCTTTTTATTCTTGAGAAGAAATTTCTCTTTTGCTTCCTCAGGGGTTCCAGACCCTTTATTGTATCTGTTGATGATATCATGTTTCAGAAGCCAGTTGAGGTTGGATCCTTATTACTGCTTTCTGGACAGGTAGGAGTTGATTTCCTTTGGAACAGGACCAAACCTTATCTTTGCTGTCATCACTGTTAGTCACTGATAATGAACAGTGTATTCTGAGAGTGTGTGACTTTTCTTGTTAAATGGTATAATGAAGTCTGTGACAGTTTTCAGCTCTGGTGATAAATTACAAGCTCTAACTCTTCTCTTAACTGTGTAGGTCTGTTACACAGAAAAAAACTACATCCAGATTCGAGTACACTCTGAGGTTTATAATGCAAATACCAAGGAGCACCATACTACCAATATCTTCCATTTTACATTTATATCAGAAAATGAGGTCCCACGAGTTGTACCTAAGACATATGGAGGCAAGTATCCACTAAGATGTTGTCATCATAACTCTGCAGAAATAATGGATTTCTTTTTCTTGGAACACTGATAATTTCAATAGATGAACTATTGGCATTTGGATAATTTAACAGGATTTCATGGCAAGCCACATATATTTTATGCTTTGATGACACTGTGGATTGCTTCTTATTTTTGCCCAGTATTGATATGAAGTTATTAATGTGGTTCTCTCTTTTCTCCACTTTATTTCAGAGTCCATGCTGTATTTAGATGGGAAGAGACACTTTACTGCAGTTATGAAAGAAATCTGACAGGCACTGGGTGCTGCATCAGCAGTGTAGGAGCATGCTGTCTTGGCAGGGGCTGTCACCAGAGATGGCTAATGGACAGGTGCTTGTCATACTCAAAGAAAAACCCAATAACCACAAAAAAAAAAACCACACAAACAAAAAACAAAGAAAAAAAAAACCCAAACAAAAAAAACCCCAAACCAACCAAACTCAAACTCCACAACAAAACCCACCTTTTTATTGCTCTTTATGTATTTGCATACATTTGGATTTTTTAATTCTTTGCTACTAGAATTTGTTGTAATCTTTTACATGCCAGTGCTTGGGAAAAGGCTGAAAAAATACAATCAGGCTTTAGATAGCCTCTCTTTGTCTACTTTGAGAAATCTCATTACAACCTTTGCTGTCTTGTCACCATCTGCCTTCTTTCCCTTACTAGCTCTCCTTTGTGTTTCCTGGAGTAGGGAAAGAAGTTCTGTCAGAAGAAGGTGTACAATAAGTAGATGCACACAGGTGAAGCAATTTGACCGACATTCTGGTGTAAATTAGGTTAAGGGTCATAGTTCTTTTTTTCACAAGGACACATGCATCTAGGCAGCAGTGTAGGCTCAGAAGTTACTGGTGTGTGCACAATGGAAAGCAGGTGTTTCCCATCAGTGGGGGTTTTACAAGGTTATTGCAGCTTCTGTTTGGATGGTTTCCTGTTCCCTTGGGAGGAAACTGATTTTTGCAATGAATTGAGGTGGCCAGATGGCATTTTCTGGCATTCTGTTTGTGTCCTTGCCAGCCTCTTCTAACTTTTTGTTTGTTTTAATATATAACTGTGAGTTCCTTAGTGAATTACTTCTCATGGCCTGGAGACTACAGGTCTGATTGGTGAGATTGGGTGGGACTGGGAAATGGCACTGTAGAACAGAACATTTTTGTTTATTAAGGATTGGGAAGAAAGAAGGTTAAATGCTGCAGAAATGGTAGTGGTGATTTTTGATGCTGAAGTTAGAGGTCCAGAGAATCTGTGTTGAGCAACTCCCACGTCAGCTGCTGACTGATGGGAGGATCTTTATCCCACTGAGGGGTGGTACAGCTGGAGGACAGCCTCTTCCTCAGCTGGATTATTTATCTGTTTCCTTGGTGGACTGTAGTGCAGTATGAGTATTACACAGCTCTAAAGGTTGCCAAGTTTACCTGTGAAGGACAGAGTACTTCCCCACCACAGAGGGGACACCATGGTGGACATAACTGTGGCAAATAAGTAACAGGAAGAGAATGTTTGATACTGAAGTAATGGAGAAAATTTTAATAATCTCCAGCATCTGGCACTTGAGGGCCAATTTCTTGAAATCAGGAAGGCAAGTGGATGGGAGGCATCAAATTTTAGCAGTGAATATAATTAGTCACAAGTACAAAACTGGATCTCTGGTACCTTCACATCAAGACTGATATCCTAACTGATCAGGACACCCAAAGAGGAGTTGGGCTCAGTGGTTAAATGGATGAAATGTGATGTCTTACAATAAACAAGAATAGATTCTGACTTCCCTCTGTGGTTTAATATCTTTTGGAAAGAGGAAGCAGCAAATAGGAATTATGTGAATCCGCACAGATGCATGAAATAGGTTGATAAAATAAAGCAGCACGTTGAGTTTTATAGCTGAGTAAGAAAGCTTGAGGCAGTCAGGACCAGTTTCCTTTGGTGCTAGGATTGCATGAAGTTCATGACTCCTAACAGCTGATTGCTATTCCTGTGAGGAATTGTAATGGAGTGTTGTAATCCCCAGCATGTTACACACCAGCCTTTCCTTGCCAACATTCAGCTGCTGTTACTGAGGACTTAAGTAGCTTTCCAGAGGAGGTACTGGGTATTGCCTGACACAGAACAGATTCCTGCATTGCCCTGATGGTAAACTCTTGGTTCCTTCTGTAGAGTTTCTCTCTTCAGCCACACTCCAGTGCTGACTCAGCTCTATGATGTTAAAGTCTTTTCCTTTAATGGTTATGATGCTGTGGAGATGTATTGTATTTTCTGGGTTTTTCCTTTTTAAAACTGACTATATTAGACTGACCACACAAATAAAGAACGGAAATTCCATCTCAGCCTCATCCCCCTTGCTGCAGGGATCAATGCTGACTGTTAAAAAATAAATAGGAAGGCAGGAAATGAAAGGATCTATTTCAGAGCTGTGCATTACTCCTGACTATCTGCAGGTTTTTATCACTGACCCAGTGGTCCTACCTGGATCACTTTTTTATAACACTTGTAAATTAAGGGGATACCAGATTCTTCTTCTACTGACTTTTCAACTGCATTTAAAGATGAATTTATCATAATTTCTAAAATCAGCCTTTGGGAAGGGCTTGGAGAGGAGAAGAGGTAATAGAGTAGGGAGGAAGGTGTGACATCAGAACCTCTGGGCACAGTGAAGAAAAGGAATCCCACAAATGAAGATGCAAAGAAGAATTGATGTGTTCTCAAAGTTCATGATAATTTAATCACATACCACAACGACAGTAGTTACAGAATGTATGTACTGACATACAGAATGTGTGTGTGTGTGTGTATGTATATATATACATATGTAAAAGATATTATATGTTTTCTGTTTATTGCTATATATATGTACTCATGTATTTTTTACTCTGAGAAGGTCCATTAAACACTCCAAGCTGTCACCCTCTCTGGTGACAAGCTACATGTATCTTTGTTCAGGGGTATGCCTGCTGCTTTATGCCTTTGTATGTGCAAGAAAAATGTTCTCAGATCTCACATTTAGAATTAAAATATTTCAATGTGGTAATTAACGTTGGGTTTTTGTTGCAACTTAATGTCCAACCTGTCACTGCTGTAGGTGACTAACCATTACCACAGAAGCATAAAAGAAATGCTAGAACATCTTTTTGTTTATAATAAACTTACCTATATAACAGACTGTGGTTCTGTAGCAGGAAGGAAATGTCTGTGCCCATCACGTCTTGGAATACAGTGAGGAGGAGGAGCAGGATTGCCTCCCCTTACCCTCTCACTTAAAAGCAAAATAAAAGGAGATTTCTGTGGGACTGGCTGAACTCAGTGCCCAGAGGAGTGTTTTGTTTTCAATGTTTTCATTTTTCTGTGGTTAAAAAAAATAGTAAAATTACTCAAACTTCATGTAGCAGCTTCTGGTAGCCCTTTTTCAAATACAGACCATTCCTTTGCAGCCATGTCATGGTGTACAGCACTCTGGGAAGAAGTTTGCAGGAGCTGGTGCCACATGGGCCACTGAGAACAGTTTTAGTTCAGAAACCTGCTCTAAACTCACTGCATGTTTGGTCCAGCTTTTGTCTGGTGAGACAGACTGGTTTGATTGCTGGTTCTCCTGTGAATGAGTTCTTGACTAGGTGTGGGAGAGATGATTTCTACATGAGCTAATCACAAGCTAACAGGACAATAAACAGGTAAATATTCAGCTTTCATGGAAAAGAAATTGGGGACTCGTTGTTGGGAGGTGTAGTTGGATGACTGTACCTGCACAGAAAATATACTGGAGCATTTGCTCTGCCAGCAGAGATCCTCCTCCCTGCAGCATTCCTGTCCGTGAGGCTGGAGGCACTGCTGGGCATTGGCTGCTCCTTACTTAACCTTCTGTTACATAGCAGAAATGGGAGGTTTCTGGAGGAGGGGAATGGGACTGGGTATTGGTGCCTGGAACACTCAGAAGGGAGAGTGGTATAGGTTCTGGTCCTTGCTCACAGCATCACTACTTCATGTGATAACTGCTCAGCCCTTTGCTTTTTCTGTTCAGAAGACAGGTAGCATCTGCATGAATCACACCACAGAGCTTGCTCTGACTGGCATCAGCTCATTTCAGCTCAGCTGAGATCAGATCACTGAGAGAGACCTGCAGAGAAACTTGGTCTCCACAACCATGTGTGACCCCCACAGCACCCTCAAAAGAGCTGTCCTAGCCTGCCATCACTGCCCATTTCCCTACAGATGTGTAATAGAATAATTTAGGTTGGAAAACACCTGTAAGATCATCGAGTCCAACCATAAACCTAACACTAGTGCAGGCTCCTAGCAAGGTAGTGTTTATTTTTTGGATGTACTTGAGTTGGCAGAGGAAGAGGTTTCTGTGGGCAAGGAATGGGTGTAACCCAGCAAGGTTGCAGAGGGCTACATCAGCTCCTAACATCAAAAATCTGTGCCAGTACTATTATCTGGATTGATTCTTCTTCAGTACTTCTGAAGTGACATCCAGGTCTCTGCAGATCCATCCTGCTTGGAGAGGTGGCTTTTACCTGCAGACCTCACCACCATATGTAGTTGAACAGCTGAAAGAGCAGCTGAGGGGTGTGAGAGGCTTGCCCAAAATAACAGAGGAAGTTGAAAACTGTCTCATTATTAGTCATTACTTGCCTTGCAAGAGCATTTTTGCGTTTTGAGAAAACAGGCTCACAATGGCATCTGCTTTTTATGCACTTCCAAGAGTGAGGGACTTTTCCAAATCCTGGATACATCCCAGGATTTGGGAAAGCAGAGGTGTTTGAAATCTACTTCTTCCACTATTTCAAACCTCAGGGGGAAAGTACTGGAAGAACAGACTGCTTTGTCATTTGTTCATTTTAAATATGTACAATCACATGGCAACTCAAGTCTTTGCTTAAGGACTATTAAGCAGAGTTTTCCCTCTTTCCCTAATACTTTTTATCACCACTAAACTTCATTTAAAAAAAAAAAAATTCCCTATCCCATCCCTTACCATGTGTTTAAAACGTAAACGTTCATTTTAAAAAGCCTTGAAAGTTGATGCAGCCACGCTGGTGTGAACCTACATTTGCAATGGTCAAAGTGTGCAGATGGCCCCAGTTTTCTTCAGTCACTGAGTTCTCAGCCCTGTGTCCTGTTCCTGGCTCAATCTGCACAGCTTTGGCAGCTGCTGGGTGTGCTGCTCGTGGTGCTGCAGAGATCCACCCCGTGTTCTGTTGCTGTACCTGGCCGCTGGCCTGGCTCTGCAGGGTGCCGTGGGCTGGGGAGCGTGTGCAGCACGTGCTGATAATCCCTGTCCTTATCGGGTGGCACTGGCTCAGTGCCACAGAGGTTCCTGCAGCTGGGAGAGCCTGAGGTGTGACCGACAGCCACCTGGCTGGAGAGGTGGGAAAAACCTGTGGGAGCAGGGCACAGGCACCATTTCTAATGGAGGAACAAGTGTTGGGTTTGTTTTGTGCCTTGGGCTGCTGCTGAATATCCACGTGATAGCTGGGCCTGCATTTGTCATGCTGCAGTGGCTTGGAGTTATTTGAACATTCTGTGTGTTGATATTTTTGGTGTTTCAGGGTTGATAAGGTTGTAAACAAAATCCAGAGTAAAATTCCAGAAGCTGATTTACATCCTAGTAATGTGAGAAACCACTTCTCCACATGCTGCCCTCCAGTCTTTGCAATCACAGACTGGAGCAGCCCATTACCAGAATCTGGGGTTTGGCAGAAGCGAGTTCCCAGGTATGTGGGATCCAGCCAAGAGTAATAATGTAGTGCTGCAGACTGCAGCAGGAAGGTGCCTGTTGCCTTTTCAAGGATGACCTGGTGAACAGCTGACACACATTTCAGTTGCTGTTTTTCCAGTTGCACAGACTCTAGAATACCATGTCAAAAAGAGGGAGAGCTGGGAAGAAGCAAGAGGACATCCTTAGGGTTCTCCAGTGCACACAAGTATGTCTTACATGGAGATGTCCTTTTCCCTTGAAAGAAGAAATTCAGTGTACATGAGCCACAAGAGTTTCTGATGATCACTGCACATCAGTACTTATCTTGGGAAAAGTCTACAACTACTCCCTTAAAAGCAGGAGGCACAGTTAAGGAGTGGATTGGCACAGGGCACAATCCACCACGTCCATCCGTGGACAGTGAAAAATTTCAGAATGTGTGAAACAGACTTGATCTTATCAGCAAAAGCATTACAAATTCGAGCATGGAGAAATTTACTGGTTCAGCTCTCTAAACACATGAACTGGCAGAAATGTGTTTTTCAGTGCAGTTGTACCCATTCATGTAGTGTAGGGTATGTTCTTAGCAGTTTAGAAAGGTTTTCCAGCTTTGCATAGACTGGAGATTTAATTCAGCATCTGTAACTATTTCTGGCTTTTGGGTTAGCAGCTATTGCCTCTGGACTAAAATGTCCCATAACCAAATGGCTCTTTTCTAGATGTAGTTTCTAGAATGTGACCAAACAGACAAGATTTTTGCAGAAATCAAGCAATCTATTAATAGCAAAAGTCACAAATCTAAGCCCAAGATGCCAAGGGAAGTAAATGTGGGGAAGACTGAGCATCTAAACAAAACTTAAAGGGAAAACATGTATTTTCTAAGAATATTCTCTGATAACCAGTGAGGTACCTGTGTTTCACACAGGTTAGACTTCTCTTTAAACAAGAAGTCCTTTAATGTTTTACTGCAGTTATATGTTAGTCAAACTCACAAAAGTACCAAAATTAAGGAAATTTTATTGGCAAAACTCAGTGAGTGTGACCTATTTAATTCAACAGAAGCAAGTCTCAGTGTAGTTTATCAAAATACTTCAGTTTTCCAGCAGGGTCTGGAATTATCTGTGCAAAAAAGAAAATAAAAGTGTTAGTCAAAAAACAAAGCCACGAAAACACAACAAACTATACTGCCAGAACAGCACAGTATTTCATAGTAAGATGCTACTGCCAACTCACTAGCAACACTAAAGAGTAATTTATGAGTTGACTTAGTACTAGATTACTGTTTATCTCTAAAGGTACCTAACAGCAATAACAGAGAGATTCAACTGATTGAGGCATGAGAGAGAGTGCAGCATACCAAAGGAAGATTTTTGACAGCTTGCCCCAAAAGCAAGATATTTTGTAAATTAATGTCCATAATCTAGAGTCTTATCATCTACTTACAGTTCTTCCCTTGGCCACCACACTCTCATGGCTTCCTCTGGTTTTATCTAATTAAATCAAACACATTTAGAAAGCATGACTACATCTTTGAGAAAGGTTTTTTGAACTACTCTGCTATTATCCACATCTTTTGCACAGAGGAGATGGAGAATGCTTATGTATTGCTTTAGATTTTTAAACTGGCAGTATTGGAGCTGTTAATATCAGCACTGTAAGACTGTTTTTCAAGAAAATATGCTAATGTCATGTGATCTAGTTCCTAGTTCTAGTATCTAGATCCTAGTTATGGAGGGCAGAAGTTTTTAGTGCCAGAATACAAATGTTAGGCTAGCTAGCCCTCTTTCCTTTTACAGTCTCAACATCCAGCTTCCCCCAGGACACTCCTCTGCCAGCTTGAAAGAATTGACTCCTAACCTCCAGTCATCCTGGGAAGTTTTCACATCCAGCCAAGAAACATGGTTTAACATTCCACTGTTTTGTACTATCAAGCTCAATGCTCACTAACTCTGCTTAGAGGGACCTGCTTTTTGTTGAGCCAGCTCTTTAACAACAATGCTGTGTCATCACCAGATGGTTCAGAAGGAAGGCACATGCTCCAATAAATGACAGTGATCTCATCCGACCGAGGCAGCTCAGACCTCCAGTGAAAGTTTCATTATTCTGCTGAGGCTCCCTCTGGGCCAGGGAACACAAACAAGTTCAATGGGTGTTTATCTGAACTCTGTCTCCTCTGCCTGCAGTCACATGGAGGAGAGGAGTAACAAGGAAGGGAGGGCAATTGCACAGCAAAGCAGTGCTCTCTGCTGGAGTGCTGATAGTGACACTGACTCTGGCACATACTACAGCAGCCTTTTTTTTTTGGGTAGTGCCCAAGATCTGCAGTAAGGACCAACAGCACCAAGAATTTATACGGATAAATAATCAACAAGATAGAACAAACTCAAGGGTTTCCAACTTTCCCTCTGCAGGTGTTAACAGGAAAAAAAAGTTCTTGATCATGAACTCATTGCTGATCAAGAGAATTTTGTTCACACACTGGGAATTTGGAACAACTGGAATATGTTTGGTGTGAGGGAAACGAGCTCCCAATGAAATCAATACTAATCCAAAAGCTGTAACTTTAATAATGTGATTACTCATAGCTTCTCATTGAAATTTGCAAAGATTTTGGATTTGGCTCTAGTGGAAATGATAACTGAGTGCTTGTCAGTAGTACATGCATGTAAATATAAACAGTGACTTACTGTTTCACTGCCAGGTTTCCAACCAGCAGGGCAGACTGAAAAAAAAAGGACAAAGTTAGCTAAATATTTTTACACAAACTGACTTCTGTGTGTTTAATATTCTCTTTCTGACTTTGAAGGAAAACACCATGAAGTATCACATGTAAATACCTCAAACTATTAAATGTGCAGTTTTCTTTATACATGGGATGGTGACATAACAGTTTATACCTGACACCATCCACCACTCCTGTTACCTGAAAACTGCAGATCTCTGGGTGGATGCCCATGGCTCAGTTTAATTCTTGTGCCATTCTACACCAGGTATTGGCAAAGCAGTATCTGAGAATGAACACCTATTCTAGTAAAAACAGAACTTTTGTAGTAAAATTCAGGTGACTACACAGAGGCCTACCTTTCTTTCTTTAAAACCAAGGGACTTTTTTAGCAAGAAAGGAGTTCAAAGATTCCACAAGAGAATGATTTTATTTATAGCCTTGAAAGGGATTGCAATGTGTGCTTACCACACAGTATGGCTGGGAGCCCTGGGACGACCTGTAGAGCTGGGTATTCTGGAGTGAAGCTCTAATCTGTTCAGAGCTCTCCCTCTGAGGCTTCAGCCCAAGGAGTTCTGCCATATTACACTGCTTTAGGGCATACTGACAGACAAAGTGCCCCAAATGCTACTAAGAATTGTGGAGAACTGTTTTTCCTATTCTGTGCAAAGAAACCAGTAAGGCATTCACAGAGGCTCTCCTCAACATTCATGTAAAAACTGGAAAAAACTGTGATTAAAAAAACCTGCAGTAAACACACTGCAAATCAACATTCTGTAAGATGGCTTTGTAACTGAATGTGGGTACATTTCCCTAGTCAAATGTGCATAGCCTAAGTATCCATATTTATATTTTCAAATCTGTACAGCAAAGCAGAATAATGGCTTGTACCTTCATATAAAGGTACTTTCAAATGCTTGGTGAAATTGAGTTGCATTGGAAGTTAAGCTGCTAAACATGTGTATTCACACCTGAACAAATCTTTAAATAAATTATTTGAGGAAATGTGAAAAGTTCACCCTATGCTTGAACTGGAGGAGTAAGAATTATTGAGACAAAGTAATGATCTGGAAGCAGTAGAACATCTTTGTTGGGGTAACATGATCACATAACACTTACAAAGAAAACACAAGTAATGACACTCATTTCCACAGTATCACCACGTATCTTGACATGAAACACACTCAATTACTTGTCCCAGGTCCTCAATGAATGGCACAGGACAAAGAGATGGCCTGCATCTCCATTATTTTAGTATGCAAAAATGTACTGAAAAATTTGGCCTCATTCTTCACAGCCTCATACTTTGTAAAAATTTATGCTTGTGACACATGGTACAGAGTGCCTTAATTCAGACTAAGGAATGCTTTAACCTCTGCATTCTCATGGATATGAAGCAAAATGCAAATTACTATTCTAGAAACAACCTAAGGGCCTGGGACCACAGAATCTTGGAGCAGGGCAATCAAACCACTTCAGTCACTGCACAGGGCCAGTCCCTAATGCTACTGAGCGCCTTTTCCCCAGAAAACTACAAACACAGCTTCCAGAAAAACAACCTCCAGCATGGCAGTATTTAGAAAAGCACCTTCTCCATGTTTGTCTGTGTACTGGAATGCTTGTACCAAACGAAGGGTTTCATCCACTGATCTCCCAACAGGAAGGTCATTCATTGTGATCTGTCGAAGGATTCTCTTGTTGTCAATAATGAAAAGGCCTCTGTGGGACAAAGAAAATCTCGTGTTAGGAAACAGAATTCATGATAGTGTTGTTTTTATGCACTATTTTATGTCTGCTGGATGGGAGGAATTTGGTCTTTGCAAACATCATACAGTTCCCACCACTAGGAACCTACTGTTCTTTACCTGGGTATCAGGTGACATGAGCTGAGCTCAAGTTAAAAGCAAAAAAGGATACTTCTCTGCAGAACATAAAACAAAGCTTTGACAGGCCCTGCCAGGGGATGCTGCAGATGCTAGGGCATTACAGGGATCCCAAAAGAAACTGTTCAGTTTCATGCAAGATATATCTCTTTAAGTAATCTTAGTCTTGATTCCACTTGGACTTGGGAGGTCCCTGAGCAACTGCAGCTTTGGGGAATCCTGCGTATTTGCCCTGCCCTAGGTATCTGCAGATGACTGCTGTTAAACAGAATATTAACCCTGACCCCTGTTCCAACTCATTATGACTTTTTTTTTTTTGTTCTTCAATATTTATTTTGTCACTTGCCTTGAATCCCCACGTAAAATCTGCTCTCAAAGAAAAATTTCAAATGCTTCTTTAAATAGAAAGCAGTAAGTACTACCCCAGAAAAAACCCAACAGAACTGCAACCCAGTGAAATACCTAAGTGTATGTCCTTGATCTTCCAGGTATACTCCATAATCCTTTGAAATTTGGTGTGTCAGATCCGAAAGAAGGGGAATCTTCATTGGTCCCAGGCCTCCTTGCTTACGAGGAGTATTAATCCTTTGAAGGAAACGATACAGATGTATTTCTCATACAGATTTATGTTCCCCACACAAAGTCAGAAGTCACAAACCAGAACAGAACGGACAGAAGGATTTAGTACAAGTGACATTTTTTCTGTTCTGCACACAAAGGAGATGAACATATTTGTGGTTTGAACAAAATGTTCAGTCAATCTTTTGCAGGCTTTGGCCACATCTATTAATGATGGCCTCTTCCTTATCAGTCACATTTGCTTTATGCCAACGTGCTCATGATCTGGGACAGTGTGAAGCATTTACTGATGCTTGCATTCTTACATACTTTTTTTTGTATTTTTTTGACTGAGACATGACATACTTCAAGCAATACACACAATCAAGCTTCCAATATAAAGGCACTTCCACACACTAGGGTTACAATTTATCGTAAACATTTGTGTCAGTAGCATCACACTCACACATCATGATATACCTACATAGGCTACACATCTGGGGAGTCGTGTTCTTCAGCTAAGATGGGCCCAGGAATAATTTAGTGAAAGACAAGAGGAAGATACATACCATGCTAAGTGAGTGAATTTTGAGTCCACAGAACATGCTACTACTTCAGTATTTATTGCTCGGAATTCTTCAATTCTGTCACTGAAGGCGATTATCTCGGTTGGACAGACAAATGTACTGGAGGATTTAAGACAAGGTAAAAGTCAAAATTTCCTGAGAAATCCAGGAAGTTCTCAGCTTAACTTAAAACGATAGATTTATCATAAATTATTTAAGCTTTTGCTTATTTTTATTGCTTCTACAAGTATTTAACCAAAATGCTGCCTGACAAATCTTCCCCCCTCAGACTCTAGCTTAGTTACAAATGGATTATTACTGAAGACTATAAACCTACAGTTATCTTGCAATCTGGATTCAGAGTTTTTACAGTTACTTTCTTTTATACTTTATTAATACTGACCGAATTTAAGCACAATAAGCCATTTTTTTCAGAGATTCATACTATAATTTGTTGTGCATGTCTGCACGTTTTAACTAGTTTGTCTTCAACTTTTCCTACTACAGAAGAACTAAAGTGGTAAAGTTAATGATGTTATAATATTAAAGTAGTTATGCATCTCTGTCCTCATATTAATTTTGTGGAAAGGAATGTGATTGCCTCTTAGAATGCAGAGATGTTTTCACTCAATCAGTGAAGTTACTGCATTCTAAATAAAGGAGGTTAATGTTAAGTGCTCTTAGGATGTTATGGGATGAGCTCAAAGGGAAAATGCCACCTCTTGGATACAGCATATACACTACAAAATATAAATGGGATGCTGTCTTCTATTTGCAGCACTGCTTTACAGCATGCCTAACTGGGTAACTACAAAATTGTTGTTTTTGTGTGGAGACACAAATTAGTGGACACACTTATTAGGACAAAGATTGTATTACAATTTTACCAATGCATGATGAGAAAACAAATGCAAAGAATATATTTTCTTCTGTCACTCCTTTCTTCTCTCCCAAATTCTTACCAAACAAAAATACAAGACCTCAAAAAGAGAGAAAAATTAATGAATTATGAATCTAGTGTAGCTGCATTCAGTCTTGGTATGTCTACAGTGCTCTTACTTACAAGTCAAGAGGATAGAAGAAGAATACAAGATATTTTCCTTCATAATCCGTTAATTTCAGCTCTTTAAACTCTCCATTAATGACTGCTGTTCCCTCCCAGTAAGGTGCTGGCTTGGAGACTGAAATGCAAAGAACATTCAATTAAAATCCAGAACACAAAGCCTGTGTTCAAATCAAGCTGTCCAAGACAGCTGTGCTTCCTTTTACTGGAAAAACAACCTGCAGCACAGTTCCAAGATGAAACTGCTTTACTGCTCTAGACAGAGGGCACAGAATGATGAAAAAATGCAGGTTTTAGTACACATAGAAAGTAAATAATGTGACCAACTTGTGCTTGTACATGAGCCCTGCTGATCACTGGTAATCAAGGCCACTCAGACCTTATCTGGGCCTACTGAACATGTGTGCACTGCCAGCTCAAGGCAGAGCACTGCTACACTGAAGGGGAAGCTGTTTAATACTTCAGGTACCCTCACTGTTGTGTTAGGAATAGCTATTGTGAACCAGAACATAAGACAGTTCAAATTCATATTGCTTCTTTTTAGCCATGGAAAACTATGTGGAATTCAGGACAAGAAAAAATACATGCCACAACATGTTTAGAATGCCTAAAAACGTAGCATATGTTTATCAAATTACAACTCCTAAGCAAATTTTAACTTGAAGACAGTTCTGTTTTAAAAAATATCCAATTAAAACATATGAAATACATGTACTATTCCTATCAAAAGGGATTAACCTTGACATTAAAATATTAAAAATTAATCTGCCAGGTACTGTTCTCACAGCAATGTGAATTCTGAGACAAAGGACAGGGTAGGCTGTTACAAGGAGTTACAAGGTGATCTGAATACTGGTGATGCCAAAGACAATGACATACACCTCCAGGAAATTTAGGGAAATGCTTCTGAGAAAAATATATGGAATCTTAATTATTATCTGGATGGTGCCTATATTGTTTGGCTCTCCTTTTCTTAGGACAACCCACAGCTGTAAAACATAGTGAGGATGTGTAACAAGGACCTCCAGACTAGGAGGACGAAGGAAAAGAAATTAAATAAAATGCTGCATTATCTTGACCCCCTTCTAAATCAAGGTGATTGTTTCTGTGGTTATAAACACCTATCTCTAACAACTTACACTGCAAAGGGAAAAAATCCCCAACAAGTATTGGCTACAAATATCTTGGCTGCCTTTTTTTTTTTGTAGCATCTTGCAAAGGTTTGAAACAGAACGTACGCCCTGGCTCCATAAAAGAAAACGATTTTAAAGCTGTAAATTCTCCCAGTGAAGATCATTTCTGTGTGATCTCTCCATTCTCTGTCCTGCCGAACGGGACTTTAGGAGAGCGTCGGGCCCCTTGCGCCCCGAGCACCTCACGGGGACGCGGCTGAGGGTGCTGGGCCCAGGGCCGCCACACGGCATTTCCATCACAGCCCAGCGCAGGCACAAAGGCCACTGCCGAACCCAGCGCGGTCACTGCGGGCTACGTCGTGCCCGCTCATTGTTTCTGATGGCAGTGTGAGCACAAAACATTCCCGTGTATTCCTCAGAGCGCTTCCCTGAACCCGTTCGCCATTTCTGGACGCACAGACCTTGCTGGACGCCCACGATGGAAACGTAGGTGTGGAAGGGGCTGGCGGGGGCCGGTCCGCCCTCCCGCCTTCCCTGCCTGCCTGCCGAGCCCTGCCCGGAGGCCGCCAGCAGAGCCCGCGTGGGGCAGGGCAGGGAAGGGAAGCGCAGGGCGGCGATCGGGGCCCGCAGCGCGCTCCGCCTGACGTGGCGCTGCCGGCCCCTCGGCACCGCAGCCCCGAGGCGCACTGCGGGCACACCCCGGCCCC
>VZRZ01000222.1:1165716-1279700 GCA_013398175.1 Climacteris rufus | reverse complement strand
CGGCCGGGCCCCGGGGCCCAGGGGGCCGCCGCGGGCATGAGGGGTGGGGGCGCGGCAACTTCGGGCCCGGCACAGCCGGCCCGGCACAGCCACCCCCGTCGGGTACAGCCACCCCTGGGCAAGGCACAGGCACTCCCAGACCCCGCACAGCTCCCTCAGCCCGCTACAGCCACCCCCGGGCAAGGCACAGCCGCTGCCGCCCGGCACAGCCGGCCCGGGCCCTGTCCCGTCTGTGGGGCCGGGCGCTGGCGGCCGCCTGAGGGCGGGCAGCGCCGGCGGGGCCCTCGTGCTCCATCCTCGGAGGAAACAGTGAATGATGTACGTGCACAGAGGAGGAGTGAAAAATGCACGCAGTGTGTGTGCAGAGAGAGCCTGCACGTATCCGGAGCGCCTGATTGCAGAAGGAAACCATCAATGAGAAGGTTCCCGTCTGCTATCATCTCGCTTATCTGTGGCAGCGTGGCTTCTGTGGGCACGGCCTCACTCGCGGTCATACCCAGCGGTGCCAAATGCAGCTTGTGTGTTCTGGCCTCATGAATACAGGAAATGTGAAAAAGGGTCCTGCCTCAGGCCCAAAATCTTGAATCGTTGCCAACTGGGCAGCAACTCGTGAATGGGCTGCATGTGATGGTGCACATGGTGGCTTTGTTGAGAGTGTGGTTAGACAGACATGAAATACTAAGTGCCGTAATTCATAAAATCACCAAACGGTTTGGGTTGAAAGAGGTCTTTAAAAATACTGTATTCTAAAACCCCTGCAATGGCAGGGTCATTTTCAATTAGATCAGGTTGCTCAGAGCCCAGTCCAACATGACCTTGAATGTTTCAAGGGATGGGCTATCCACCACCTCTCTGGACAACCTGTGCTAGTGTTTTGCCACCCTCACTGTAAAAAATTTCTTCTTTATATTAGTCTGAATCTACTGCTTTGTAGTTTAAAACCATTACCCCTTGTCCTATTGCAACAGCCCCTGCTAAAAAATCTGTTCCCATGTTTCTTATAAAGCCCCCTTTAGGTGCTGGAAGGATGCTCTCCTCCCTGGAGCCTTCTCTTCTCCAGTCTAAACAACCTCAATACTCAGCTTTTCCTTAGTAAAAGAGATGCTCCAGCCCTGTGAGCATCTCTGTGACCCAGATGGCTTGGTTCAAGTTTGCCTTGTGAGAGGTCATTTTGGTCAGTGCTGAGTAGATTGTGGTTCGTATCATGAACCAGTTACATATTTCTCAGAGATAAGCGTAGACAGGATGTAATTCAGCAGCACGTTCAATAACAGATTTTGAAGACAGCAAGTAGGCTGAGATGAGCAGTTGTTAAGGCTTTGCAGCACAATTTCTGGTTGAACTAGGCATACTTATTGGACAGGTCAAGTCATCTGCCAAGTGTATCAATTAAATTGTAACCAGGGTCCTTAAAAATTAAGGTATGAAAGAGCTGGAGCTGTCCCTTATCAAAAGCATTGACATCCTGTGCTTTGAGCACTGTGGTTGCCATCCTCTGGGAAAACTGGTGGTTCAGGAGAACTTTTTCTCCAGACTGACAATGTCAGGAATGTCTGCATTGCACCCTGTCTCTGCAGATGATTTGTGATAAAAGTACTTTCAGGATGGTATGGTACCTGTGCCAGAATGGGCAGTACAACTCTCTTTTTTTTTTTTTTCCCCAAATGATGTAGAACAGGCATGTAAAGAGCAGAGGCAAAAAAAACCCAAAAAACAAAAAAAACAAACAAACAAACAAAAAACACACAAAAAAAGAGCTGAGGGCCATTTTTGAAGAATTAAGGCTTTGTAAAAGAAGAAAGGGATTAGCAAGGCACCTGTGATTATATGTTTTGTCTTGAAAATATCCCACTATTTTGTGGTTTCCTGCAACAGATTTCACTCTAAAAAGATACTTCACAATGTTACATTCACAGGAGTGGGAGAAACAAGGTCTTGCAGGCATGCTTGCACTTCTTAACCTGTGATTTTAGTGTTCCTTTCTCCCAAATCTCTGAATTCTCACCAGAATGCTCTCCTTTTCTTTCCCATCTCTTGTATTTGCCTTGAAGTTCCAGTCTAGGTTCTACAAGTTAGGGTCATGTCATTCATATTCTTACTGCCACAATAATAATTTTCCTGGGCATATTTGCCCACCTGAAGGGATTGAGGACCAGAGGGTAAGGCTCTGGAACAACCCTCTGATGAGTACAGGAACAAAATACCTGCACAGTTATCAGGCTTGATTAGCATGTGTGGAATTACAAAAAATTTTATTAAATATTTGCCTACAGGGGAAATGGACTTGATGGCACATGAGATCCTCTGGTCCTGCTTTTTTCACAGGGAGTTGATGTTGGCCATTCTCTGCTTATACCTCCCAAAACGTTGAAAGCAGGATAAATCTCTTCTTTTCAGTGCTGCTGTTTGACTTCCGTATCAAGGGCATGTCATTAAAATGAGGATGAACAAAACCCTTTTGCTCATATTAAGCACTCTGGCTGTGGTGGAAAAAAGCACTTCAATGATCTGTGTACTCCCACTGATTTCAGATTCAGATGAGCTTTACAGTTAAGCTTGTGAAAATGTGTTGATAGATTAGTCCTACATGATCCAACCCTAGTAGCACTGAATTTAGTATCAAGCTTTCCTCAATCTCACTGCTTGTAAGAAAAGTGACAGTCATGGCCTCCCTGAGTTCACAGCAGAAGTTATTTTGGTTGTCCCTGCTCTTCTCTTTGTGATGGTGTTTTGAGCTGTAGGAAATGGCAGTGATTTGAAAGGTAATCGTAGAGTGAGGTTGAAAAAAATGAACAGTTTCAAGGTATGCACTTTGCATACTGTTAAATCCCCCAGTTGAAAGATATTCCCCCATACCTCTAAATGAGAGAGAAAACCAGTAAAGTCAATGCAGTAGAAATAGAAAAGGAGCAGGCCTCTTGTGAGTGGAGAAAATGCTGAAGGACAAAAATGGGTTTTATCTGCAGAATATAATGTTAGTTTAAGAGCACTAATTTGAGGTTCGTATGTGATTAAGTATATATAGACATGGAACAGAGTTCAAAAGAGCAACAAGAAAGACTTTCTGGCTCATGCTGTACTCTCAAGACTTCTGCAAGTGGTTAAAAAATGAAAATTTCATAAATGAAATCCAAGATGAAATCCAAATATATATCACTCCTTGGTGTCTAAATGAAGAAGATGGGCAGCCTTCTCTCTTTGCCCAATGATGAAATACTTGAACTGAACGCTGATTTTTGTGTTTAAAGTGGTGATATTAAATGATCCTGTTAAAATGTGATAAGAGGAATACTGCTACAGCACTTCCAAAGTTGGTAGGGCTTACCATGTGAGAAGGAAACCTTAAATCCTCCCTTTCCTCCACTGCCCTACAGGCTGTGTTCCTCACGTCATGCCATATCCAGGCCCACAAGGATGGTCCAGTTTTGGCAAAGGGCTTGGTGGTGGCAGGATGTCATTGCCATGGTGGCACTAAAGTTAGGTAAGCAGACAGTGATTTAGGCTACTAAAGCAGTTTAGAAGTGGCTGTGGAGGGTCTGTGTGGTGATAAAACGCCTCCCTGCAATTTAAATGACCGAACATAAAAATATCTTGGAAAAATGAGTGTAGTATATTGCAGCAAGATACCTGTCACTGTTTCCTGGAACAGATGGAGCAGATGTTCAATATTGTGCTGGTGAAACTAGCAGTTGGTTTTATCCTCCTTGTGGTTTACAGGGACATTTTAACAAATATATTGCATTGCTTGTCATGCATGACAAAAAATCGATAGTGTAGGAAACTTTGCTGGAGAAGGGAGGGTAGAAAAGGTTTTGTAAGCAGGATTGGAACAGAATGACCATAATTAAAATTACCAATTAGAGAAGACTTCTTCTTTGGTTTTTGCTAAGACCAGACCAGTCGGGTCAGCTGAGTGTGTGTGCTAACTGCAAAGGGGCCTTGAAGAACAAGTGGATCAGGCTGAGAGGTGCTGGGCGGTGCCATTTGCTTTAACAGGAGCTGCATCATGACTTCTCAGTGCTTCTTACATTGTTGGCTAGTGGAAGCAGCATGGCTGAGTAAATACAAACACAGAGTTGATAAAATCTGCAACTTTGTACTATAGAAGCATCATAGTTATATTGATTCCTGTAACCTACCTTTGGGGAATGCATTAGTGTTTGGAGATGAATTTATGTTTTCCCTCTGGAAACACACCTGCCATAGAAAAGTTCTGCTTCATTTCTTTCCCTTTCTTCTCCAGCCAGCTCTGCTTTTCATGTAATTGGTGTCAGAAACCCTGCAGGGCCTATGTGATAGGAACAGGACAGAGCATGGTACTGATGTGTTTGACTGAGCATGGCAAAAAAGGGTGATTGGTACTGCCAGTCACTGGGTGAACGGGGAGCATGGTTTCTAAAGCACCTCCTGTTCCAAGCTTTCTTCTGCCTCTGTAATTGCTGACAGAACCTACAAGTTTGTGAATATAAACAAACATTGTTTTGAAACCACCTTCTTGAGTTGATAAATCATGTAGTCCTTGTGGGCTCCCATCAATTTTCCTTTGGCTGTCACCTGGGGGTGGGTTACAAGTGTGTTTATGCTCTATCCCATTTTCCCCTTCCTTTAACAAGTATGTATTCAAAGAAAGTGCCCAGAACATCTCTGTGCACTAGCACAATTTTGGACAGTTGTACTGACAGGTGAGGACAGAGGAAGTCATTGCTGAACAGCACCTGTTAGACATATGCTGTTCTCTATAAGTCAGTGAACTGTGAAGGACAGTTGAGGAATTGCATGGGAAAAGCAGCACTGGACATCTGGACCTTCCCTTGGCAGCGTTCTTCTGCTGTGCCCTGAGACCATCACAGCCAGGAGCTTGCTAGTCAGATTAACCTAGCCAGCTTTGTCTGGTGGTGCTGACCAAGGCAGCCCTTCACCCACAGAGCAGTGACCCCACTGTGTCAAGTGTAGCGACCTCCATCAGTGACATTCACAGGGGTTCACAGGCTCCTCGCGGTCCCACCCTTGGTTCTGCCTTCTCAGATCTGAACTGAGCCTAACAACTCTGGTCCAAGCCTTGGGCTCAGTCAGCCTTTGGGAAAAGGGGGAAAATTTGTCACCTCTCTGCTTAGATGAAAAGCAAAGCTGTGTTCTGCCCTCACAGGTGCCTAAACCACAGCCTCATGGATGAAGAGAAGTCTGGTGGCAACCTAATTTCATATTCTCTCAAACCAGAACAGAGACGGATGTTGCTGATGTTTGTTGGTGATACCTGGGGATGCCTCGTCTGTGGGCAGCCACTAAAGCCTTGCTCAGGCTTTTGGGTGTGCTACCTGCATTGCATTTGGGCAGTGAAGCAAAATGGAATATTTAGCTATTGTCAGAAAAATAGACCCTAGTGTCTGAAGCGTGGGGAAGCACATGATCTGTGTAGGAGAGAAGGCTGCATTCCCAGGATAGTGGGATAACATGGTCTTAAAAAATTTCCAACTCCTCTCCTTATGTTGGCCTGCCTGCCTCTCTTCAGTATTAACTTGCAAAGCTTTTTGTAGTATCTATTTTCTAGCAGTATTCCATACCTAAATTTGACTTTCTTTTCTGTTTGGACTTATGAAAGAGAAAATTGTCTTGTGATGGGAAATATTCATGCACCTTGGTGTGCCAGTCACGTTTGCATTGCTCACTAGATGGCGGTACGATGCTTGTTACACGAATTGATAGAATTGAAGCAAGGTGTGCTCCAAGTGTCCTAAAATCTGGGGATCTGGTATTTTCATCTCTAACATACAAGGTCCACAGGTGTAGGAAATGCAAGTCGAAATCTATGTTCAATCCTTGTAAACAACCCCAGTTCCTCTGAACATGTTGCAAAAATCAAGCTTATATAATTTTTCAATAAAAAGTTTAGCGCGTTGTGCCTCTGAGAGTGAAGATGCTGGTGCTGCTACCATAGTCTCTTAAAAAGGAGAAAAAAACATGGAAAGAAACACCCATAAGAATCCTGGTGAAAGAGGTGAAAATTTGTAACAGAAAATAAATTTTAACCTGGTCCCTTTGGAGTACTGAAATAAATATTGGACCTTTGTTTTTGCTTCCATTTTGCTAGCTACACACAGTTTTTGGGGAGTTTAGGTAGCAGTCCAGAAAGCTATCATGTCTGTTTTAATTAATCTGAGTGGAGTGCACAGGCCCTGGTTCTTCTCTGCTGTTTCACAAATCTCTGCACCATTTAAAATTGCTGTAAATAAATGATGACTTTACATTTTTTCTGGTAACATCTTCACCCATTCTGGTTCAATTTTGCAAGTATTTCAGAGTTGCAAGTATTTCAGCTTGTCTGCTTGGTCTGATGCAAGGATCAGGTTTCCTTGCAAAGCAAAGTTTCTTACTGATTGGAAGTGAAATGGGCCCAATATTTGTGTTCCCTGGACCATAGGTATATGTTTTAAGTCTCCTTCAGTTAACTCCAATAGTCTAATTTAGTGTATAAGTTGTGTAGTAAACTGTAAATTACTCTGGGTTAATACTAAAATAACTCCTGTTAGAGTCAAAGCTCTTTCTCTGCTTTGGTTTGTCAACTTTCCAATTGGCCTTGGGAAGCCAAGCCTCTGTGCAAGAGTTGATATTTGATCTACCACACTTAAGCTTGAAATGTAGTGCTGTTGTTTTCCCATAACTAAAGGGGAAAAAAGCCCATGGTACATAAATATGAGTTTTATTTACTATTGCATGCTTACTCTTTTTTTGAGAAAGGCATAATTCTTAGAAGTTTGGAAAAGTTTGCAAGTTTACAACTCTTAATTGAAAGCATATGTACTATAGGTAGTCCACTTTAAGTATACTACCTGTGTGCAAAGCATGTATGTGTTTATACCATACAATTTCATTCGCCATTACAGAATCAAAATATGGATGAAAATGTTTAGAAGATACTGGTGTTTGCTATGGGTGCAGCTTTTCTTTTATCTGCTGCTCTTGAGGCCTATAATAAAGCACAGTGAGCAACTTACACTTAAATCTCAAGAGTGAGAACCAGAATACTGTGACTGTTTTCTTCAGTATGGAGGCTAAAGTGATGAAAAGGGGAATGGGTTGGTTCACAGCACTGTGTAATGTAAAATAAAATACCAGTTCTGCATGAGCACAGTTCCCATTAATGCTGAGGGCTGCTCCCAGTGCTGGCCCAGGCATGACCCAAAGCCTGTCCCTGGACGTGGGGATGGGTGTATCTGAACCACTCCAGAACTGCAGCTGTCTTGTCAAAATTTGTGTCATGTCTGTCATTCACTGTGTGGGAGGTGCTGCCAAATAATTCTCCCTATTTTAAAAAAAGCTTTAAAAACTTTCCAAGATTTTGAAGATGGTAAGTATTGCTGAGATATCTGAAATGATGTATTGACCTTCTGCACAAGTAGCTGTTGTGAAGGATTGTTCCTCAGGCCTACGCTTTGAAATAGTTGCTGTGAAAAGCTGGCTGAGTGAGCTGAAGTTGCCAGTTAAGAAAGCTGATAAAACAGAATAGTTCATGGGGCAGAGTTCCTCTCTTAGACCTGGGTGTTGATTTCTGAGATAAGATTTCTGCCAGATGGTATTTTTAATAGAAATGAAACAAGCAGCAAAAAAAACAAACCAGAAAAGTCGGATTCTGTATCTCCTGATCATCCTGTAGGGAAGCAGACTTCAAGGTCATTTGCAACATTTGCTGCCATTTCACAGAGGGCTGGCATGATATTTTTTGTCCTGGTGAGTCTGCAGCCACGTCACCAGCAGACTGGAGGCTCTTATTGTTTAGCAAGATATAACTCATTTTTAAAATGCCTCATTAAAAATACCTGACATAATCTGTGGTCATTTCATTTTTATTACCCCTTGGGTCAGTTTTCTTACTAGAAAGCCATTCAGAAACTGTTGTGGCGAGGTGGCTTTGACACTGAAAGGCTTGGTTGTGCATGAGCTTTGTGCTCAGCTCCTCCCAGGCAGCAGCAGTACACCTTGAGAGGCACCTGATTGCTGGGCCTGCTGCCTGGACTTACTTGAATAGGTCAGCAAAGGAAACCACTCTTTATATTTACCAAATTGTTTGTTAAGGGTCAGTAGTTCATCCCAAGCCACTTCATGCTTCAATGCATTCATGTTCCCGTCTCGGTGCTCCTGGGTGCTTCTGATAATGGCAGGAGAGCTGCTGCAGGGCTGTTATTGTGGGAGGGAGGGAACTGACTGTCACCAGTATGTCCTTCCTCACCAAGGGGTTTCTTTGAAAAACTGCAAATCAAGAGAAGCAGAGGGCTCCAGATGACAGAATGTATAGACTGGTCAGTAAATGTACTAAATCCCTCTGCAGCCACTCAAAGAAAATGGGAATCTGTCCTGTCTGTAGCTACAGGGGCTGGCTGGCTGTTTTTTGGAAACTGTAAAGATTTTGCTTTTAGCCTGAGCATTCGTGGTGTGAAGCCTGCTGTTGGTGACAGCAGTGCTTCCACAATGGAAGAGCACAGGCTTTGCTGGGCAGCAGTGACTGCTTCTCAGCAGACCAGCCAAAATGCTCCCTTTCCTCACTCTCCAGAGTGAGCCACATAACAGTGCCAAGCCTGGAAGAAGTGACGAGCTCTGTGCCTTGAGCTTTTGTGCAGTGTTGCTAAACCCAGATGCTAAGAGGTTGGAAGATGGGAAGCAGTAACAGTAATAGACTTGGAGATCTTTGGACCTGTCTGATTCCTCATGTGCATGTAGGGTTCACATGTCTGGGTTTCCATGGAGGCCCCAAACTGCTGTAGTTTTAAATGAAAGATGAGCTTCCATGCAATTGTGAGACATTTGAAGGGGAAACAAGCAAATACTGTGATGTTCCTGCAGAACTGTGCCCAGCCTTTGGGTAGTTGAACACAGAAGAGCGTGGAGGACCCTTTTGCCACGGGTCAGATTTGGTTGTTGTTCTTACACGAGGTGTAAGGGCAGAGTGCATGGGGTGTGTGCAGCTGCTCTGCTGTTCCTGCAGGCTTGTTCTGCTGTGGGCTGGCTGAGGGACAGGTCAGCAGCTCCTTCCACCCTCCCTTCCCCAGCAGAAAGCTGCTGCTGAGGGCTGGAGCAGGGTCAGGGCTGTTTTCAGAGCCTGGTTGGAGAAAAGGAGGTTGTGGCCATCACCAGGAGGAGTCTGGTGTTACCCTGCTTCCACTCTGCCCAATGGACCCTGCTGTCCTGGTTAAATACCTCAAAACAGCTGGACCGGGCTTGGGTTTGGAGGAACGTCATCTCTGAAAGGTTGACTCAGGCACCCGAGGACATTAGTGTGGAATAAAGACTTGGGGAAACTGAACTGAATCTGGGCATCAGCAATGCATGAAGAGACACAAATATTGCTAAAATATATGAAATGAAAGTTAATGGAAAAAATGAAACATTTAGTGAAGCATGCAGAGCTGGAAACATTGCTATGGTTATTAGGTTTTAATTAGTTGGAAACTGTTCATTCAAGCTCTGTTTCTGTGCGGTGATTGTCCTGATGTGTTTGGGTTTGGGATCTAATGCTTCTGGATTTTCCTTTTTTTATGAGTGCTAAGTACTGAAATATTCATTATACATGTGTCCTCTTGGCTTCTGGAATGCTGTGGAGGGAGATTTTTTTGTACACTAAATTTTGCAGTAAATGATACCAGTTACTGCTTAGTGGTACTTATTGTAGCCCTAGTGACATAAGTGGTCCTGCTCAAAACACATTTCATGTGAAATGAGACATTTGAGGGTGTTTCACAACAGGAAAGTATTGCCACCTTACCTGTTTCACCTTTCAGTATTAAAAAGACTGAGAAGCTCAAGGCATGTGTTTTTACAATATTCTGTGAGCTCACGTGGCCTCTGTACATATGTACACGTACACACACAGACCCCTAAGTGTGTCAGTGGAAAAAACTCAAATGAATTACTTTTCTTGCACTAAAAGCTTTTACCTCTTCAGTTGAGAATACTCCATTATTATTGCCATACTTCTTAATATCTGTTTTCAGAGACAGGAATGTTTTTAATCCCTGGTCTTGCTTCACATGAGAGAATACAGATCTACCTGTTAACTAGAGCATTGGTACCTGGAATTATAAAGGCATATTTTGGGCATCACTGTGTGTCTGTTTTCCAATTTCTTGTTTGGAAGTCTTTATCTTTGCTATCTTATCTGATGCCTTCTGGAAACAATTTTCCCTTAACACCACTTCATAAATTTTAGCATACACTAGACTGGAGGTTCTGGGCCATTTCTCACATTTTGTAATGAATTTTCTGATTGAATTCTTTTACAGATAGCACCTCATACATGCAAAGTAGTGCCTAAGATCCTGGTGGATTTTTTACTGGATTTTTTACACAAGCTCTAAGAACTTGTGACATATTCTGAAATGCTAAGTTGCCACTGAAATGTGCACATATGTGTTTTCTGAGGCATTAAATGAAAAATCTGAAAAGGGATAAGAGTAAGATAAAAATAACCTGTTAACATAAAACCAGCTAAAATTAGAAACCAAGTGTGTTTGCAGAGTTAAATTTTATTTGGAATAACCACAACAATTTGAAATAACTACCAGATCTGTTGTCAAATAGCTGGAAGTTATTAAAGAAGCTCTGTCACTTGCATTAATTTAATTAATGCCTCAGGCTTTACATGAGTAGCCATAACACTAAGATGATTAATCTGTGATTGTAAAAGGAAGCACCAGTATAGTTGTGTGGGTTCAAGATGTTCCTCACTGGGCAACCCACATGAATGTTAATTTGGAGTTTTGTTAAACCTTCTTAAAAGATACTTCAGAGATGGCTGAATGCGGGGGAGAAAGGCAGGGGACTCTCCCTTGTGAGAGCAGATCCTGGCCCCCTCCATGAGCTCCAGAAGGGCCCGAGTTCACAAGGAAGGTGCAGTCTGGCTGCAGGAGAGGTCTGGCTGCTGAGAAGAAGGTTATTCTCTGGGGCTGTTTGGGGCACTAAAGGTGTGGAAGCAATTCACGGAACCGAGCAGCTGCAGAAAAAACTAGGAGTGTTAGTGGAGAAAAAGTTGTGATGGGGAGGGCACTGCTGCTGGAAGCAGCACGAGTGACAGCATGTCGAAGCCAAACACGGGGATTCCCTGGGAGAAGAAGCAGTGCTTGGCATCATTCAGAAGAGCAGGTAGGATCTTGTTTGCATGGTCAGAGCTGGAGGGACTTCTGGTCATTGCCACCGCTGCATGCTTGCATTCAGCCAACTTTCAGTAGCAGAACAGGAACTTTTGCACCTCCTCCCCCCAGATCTACTGCACCACAGAAAGGGAAAATAGCAATTTGACACCTGTATTTAAAAAGGACTTTGGTAACATACCAATGTGGCTTTTGTCAAGAGAAATCGTGTCTGGGAGAAATCCACTGCTGTTTGTCTGAAGCACTGACATGAGTGTGGATTAGGGTGATTTGGTTGGTACAGTGTGCTCAGATTTTCCTAAAGCTTTTGATAAGCTCCTCAGTCAGAAGATCCTAAAGAAGCAAAACAGTAGCAGGATGAAAGGAAAGTTCCCTGCAGGAACTGATGTGAGAAGTAGGAATAAACAGTCAGGTATTTCAGTGGGAGATAACAAGTGGAATCCCACAGGGATCTGCACTGAGTTCTGTGATGTCTGGCATATTCATAAGCGGTCTGGAAAATGTCCTAAATAGTGCTGGATGCTTCTTTAACTGAGTTATTCAGGGTAGGGAAAAAAAAATCTCCTTTGAAAAACGTGGTGAGTGGCATTGCAGTAAAATGGCAGCCTGTGTTTGGTGCCAATAACCACGAGATAACGCACATGGGAAAAAATAAACCTGACTGCACGATGCTGAAATGGGCTTTAAACTACCTATTGTGACTCAGGGAAGAGAGCTCAGATTATCTGTCAGTAATTCTAAGAAATGATGGCTGAGGGCAGAGCAATGCTCAAAAGCAAATAGATTGTCAGAAATTGCTAGGGAAGACAGAGCAAACGAAATAATTATTTTGCTGTGCATTCACCTCTTGATTACTGTGTGCTGTTCTGGTCTCCACATCTAAGAAAAGGTATGGCAGTGTTCAAAGGGGATGGAGAAACCTGACAAGTGTTTTCACAAACAAAGAACAGCTTCTGAATTGAGATTGATTAAATAGACTGTTTAGACGGGAAAAGAGAAGGTGCAAAGGCATGTGATAGCGGTGTTTAAAATCATGAGTGGCACCGAGAAAATAAGTAGCAAATGATTGTTTGCGTTTCTCCCAGAACAAGAACAAGAGACATCAGATGGAATTACCAGGTGGTGGCTTAAGCAAACAACATCAAACCTGGTCTTTGTGGTGTGTGATTAAACTGGACCCAGTCTTACAGTATCTGCTGGGTGTCAGGAGGTTAGATGGGCTCAAAACCAATCAGGCAAATTAATGGAAAAAGAAAATCTATCAGGGACTATTAGGCAGCAAGATGACATTCCTGCCTGAGGAGCTGCCTGCGTGGCGGGCTGCTGGATGGGGAGAGGAGAGAGTGGAGAAAATGACTGCATGGTTACACCTTTTTAAAATAGTTTGCCTTGTATCTGCTGCTGGTTCCTGTCCGTGGTGGAATACTGGACTAAGTGGACCTTTGATATGATCCAATAGCATTCTTCTGCATAGTGTTTTTATGAGGAATTAGTCTGGGAGAAAGGCACAAAAAATAGCTCAGGGGCCCACAGGGTCCCAAGGCTTGATCCCTATGTAAGTAATTTAGACCCACCCTGGATGTCCACTCAGAGCCTTGAAAGAGAACATATCCAGAAGGTCTCATGGATCCAGCCACCTGAGAAGATGAGAGCCCTGGAGACACCCATGCTTTTGGGTATTGAATTTGGTTCCTTTTGGGATGAGTAATTTAAATGTCTACCAGTGCTGCATTGGTTTCTCCTTCATCCTGTAATTCAATGATTTGTAGTTTTCTGAAGAGTACTTTTTGCATTGTCCAGTTTATTGTTCTGCTTTCCGAGCTTGTGTGTAACATGGATGTGCAGGAGCAAGCCAACATACTGTCTTTGGTTAGAGAAATAACCAAATTTGGTTTGGTTATTTTGTCACTCTTTAAAACAGTGACAAAATTACTGTATAGCTGGATGTGTGACCATGAGAACTGTGTTTTGGTACCAGGAGAATGTGGAACTAGAGTTAAATTGAATGTCTGTTTCTTCAAGGCGGGTAAATTTAATCAGGTGCTCAAAATCAAATTAAGGGGGAAATCAGTTTGGAAAAACACAAGAATTACAATATAGCTAATGACCTGAGGTAATACTGGCAAGAAATTTGCTTTCACATTATAAAATGAAAAATTGTTTCTCTAAGAGGGAAATGTTTGTAGCTCATGATTGCTCCGGGTTGTTCAGAGCCTGGTGTTTCCTTGAGAGAACAATTACAATGTGCCGCCCTTCCACCATTTACTTCCCCTCTATTATAGTAATACCAACAGTTATTATACTGTGATCGAGCCTGTCAGTGTTTCTATCATAGTACTATTTTCTAACTTGGATGTTAAACTGGAAATGTTTTCCCAGCCCAGCCTGAAACAGCCTCTGCAGCTGGTAGCCCATGAATGATCCAGAAGTGTAATATCTTTTGTAGAAACACAGGCTCTCCTACAGCATCAGTCCTTGTAAGAAATGTCTCTACATCTGGGAATGGAAGGTGAACCCTGCATTTGACTGCACCTTGCTGCAGAGAGGGATTTGGGTTTTAATGTACACATTATTCTGACTGACGTAGGTGAGTAGAGGGGCTTTATTCAGTGTGGTTGAAAGGGGCAAGGTCTTCCCCTGCTGATGTCCTTCCTCTATAAAGGAAAGACATTGAAGGAGCTGTGGCTGCTGCTCTCATCCCTGAAGTTGATCCTTTCTGGCATCAATTTGTCTCTCTTATTGACAGAGAATTTGAAGATGGTGGCCAGAAGCTGTAGCCATGACTCAGGAAGAAGGGGAAAAATCCTGCTCTAATATTACCTGGAATTGCATTTAACTTAAACCAGCACAGTGCCCTGCTCTTCTGTGACCTTTACCCATCGGGAGTTATTAGCTAATGGAATTCAGAAGGTAACTCCCTAACTGTTTTCAAACTAAATTAACTTGCTTCAAGGGACCAAGTTGTGTTTGTATTTCCACAGAGATAATGAGTTTAGGCTTCAACTGAAACCTTGCCAGATAATGAGGAAAAAATAAATCAATGACCTCACTCTTATCTGGTCTTAACAGGCAGGCTTTCCATTGCTAAAAGTGACCCTGAAATGGTCTGCATTGATTCACACAAATACCGAGCCCTGCTAAGCAAAGCTGTCCTGGGGAACGCTTTGCTCCACGAGGAGATCTAATCTGAACATCAGCAAAGCTGCAAGGATTTGAATCACAGCTTTTCTTAGAGTCAAAATGAATGCTTCTGAGAAATTCAAATGAGCAGTAAGATAAAGAGTTAAGGTGGAATTTAGCTTCAATACTAATTAGAAGGAAAAAAACATTCTCACACTTGTGCCTGGGACTGAACAGTCTTCATAGGCGTATACTTCTCTGATTCTCCATAGACATATGCTTCTCTGATTATTTAATTAGCTGGTATTGTTAAATAAGAAATGCTTTACAGACGTTAAAGGGAGATTGTTGCCTGCTGAGAGCTGGTGTAGCTGTATTGATGGAGATCTCTCCTTTGGTGCCTTGATTAATGGAGGAAGTAGACAGCTTGGCAATGTGTCTCTCCAAAAGTACTTCCTTACTCCCTATATGGATCTCTCAAATGAAGGCTTAAATCTTCAGGTAATAAATGTGATTAATAACAGTTTTACAGAATATATGAGGCATTCTATTCAAGTATGCAGAGGTAAGAGGCAGGAGGTTTTAATTACTGGTAAAGAATCTGTAAAACCTGCTCTTAAAGCTCAAATAAGGAAATTGAAATTTTATAGTAGCAATAGCAGTAGAACTAGTAAAAACCATTCTGGTCTAATAAGAGATGTGATGTTTTAGGGAGAGATGGTAGTTTTATCAAATTTGTTGATACAGGTTGTATAGTAGCACCACTTCTTTTACTGTTGAATGTCATAGGAAAAGGTGCCCCTAGGCAAAACCCCTTGGAGATGTTTAAAACCTGACTGGACACAGCCCTGAGTAACTGTCTTTTGTTGACCCTGCTCTGAGCACAGGGCAGGACTGGATGATCTGCCTTCCAACTTCAACTAATCTATGACTTTGTGGACCCAGAGTACATTTTTAGTCAGCAAGTAGACCTTCTCATGGGAACTGGTGCAGAGAACAGAGCCCAAGTCCCCTGTAGGGCAGAAGGCTCTGAAAAGGGTTTCTCTCTTATGAATGAAACTGGGCCCTTGAGTTGCTTAGCTTTTCATCCTTCTGAAAAACTGAAGTCCCTTGCCACTTTCACAGAACTTACCTCCTGGGGACTGTCTGTGATTCCAAATGTATCAACCTGCCACCCCTGCAAAGTGTGAGAAATTGGTCTTTGGCCATAAGTGCGTTCCACTCAGAACAATCCTCATTTGTGTCTGGTTTGGATGCGCTTACTGGGCAGCTTCAGCACTGCCTCCAAAAGGATAAACGAACCTATTGGGGAGGTGGTTTGATCTGAGCATAAAGTTAATTCATTCCAACAACATCATGGGATAAAGCAAAACTGACAGAACACTCCCATAAAATAAATCAGATATGGAAATCAAATGTCGTGACTCTTAAGACAGAAGCTGAAACCATTCTATGTATTGCATTTTATTTTTCAAGTATTTGCAGTGGAAATGTTTCTTTTAAATGGTCACATTTGGAAAATCTTGTGATTAAAGAAATTAAGTTAAAATATACTCTGCCTTATTTAAAATATTTTAATCATTTTGTATGTTGTTTCTGTGATTATTAAGATTAAAAGAGTATACAATAAAAAAAGTAGCTATTTGACAAGCTGCTTTGGGTCATTGTCTTCAAGCAGTTGCCATAGCTCCTTAGTCACAACTTGAAGATTATTATATAGTCAGAGTGCTGTAGGGAAGAGAATTGAGACTTGAACTTTAGGAAAATTGTAGGATATTTTATGCCAAGAAAAGTGAAGGGTCCTTGCACTTGGTGGAGATCCAGTCAGAGTTGGCATAGAATGCAACATGCTAACAGATATGTGTATATATATATATATATATATATATATATATATAGCCCTCTCTCCCATATTAACAGTGAAGAATTTGGCTGCTATTTGATTCTAAATTTGATTAAATAGGTAATTTTATGAAAGGGTAAAATGGATCTATTCAACTGGATACATCTCCACACAGAAGCAGAATATTCGTGTAATATGTGAACCACAACCACAACTCTGGTTATGAAGTTTTCATCCTAGTTTTAAGTTGTTTTGTGGTAACCAAACCTGTCTTTTCCTTTTCTCTCAACTGTTGCCCTGCCTGTACAATACAGTCCATTTGACAGCCAGTGCTCCATCAATTTTATCAATGGTCATCAACTATCAGCAATTACAGATGGTAATTCCCCAGTCCCAGGGCAGTTAAAAATACATGATAGCTTCACGTGTTATCTGAGGAGTGTTTCTTTCCGGCGTGAAACTTAAGTGGGCTCACAGATGTGCACTCTTAGACTCCAAGCACAAACACATCTGGCCCCCTTCTCATTTCAGGTCCTGAAACTGAAATAGATTGAATTACCCCCAATGATAAGACTCAATGTCAAACATGAAGAAGGAAAGTTTGTGTTTCTGTTTGATCTTTCTGTCTGGGTCCTCTGCAGGCCTCTAAGGTGTGAGTTCTCAGTCAAGCTTTCCCGTCACTCGGGGTATTTATAACCACTTGCTTTCTCTCTCTTGTGTACAATCTGGTTTCTAAAGAGGTGGGAGTTTGTTCACCAGCCTTTTCCTCTCAGGCAGCATTAATAAGGTCTTTCTCTTCCACCCACATCCTATTTTCAGGAAATGTGTAAGACCTTAAGGACTTTAAGGCTTTTTTCTTGTTTTATTAGATCTAAATTTTCCAATGAGTTCACAAAAGGTTCAGGAAGAGACACAAACAAACGAGAAACAGACATGAATGCAGATACCAGGTACCTTTTTTCTTTCAGAAATCTTAGCGTTTTAACTTTCACTCATAAAATGAGAACCGGAGCTGACTAAAGGAATGTCTGTAAAGAAACAGCTTTTGTTCTCAGGTGGTTCTTCACACCTGGGGACCTTCAGGACAGGCTAAGGGCTGAAAGAGTCTGGCTGTTGGTGTCGAGAGCTTCTCTTCCTTGCTTGATCAGTCTGGGCAAGTCTGAACATTGCTCTCCCTGCTGACTCACAGCAGGCCTTCACTGTTTCCTCTCATATGTGCAATCTTTGCTGGCTCTCCCTTGCTGGACATTTCCTGGTGTTCTTGATTTTAATGTTTGCCAGGGTACCCACTCTCAGCTGAAGGAGGACATCATAATGTGATAGACAATGTGTTGTTAATTTAGTCCTTTAACAAATTATTCAGTTTTGCTTGTCTCAGCAGTTTGCTTGCAGTTTGCTTTGCTTCTTTCTTTGCCTTTCCAAACCCAAGTATCAAAAGCCTGGATAGATGAAACCATTTGTGGAAGAGCTGGTGTCCAAACATTTAGGTGAAAAAGACTTCCAAAATTGCTGCTAGGATCGACCTTCTTTCCTTGGAGGCTTTGAACTGCTCCATCCATTATTCTTCCTCTTCCAGCAAGTGAGTTTCCAAGTGCAGGTATTCTGTGCCAGCAACAACTCACACCCCAGTCTATGAGTCTGCAGTCACACCCCAGCACTACAAGCACTTACTGCTTGTCTGGATGGGTTCTGGATGCTTCTTCAGTCACAGCAGTGTCTTAGCTCTGGTGCCTGATGGGTCTTCCAGGTACTCTCAACTCCCTCACCTACAATACTTGCCAGCAAACCTCATTTCCCTCTTGTCCTTATCCCAGAGCCTTGGCCAGCTGCTGGGGCTGACAGGAGGAAAAGGTCCAGGATACCTCCCAGCCAGTGTGGCAGCCCCAAATCCAGAGCAGTCTTGTGTCCCAACAGGGCTTCTCCTTTTATATAATCACAGACATAAAATAACAACAGCTTGAAATTTTATCGTAGGAAATGGGGGGGATGTGTGTTCTGGAAAGAGCTGTGCTCATGCAGGTTGTTATTGCAGTGCAGGAAGTTTCAAACCTTGGGCTCCAAGTTTTCATTTTGTTTAAAAATAATTGAATTAAAATGAAACAGTACTGCTTGAAACATTTTCTTTCTCCTTTTTGTGCAGAATCTTAAAAATTATGTTTTAAATTCTAAACAAGAAAGGATGTTTCTTTTTAGAATTACCTGAAGATATGATTTTAGATCCATTTTGTCCCAAAGTCAAGACTTCTTGTCTGGCAATTTCTACTAGTTCCTTATGCTATGTAAAGCCGGGTTAGTTAGCTTTGAAGGCAGCAGGTGGTTGCAGATGTTGTAATATTTAACTTTCAGTGATACTGTTGAAAGAAAGTCTAACAAACTTACAGGTTGTTAGACTTTGGGTGGTTTAATGTATTATCAAAGGATATCACAGCAACTACCTGGAACTTACTGAAGATGGAAAACACCAATTTAATGTGGAGTTGGTATGCATAATTATGTTCAAATTCTGCTTTAATAATGTTGTCCATATTTGCAATACTGTAAATGCGAAAATGAATTTCTGTCTGAAACAGTGCCAGTGTGAAGCAGCATATAATTTTGTTTTTGTTTGTGCTGTACTCTGTATAATTACTGCAATTATGCATATTAGGCTGTTCTGTGTAATGGCACCAGAAGGTAGATAATTTTGCCAATAACTGGCTGTAGAAGCTTATATACATTTTGTACCATCCACAGAAGTGCTTTGAAGATCACTTAATACTGCTGATTTGCCCATAATAGGTCAGAAATTATTGCTGCTGCTTCCAGAATGTCTATCTGGAAGAGATGTTTTCCATAAAAATCAGGTGCTACTAAAAAAAATCAGATCTTTGTGTCTGAGAAAACAGTAAAAAAATGGGTAAAATTTTTAATTAGCTGATAGGGCCATTATCAATAGGATATGACAAGGAGATGCTGCACAGTTCAGACTATACTCTGCACAAGAAATTGCAAATATAGAATCATAGAATCACAGAATCACAGAATGGCCTGGGTTGGAAGGGACCTGCTCAATGCCATTTACTTATTTTTCAACAGAACAAACCTAGATCAAGATACTTAATAAAGAACTAACATGAACACTCAATTTTAAATTGATTCTAAGCAGAAGCACATTGATGATAGAGAAAACAAATGGGGGAGGGAATGCAGGTGGAAAAAGTGGAGTCAGGCAGGATGAGATAGGCATGGAGTGAGATGCTGCCTGGGTAAACTCAGAAGTTCAAAGGAAAGGCAGTATTTAGGGGATGGTTCCTTCAAATGTTCAGGAAAAATGCTTAAAAGTCTCCTTTTACACTGCATGAGGAGGCTGTTAGTAATGGATCAGGGTAACTGGAGATCTTGGCCACTTCCTGAGAGTCTCTTGTGCTTGGCAATGGGGCTGCAGCGCCGGGACCAGCTCTCCTGCAGCTCTGGCTCTGTCTGGCCACTCAGCTGCTATGGCCAAGCTTTTCTCAGCATGGACAAAACAGACATGGGCGGTCCTGGGGAGCCAGCCCTGTCCCTCTGATTGAGGTGGGGGTTTCTAGGTGGTGGTTTGCAGATGCTGTGACCTGGGAGAGCCTGGCACATGGATTTGTACGCTGGTCCCTCACTCTCTGTGAGCAGCGCCCTGCTGGCAATAGCTCTTTAGTTATTGTTGCACAAGGCTTTTTTTTTTTCTGCCAAAAGGATCATGGGTGGATAGGTAATGACTCATTTGTCAGAAAAGTTTGGGAACTAGTCACTGAAAGGAGAAGTGGAGATGTCTGGGGAGATGAGCAGGGCACAGGGTCTAAAGCTGTCGTGATTTGCTTCTGTGTTAATGCTCCACATACTCATCAAATTAGGACTCAGTTCTGTGGGAAGGGATGCCTGAGTCACATTGCTGGTCAGCTGCATTGAAAGTGTCCTCAGCCCTGGTGAAGTGGAAATGCTGCTGCTAGAGACAAGCAGATTCTCTGAGAGGATCTGCTCCTGCTCTATGTCTCCCTGGGCTGAATGGATTCACTCTGAAGTACAAGGCACATGAAAAACTTCAATGTCATCTTTAGCTTCAAAAGGCATGGTTTGGCAGCACTGATTTAAGATATTCAGCCTGTGTGGGATACACTGTTATTTATCTTGTATTGACCTGGTGATCATAACCTGTGCTTTCCTGAAATGTAGGGCTTGTGGCTCCTTTCTTGTTTGGTAAAACTGACCTGCCACTTGCAATTGGTTTGAAACGCAGCAGCACACCTTGCCACAGATTTGAGCTGGCACATTTGTCCTGCACTGTTTACTTTTTTCACCCAAATCAGAGTAGGTGTGAATACATCCAGCCCTGGAAGGGACTGGCCTTGGTTGTATGCAATATCCTCTCCTTGATCTCTGTTTAAAGGGATTCTGCACTCCCGTGTCATCTGAGATTCTGGGTTTTGACATCATGATAGAAGTCAGAAAGTAATAACGATTTTGCTGTGGTGGGCCTGACAAAAGGCTATTTATTCCTCTCTGAAATTTCACTGAATTAATTTCCAGTCTTAAAAGCAGCCACAGATAAACATTTTCCCTGAGTGATTTGAAATGATGATTGTTGCTTTATTGACTGATGTTCTTTTCAGTCAACCCACTCTTCTGTTGATGAATTTGTAGAATATTTAAGTTAATAAAAAGCTATTTTCTCTTTGTTGGTCACCTCAAATGTATTTGCATTCTTCACATAAAATTGTTATTGCTTTGGTTAGTATCTAAATGAAAAAATGGTTGCAGAAGTTCAGAGCATAGTCTCTATGACAGGGAAGCGTGCTGTCATAATATAACACTGAAGTCCAACTTTCTCCTTAATAAGGAAGGTGAGAAAATCCAGTCAAATGACAGAAAAAGAAATTAATCTGAAAACTCAGAATTAAATCAGATGGTGAGATTTAGCTGTAGACTAGTCAGCTAAGTGAGACCTTCAGTGTGGTGCTGGGAAGGAAGCTGTAGCTCCCGGTGACCTGGAGTCACTGACATGGCTGAGGGCAGTTTTGCTCATGTTTACCCAAGGTCTGAACAAATTCTGACCACTGCCCATCTTATTTCCCCAGGAAGTTTTCTAGCTGAAGAGTCTGTGCATTGCTTGTTTCTGACAGCACAGTTTGTAAGCTTTGCTAACTACTGCTGTGCCACTAACACCCTTGTTCTGAGAACGTCTTGGACTTGTTTTTTAATATATACTTTCATTCCTGAGATAATTTTTATCATTCATAGAGAAGGATATGGCAAAGTGGAGGCCATAGAGATGACAGTGTTGTAGCCTCACTCTGTGCTGCACTTCCCTGGGTGATATAAGTAGCTCCCCTGCAAGGTCAAGCAGTCCAAGTGTACTTGAGGAGTTTGGACAGTTTCACTCTGTTTTTCAGGAGATCTCAGATGAAAGTCTGTCTTGTTTTGATGCATGAGACTTTAGCAGTACTGCTTGCCTAAACTAAATTCTCCAGCATAAAATCAATCAGATATTCAAACTTGTATAGTGGAAAGTCTAAATGTCATTCATTTATTTGTAGGGACATGACAGTCTTCATTGATTTCTTAAAACCAGTGAGTTATTTGCACTCCTTGGAATATCAAAAAGCAAAGGGAGAAAGGGAACGAGGGAAACTTATGTCACCTCATTCTCCTTCTGAATTCTGGATATCAAATTTTGGCCAGTAATTCCTACCTAACACAAACAAAGAAATACCATTTCAGACCAGGGTCCACTTAACAGTTACCCTGACTTTTGTCAGCTGCAGATAGTCCAGTGAGAGAGGAAGATAAGAGAAAATACACAGTGATACTTCCCCGAACACTCTCAAATACTTGGGATTTGTGGCTTAGGGTCTCCCTCACTGCAAGTCTACTGAAATGTGAGCAAGTTTCATACCCTCAGGCCAAAAGTCTCTCTGGACTAGTTGCAGAAAGAGCAAATTGATTGCAACTTGGTTGAACTCGATGACCTTAGAAGTCTTTTCCAACCTAAATTATTCTAAGATTCCAAGCAGAGAGGAACACTCCAGCCTCTGGTGTGTTGCAGGTGATCCTGGAGACCTCTCCTGCCCACAGGAGGGAACATTGCTCCAGCTATGTGAGAAATGCTGGTCTTGGCCCAGTTGGAGGAACAACTGGAGCTGCAGGGCACAGAAGGCCAGAGGTTAAATGTCGTAAGCCACACTGCAGATGAGTGGTTGGTCTGGTCACCAATAATTCCTTCTTGTTAATAATGCTGCATGACTATAGCAAAGTTGTCCCTTCTAGAAGAAGTACAGGACAGACTTGCACAAGTTTTTAAAAAGAGTTGACTTGCAAACTAAATTAGGATTTTTTGGGTACAAGCCCAATAGAGCTCAATAAGTAAAGACTTGATAATTTGCAACATTTAAATTAATTTACTTCATTTAAATTAATTTACATAATAATATATGAAGTAGGTTATATGCTGAGCAAATCATGGGCAAATATATTTCTTAGTTAAATTTGCCAGTTTGTTCCCAAAGATGGACATTTTAGTTTATGAGAGAAAAGCAGTTTGGTCTGTTTTTCAATGAGTTACTCAATTTTTTGCTTTCTGCAGCTTTGCTTGCAAAGGGTGATCAGCTGAAAATTGGACAAAGTACCATGAATATTTTTATTGTCAGTCTTATGGATTATAGCTCTGACTTAATGAATAAAGTCAATGTTCCCACAATTTCAATATGTGAGAACAATTGGTCTTAAAACCAAATGTGCTCCCAAGTAGGACTTATAGGGAGAAGTTTGGACAATTTTTCAGGAAAAGCACTAAGTGTCCTCCATGTGTTCTTCTTGCTAATGTGATTTCTTTTTCTTATAAGTTGTGCATAGGTATAGCAGTAATGTATTGTGAATTGCTTAATTATTCTTCACCTTACTTCTTTTGCCTTCAGCTGTTACATCAGCATGTCGTGCATGACATCTGAGTGATTTCAAATGTAAGCTCAGTGATTGAATTCTACTGCATGTTTGTGGTCATAGTGGTGGACACTAAAAGCTAAGAAGTTACCACTTTTCTTCCTTTGTCTTTAATTAGCTGTTTTCATTTTGCAATCTTTATTAAAACTCAAGTTAATTGTAGACTGACAGAGACCTCCAGATAGACACAGTAGAACAGTGCCATGCATGCATGACTACATCAAGCACTTACTGAACCAGTCCAGTTACCACACAGCTATATTTCATGAAAATATTTAATATTTCCGTAAAATATTTTCAGATCATATACTTTAGTGCTGTGAGTTGAAGACTTTACCTATGTTTTTGTGTAAAGAGCTGGTGCAGCTGTAGGGGGAGATCTGTCATGGAGACCTACCACAGGTTATACTGTCAGTAAATCTCCACATGAAGAGTGAGTTGACCATAGCAATTGTTCACTCTGCCTGTCCACTTCCAACAACATTGGAACAATGTTGTTGCAATGATAACATCCTTTGACAGATTTCTTAAGTCAGTTACCACCAGAATATGCAGCAATGTTATTTCTGGGAATCATTAATAATATATTTATATTATTTATATATAAATATAAATGCACACTTATGTATGCAAACACATGTAAAAAATTTGAATTGTCATATGCAATTATGCACAATGGATCATTTTCTGTATCTATGCACACCATTATAAACTGGATTTCCTCACTTCTGTTTAATGAAAGTCCAAGTTACAGGCTGAATGTTCTTTCAGACAGGGCACTCAGAGATGATGTTCAAATGGGAAGGCATGTAACTCTGCTCACACTGAGACTCAGGGCATTTTGAATGAGTAGTCCTTTGGAGGCATAAATCTTGTTCCATAACTTTTTAAGCTTTTTTTCATTTTTTTAGAGAAATCTTTAGTGTCCCTTCCTAGCTTCTGCCAGAGAAAAATTTAAATTATATTTAGGAACAATAAAGAGTACATACAGCAAAGGAATATTTTCTTTCTGGACCTTTTTTTTCTTTGGGTGGTTACATTCAAGGTTGAAAATAGCAACACATGCCAATGTAAATGGTTTAACTGTTCCCTAACAGATTGTGTTGAGCAGAAGACAACAAATCCAGCAAGGAGAAAAAGCAGGAAGGGAGTAGATGCAAATTTTCATAGGATTGTGAGTGAGTACAGATACACATAATTCATGTTGTGCCCTGTCTTACAAGAATTCATATTAGAAAAGTTCAGGCAATAAGGAAATACAAGTGCTTTTGAACACTGTAAATGAGCTCTTTCTTTTGAGGCTCTGCTGAAAGGAAATTAGGCCTAACATAAGAGTACCACATTATCATCAAAATGACTTCATAAAATAATGACATTTACATAGCAGAGGGCAAAATTTTTGGGGAGGGACCTGCAGATTTACTGGGGTCCATTTCATCGTGTATGGTGGAGATAACGGCAACTCGAGCTCCTGTTCTCAAAGCAGCACAGACGGTCAGATAAGAGAACAGAGAAAGAAATTAAAAGTCTAGACATTTTTAACAGACACTAGCAGCACTTCTAATTTTTGATTCTTATTTAATTTTGAAATTTCTAGAATAAATGGGTGGGATGGCCTGCAGCTAACAGGGCTTTTCTGTCTACTAGTTAGAAAAGGATGTTGAAGTTTGTGAACAGCAGCAGAACTGGTTTTAAGGAGGAGATCCAGACCCAGCAGGGAGTAGGACCTAGGACAGCAGTACCCAAAGACTTGTCTCAACTGTTGTGTGTTTCAGCTGCAGGTTTGGCTCTGCTGAGAGGTTGGATACTCTTCTGGTCCTGTCCTGCTGTGGCTCCAGATGGAAGAAGAGCAGCTGCCGCTGAAAACTGCTCCTTCATCCCCTCACTGCAGCCCCTGGGCAAGACTCAAACACCGTGGAGAGAGCTTGTACATCTCTTCCTTGCATGTTTTGTGTGACCTATTGTCAGGTGGAGAGAAGTCTGAAGTCTTGGCCGGCATGATTGGAGGCATGAGTCACAAATGTCCCACACGGAGTCAAACCTCCCCCTCCAAGGTCTGCATGAGATGCATGGAAATCAAAGCAAAATCTCAGCTCTCAGACTGTCTTCCTCAGGCTTGAAAAAATAGGGCAACATCTTTGATAACTTTTTTTCTGTGGAGACGAAGGGATGAAATGCACTGAAATTATGGATGAGCTGGGGCTAGACAGAGTCTTTGCTGTAGCAGGAGGCAGTGCCAGCACAATCATCGCTGGTGCCAGCGCAGGCTCCGAGCTGACAAATGCTGACTTCTACAGGGAACTCTGAAGCCTGCAGAGAGAATTGAAGTTACACACAACCGTAAATATTTAATTCCTATTATTGCATGCTGAGAATTGCAGGACTGTCTGCAAAACACTATAAAACATAGCAGTGTAAAGCATATCAGCAATGCAAATGTGCTGTAAATATTGGATGGAAAACAGAAGCATAAAATTAACTCTTAAGCTTATTTATAACTGTAGACCTCAGGATTCTCTTGTGCATTGTGGTGATATTTCGTAATTATACCAGAAGTTAAAAATGACCAATTCTCTCCTGGCATAAAATATGTTGTGATTTAATTAAAGCAGAAAGCTAATTTAAGTGGAATTGAGAAAGACTAAATCAATTATGAAAAATGCTATTATTAGATTTGAAAGTCTAGCAAAATCAGTCAATTCCTGTAGCACCACATTTTCTCTCTTTTAATGTAAGAAGAAAGATTAGTCCATCATGGCCTCCAATGGTTCAAGGAAGGTAATTCACAAAATTGAGAGGTAACATTTTCAATCAATTAAGATATAATAAAATAATCACTTGAACTTCAATAGCATTTTGGCAGAAATAGGTGCTTTTCATTGAAAACAGTGGTAGTGCAGCCAAAAGCTGTGCCTTTGGTTTTGGAAGTGCTATGCCAAATCCTTCAGAAAGCTGTCATTTGTTTTCCTCATGCCCCCATTTTGCCCTGTAAGCCAGGTTCCCCAGAAGCAATGGTTTTCATGAGTGAGGGGCAATGATAGCTTCAGACATGACAGGACATACAACTGGACCACAGAGCCTGGCCTACATCAGGGGCAACATGAGTCACTCAAATGACAGTCATTCTTCCTGCTTTGCCAGTGTTTTTGGTGAAAATATGTTGGTTTTTTTTTTTTTTAATTATTTGAGATTTTGCTTTTCTGTAACAAAGTCAGAAATAGCAACCTGCTTTTCAACTCTATTTTAATCCAGTTTCTTACTGAGCCATATTAAAGAGTTCTCCATTGCCCTTATCCTGACCCTCATAAGCTGTGTATCTGGACTGGTGGTTACTTTTCTAAAACATCAGTATGTTAAATCTTTACTAAACGTTGATCAAGTAGGTAGTGGAAGTGCTAGAGGTGTAATTATTGTTCCTGAACATTATGATGTGCCAGTCTTCCCACATTGCCAGAGGAGAACATTGTGTCTTCTCAATACACATCCTTCTGCTCTTCCCAGCCCACTCAGTGGCTTGCATACAGAAAGCTAATGAATGCTCAGCTGGAATAAGGACATTATTGACTTTTCTAGGTGAGGAAAATAAGAAATATTTTCCCTAGGAAATAGTTTAATCAGCTGGAGCTGCTCACAGAAGTTGTACCAGTGTGGCTTCAAAGAAGCCAGGGAGCTGAGGTCTGCAAGGGTCAGAGGGGCAGGATGGAATCTTCGCTCATCTGTGGTTTGAGGGCTGATAAAAGATATAAGATATAAGAGGGATGAAGAAATGACCATAAAGTCAAGTGGAGGCATAGGATTTATCTTCTTGGGGCCATAGGGTGCTCTAGAACACGTCTAGTGTAGTGGAACAGCTTTACTGCCCAGCCCTCTCATGATATCATCAGGCACATGCAAAATCCTGAGTTGAAGTGGTTCAAAAGGTTTTCAGGGCAGAAGCTGTGACTGCTTAGCTTGCTCTCAGACTGAAAGTTGTTTGTTGCAGAATGTGGGTGTGGTGATTTCTACCTCACTATCAGTGCTATCTCAAACCACCTGAGTTGAAATAATCCAAGCCACTGCACTTCGTTCTAAACCGAACTGAGGACATGTGGAAAACCATTCACTAAATCTCAGATAACCTCTAGTTGAGCAGTAGGTTCATTGCTCACAGTTATGTACTGTAATTGGAGTCTTTATAAGCTTCTAACAGCAAAAAGTTACACCTGGCATTTTTATTTGTACCAGGTATATGAATAAAACAAATTCGGCTAGCTAAAGTGATTTTCCAACAGAAATATATCTATGCTGTCAAGTCTAAAAATATCGTATGATCTCATCTTTTCTCTCTCCTGTTTTCTCCCTCTCTCTCCTTGCTCCCTCTTTCCCCAGATATACATAGGAGATGATTATACTGCAAATATTCCAAGAGTGGAACCTTGCCTGAGACGAGGTGACAATAAAACCTCACTGCAGGGAAAGAAAACTCTAGCAGGCATTCCCACTAGGCAGCTTAACTCAAATGTCTGTATGCTTTCACTTTTTGCAGTAAATCTGTGTCAGTCTGACTGAACACTTCCATTCTGAATGTTCTTGCTTCTGTTGGACAGTCTTACCTACCAACACTACTCACCAATTTCACCATTCAAGAGTCTCTTTCTCCAATAAAAACAAACAAACAAAAATCTTCTAAAGTTTTTTCAATTCTGTGTAACGATTGGTCATATTAATTCATAAGTTAATTTAAAAAATGTGTTTGGAAGCTGATAGATCTTCATTGGCCATTTAATTGTCCAAGCTTAAGAGGATTCTCAGTATCTTTTTTCAGCAAAAAACTTTTCAGTACACAGACAAACTGTTTTGCAGCACTCGAGCACAAAGCCAGCCACAATAACATGAAATCTTACATTGCTTTAGAAATGAATTTTAGAAATAGTAGTGGCAATAATAAATCTTCCCACAAACCCCAAAACCCTTGGTCATAACTTTATGTATCTTGCTGAGAAGTTACTTTTTCTAGGCTTGCACGAATTCAGTGCTGTGCTATCAAGGCTCGGATTTCACTTCAGCAATGGTTTGTATTAATTTTTAAAAAATTTACTATGGACTGTCTTAATCTAAATGGAGAGAAAACGCTTTTAATTGAAATATCACTGTCTACAGATGATTGTGCAATAGTGCAATATTGGCTATGAAATTGATTTAATTTAATTGCTGCAACCAGTCCTTTGGGAGCCTCGTTATACGAGACAGCAGTATGCATTTCCTTCACATAGCACCCTCTACTTCCATTCCCCAAGCCTCCTTTGCTGCATTTATTTGGCAGGGGGAGCAGGTGTCTCAGTTCAACTCCTGCTCTGCAGCCTTCTGGATTTGTCTGCAATTTCTGCTGCAGAACACCATCACAGTACCCAAGCCAAACGAGCTGACTGGGCACAGGAGACAGCTTGGCCCTCGCAGCGCCCAGCTTCAGGTGGTGTTCACACACCTGAGATGCAGCTTTAGCGTGCTGGAGGCAGCACACTTGTGCTGTGATCCCTGCTCCTACCTGGCCTAAACTGCTGCTTGACTTTGGTAGGTAGGACCACTCCAAAAATCTCCCATTCCAAGTAGGTGTATGAATGCCTAACGAAATCTTAGCTGGTATTTAGTCTCTTTACTATGAAAAAGCCTGTAGTGCACAGCATATGTCTAAAGTCCTGAGATTCCTGTTAAATATTAATTTGCCAGCAGGTTCAGAATCTACACTCCAGGTAAGAACTTGTACATTTGACATTATAGTTTAAGCTAGTGCTTGTTTCAAGTCACTCAGAGATGGTGGATTTTTCTCTGTCTTCAGTTTACTTTACCAGACGAAAAACAGTGAAGTTTTGGCTTAAAGGCAAAAGACACTTTAATGTGATTCTAAAAGTCCCCTCCAGGCTCTCTAAGGTTGTCTCTTGGGAGAGTCCTTATTACTGGTGATGACAAAGTTATATTACACAGTTAGTCTTTAAAATCAGGGGAATATATCTACTGTCTGCTCAGAGGGGGCCTCGCTTCAGGCCCTGCCAGGGTAAGAGCTATGGGAGGTTCTTTTGGACAGATGTGAAATCATTAGTAACAAAATTTATAAGGACAAAAATGAACAATTGAGATTTTATTATGGTTGGTCCATTTGTTAATGCCAAGAGTTCTTCAGGCTGAGCCTGGTTCATGGTCTGCCTGCCAGGATGCTGCCCTGTGCTGGTGCCAGTGGGCTGAACTGGTGTCAGTCTGGTTGCTGGTCTGTGCATTCAGCTTTGGACACAGTATTGCACTCTTGTTTTTCCTTCACCCTGAAGTACATGAGGAAGCACCTTTGTCTGCTTGTGTTCTGCTGGATCCTTCCTCTCCCTGGGAATGTGTCGGGGTTTCAGGTCCTTTCAAGCTGGGATGTACCTGAAGGGTACATCTGGAGCTGAGGAAGAGGATTGTGTTCCTGGTTTGCAGAAGAGCTGTCCCTGCTCAAATCTTCTAGTCTTCATGTCTTTTACCCTTTTGCTTCTTTGGACTCTCTTCCTGCTGGTAGCAACACTCCTAACAGCCTTAGATGATCTTGTTTTTCTGTACACACACACGTTTGTCATCCTTTAGTTCGTGCACCAACATCCTGCCAGCCCATTATGACTAGCAAAACATAGAAGTGAAAGTCCACAGTAAAACAGCAAAGTAGGTTATGTTAAGTTTCCTCCCTGAAAAGCATTTGAAATATAATATTTCAAAACAAAGGGGGAAGAAATGCTTTTCAGAGAGGAAACAACTTAAGCTACTTAATGGCCATGTAGCCCCTAAATGTTTTCAGGACTAACTGAATGGTTTCAGGATTGCTCTTTTTCCAGGAGAGGATCCAGTACTCAAATTCTAATTTGAGGGTTGATATCTAAAATAGGAACAATGGCATCTCTCAGTTTCCTGATATTAATGTTTTCAGAAAGTTTCCTGTCAGGACCCAGTCTTTACCCAGATATGTGGATATTTATTCAAGGCACTCCCTTTTGGGGCTTATTTTGTCACTGCCTTTTATTACTGTTGTTTCTCAGAATTTTTTTTTTTATATCTTATCCCTTATTCCTGCCTCTTTCTCTTCTGTTTTCTATCTGCTTCTCTTTAAATTTCCCCTTCTCAAAAGGTATAACTGGCCACTTATACCCTTTTCTCCAGGAGTTTGACCCCCAGATGGCTGGTGCTGACACTACAGTGTTATAACTAAACCTGGTTTTGCTAAAACCAAATGAGCAAAATTAAATGCACATTAGCTCACCATTTCCGGATGTCTGTGGACTACAGTTAACAGCTCCAAATCCATTAGTGATCAGGCAGCAGTAAAACACTTTTCATGATCTCCCTGAGAGTTAGAAATGTATATTAAAAACCACGTGGGTAAGGCTCCTGATGATCCAAATGCCTCCTCTAAGCCTTGTAAATATGTAAAGTTGTCATGTATTTCATGCTCATAATTTGTTGTGGACGTGAACTACCAGTTTTTGCTTGTGTAACTTTATTTCAAAGTGTTTGTCATGAAAGAGGATGGGAAGAATGGGAAAAACACTAAGTGAAGAATGATTTGTGCTAATCCAGGTGACATTCATCAGCTATTAGGCTGTCTTCTCACTTTTGTCAGCTGCACTGTCATAGGTAAATACCTCAGGGCAGTGGCAGTTGTTGTGTGGTGTCTGCTGTGTTTTGGGGTGCCCTGAGGACCCAGCTGAACAACTTCAGTGCTTACAAAGGATCTGCCATTGCTTGAGGTGGAACATGCAGAGCACATACAGAAACCAGGAGGCAAATGGTAATATAAGATCACCTGGGAGTTACACTTGACCTAACGTTTCATCCAGTTCTGTATAATGAAATCGAGAGAGTGGTGCTTGATAACTAATTAGGAACTGGGAATTAAAACTGATATTGCTAAGCAGCAAATACAGTTGCAACTGAGAGGATTATAGGAACAGGCACAGTTCAGGACTGAAATATTCATCTAATTATTTCCAATTCCAGTTATGCCCAATGCATGAACTGAATGTTCAGCAGCACCTGGTGTGTCTGTTACCCACTGAGCTCCCAGCAGCAATAGTTTCACTCATTTGAGGGAGGTTTTTTTAAGGAGATCCTAAACTCTGTGGTGAAGCTTCCTTTGCTTTAATCCCAGGGACAGAAGAAAAACCCCAAAGTGTCAAATACTTTCCATGATGTTTGTGGCAGGTGGAACCCTACAATTTCTAGCTTACCATTAAAAATCACAAAACCAGAACTGAAACGTTTGTGAACAGGTACTAATGGAAACCCAATGACAGCAAAATAATAATATTCTTAATAAAGATTCAATTGAAAAATACGACAAAAATACTGCATCTTCCTAGAAGCTGTACTAGTGCAAAAATGGCAAGCAAATCTAAAGTGTTTTGCATTTTATGGATAGGGTTTTAAGCAGTTCAACTTTAAAGCCCCATATGCACATGAACTAGTTTTGAGTGTTCTATGTTTCACACTCTAGGTTTTTAGCAACTGTGTTTTGAATGTACCTACACTTGTACATTAGTGGAATACTTTCCAAAGGTGATGTAGACGACCCAGTATAAAAAGAATAAAATATTTTATTTTGTGAATAATTTAAAAAGTGGTGGACCAAGCATTATATAAATGTTGATTTTAGAGATTTGCGTGTGATTAAGNCGGCTCCCCTCTTCCTCGTCCCCACCCAAACCTACTTCTTTTGTCTTTCACAAAGGAGCTGATGGCCTTAATGGTCCGCCTATTTGTTACCTGGTGACATTGATGGGAGAAAATTCCAAGACAATTCCCCAACCTCTGACAAAGCCCCATATGCACATGAACTAGTTTTGAGTGTTCTATGTTTCACACTCTAGGTTTTTAGCAACTGTGTTTTGAATGTACCTACACTTGTACATTAGTGCAATACTTTCCAAAGGTGATGTAGACGACCCAGTATAAAAAGAATAAAATATTTTATTTTGTGAATAATTTAAAAAGTGGTGGACCAAGCATTATATAAATGTTGATTTTAGAGATTTGCGTGTGATTAAGCAAGGTTTAAATGTCCTGCAGAAGAGGAGTGTTTTATTTAATCATGACTTTTAAAATGAGTTTGTGTTGTTTTTGTTTTTCTTTTAATCAGGAAATACAGATTCAGTGTTAATTAATGAAAACACGGTTGCTATAGGCATGATTCATTCTCGCAAAAAGGATATGGGTAAGGGAATGGATGTTTTGATCCCTGCAGAACAGAGTGGATGCCTGAGCTTGGAATTATCCATATAGTGTGTCACCCTGACTTTATGTAAAGTGTGCTGTGTGCTTTGCTGGAGCACCACGTCACTGCCAGGAAATGATGAATCACAGAATCACACAGAATGGGTCAGCTTGAAAGGGAGCACTGGAGGTCATCTAGTCCAACCTCCCTACTCGAGCAGGATCCCCTAAAGCCCATCACTCAGGACTGTGTCTAGGTGACTCAAGTCTCTCCAGAGAAGGAGACCCCACGACCTCTCTGGACAGCCTGTTGCAGTGTTCACAATGAACAGGAATCTTCACTTTCTAGACCTCTGAATTCTTGACAGCTTTGTGATTGCAGCAGTGAAAGTGTTTGTTACAGATGGTTTTTCTTTCTGTTATTTTTAAATCTTTTGGTATCCCCAAGACAGCTAGTGTGCTGGATACAGCATGGATACCAACTTCTTGCTGTTCAAGGCAACATTGTGTTGAAAGATGGGGCTTGCAAAGGCAGTGTTGGACTGGCTAGTAGCCACAAGTAGCCCCTTACTTGTGGAAACATGGTCTCTGGTGGCAGGTTTCACTGTGCCAGTTTGTACATCAGAGACCTGAATGGGGGTGGAGAAAGTCCAGAGGCAGGGACTGCCTAATGCTTTTTAAAATTCAGTCATGCCCCTGGCCCCCAGAGTGTGCTGTGGGTGGCGCAACCCATTTATCCATTTTTGATGTTGAAATTCAGTTTAAAAAGAGAACAGGTTGAAATCTTATGCCTCTCTATGCCAGTGAAAACACTCTGAGTAAGTTCAAATAGCCTGGTATTTATTCTCCCCCTCACGCTCCAAGGTTTAAAAAGAAATGATTACTTTTTTTTCCCCACGTATTGTATCTTGCAGTATCATTTCCAAATTCTGTAGCTGAGATGTAAATGTGATGGATGTGATGGAATTACTGAGTTGACTAACAAGAGCACATTAAGTAGTCATAGTGAAACTTGGATAATTGCTTGGGAATACTTGTTTTGTCTAATTTTTAAACTTATGATCCTGCCTATGCATAATCTGCATGCTTCACTGATCTTATTCCCCCTTGCCTCTTTGGAGAACCTCTGTCCCCATCCCCTTAAAATGAGTGCTCAGTCATACATGCAACTGGACATGTTCTGGGAAGGCTATTGCTCATAGAGTGAGCAAAGAGAATGGGAGAAAACAACCTGCAAACCAGCAGAAGATAAAAACAGCAATTCCCATAAATAACATGTTTTTGAGGAAAATATCTGTTCTGGGAAAAAAAGGTAATGAAGTTGAAGATGTTTCTGTGCTGTGTTATTTCAGCCCATATTCAGAACATTTTAACAGCTCATTTTGAGGACCCATTTTCTGTGTGATTCAGGTTCAACACATTTCTCCAAATGCCAGGCAAACTGCAAGCTGCATGGAAGCAGTGGGCTGCTGGTACCTGAGGCTGGACCCAGAGACAGACACGAGTGGTTGTGAACATACAGAAGTGCAGATTTACTATCTGCAATATTTTTGCAATGGTTCAAAATTATGTTATTTAGAAATCAATGCCATCAATAATGATAATGAGAAAAATAATAAAAATTACTGATTTTAATGTGTTCTTACAGGAGAAGCTGAAGGCTTTGATTCTTCTATTTTCTCCCCACATCTTTTAGAGAACAGGCTGCTGCTTTGCACACACATATAGCATACTAATAAGATATTATTTTCCACCTCTCAGATCTCTTTTGAATTCAAATATATCTATTAGCACCTTTACAACACAGCTTATGCATATCCCAAGCCTATGTGATTAACTATTTCTACTGTACCATTTGGTGGGTGGCATTGCAAATTACAGAATCAAATCAGTTTTCTGCTGTGGGTCTTAACACTGTGTATGGAAAATGCAGAGAGAAAAAAAAAAGAGAGATTTAAAGTCATTTGGATCTGCATTATTTGAGCAGGGATCCAGGGTTTGTAATTTTAAGACTGTATATGGCTTAGGATGATGACTGGTGAAGGGAAGCCTTGATAAGGGTTTTGAAGGCTGTTTCAAGAGTAGAGGTCAGTACCAGTACAAAGCTGGTGTAGGAAATGTGTATGGCTGAGAACTGTTACCCAAAGGAAGGTGCAGAACCAGGGCTGGGTCAGGACAGTCAGCAGGGTGGGCATCACATTTTCTGACTCTGGGCTGATGTATTTGGCTGTTCCTGCTATGGCAAGATGACAGTAGAAGATGGAAACAGACCTTGCATAGGGAACTGAAGGAAGAAGAACAGGGGAAAACTAGGGAAAAAAGAGCTTGTTTTGATTCAACTGTGAAATGTGTCAGAGTGCTGAGGCCAGGCATTTGCCTCCATGTCCCAGTGCCACCTTTGGGAGAACCTGCCTGGATTTTGAGGGCTCTTGATGTGGGTGAAAAAGGCAGGGAACTCATTTTGCTGCTTCTGCTGATTGTTGTTTGTCCATGAGTTTTGTGGGAGCCTGGGGCTGTCCTCACCTGGCTCCCAAGAGCAGCTTCAATACCTGAACAGTCTTGTTATGTTTTACGTTTCCAGGCAACTCTGAAGGCAGCACTCCGCGCCCAGGAGGGCATCAAGGGTCTTTCTGTTGAAGACAATAAAGGCTGAATCAGGTCTGCAGACTGCATCAATCTAGGTTGTTGGTTTTTTTTTTTCCCTGTTATATGAAATTTTTCTAGCAGACAGAAGTAGTGTTGGCTTTTCTGAAAAATGCTGATGTGTTGGTGTGATGATCCAGCTCTGGCAGTAGATGTGGGCTATGGCAATATTGACTATCATCTGCTGCCTTAGTCTCAGACTCCTGGTGACTCTACAGCTGGTGTTAAAACTAGCTTAAAACTGAGCTGACTTGATGTTTTCTTGCGCAGAACTTTTGTCATTGTGGTTGAAGCAGAGAGGACCAGTCTGCCAGATGGTGCTGCCTGTTAAGTGATGGGGTGTGGGCCTGCACCTCTTAATGCAAGAGTATAAAACTGGATTGTTTCCTTAGCTCTCCTTGAATTTAGCACCAGATCTACACTGTCTTCTGGAGGGGAGACCTGCTCTGCTTCTCATTTCTGAGGGCTGGCTTGGACAAGCATTTTTCTGACCCTGATCTCTAGGTGTTGCTTTTCATTACAGTCCAGATGGGGCTGGGACCATGTGCTCTTCTATGCTTACTTCCAAAAGACTGCAGAAATTTCAAAACAGTGTTGACTGTGGTTTCTAGCTACCTGCATGGGACAGATGTTGTAAACGGTTTCAATCCTGTCTTCAAATTGTGGGGTCTTTCTTGAAGATACTACTTTTTAATTTAATTTTTTTTTTGTCCTTAAAATCCTTGCTGCTAATAAAGCTGCTTGTCAGGGCCCTTTTGTAGAGTACTGTTGTCTTTTGTGCTGTAACCTGCTGACTTACTGTCATCATGAGCCATTGCCATTGGAAAAACTCTGTCTTTGCATTTACAATAGGGATGCTTAATGGATTTGACAATCAACAACTCTTGCATGTTAGATAAGCCTGAGAGACTAATTGTTATCCTAAACTGCATGAGCTGAGTTTAACTTGGGTGTTCTTTACTCACCTTCTGGTACAAGACTCTGAAGCCAGTGTCAACATTTTAAAGTATATACAATTCATGACTTGTCAGATTGTAAGAATAGCTCCATTATGCTCAACCAAAGGCCCATCAAGCTCAGTATCCTGTTTCTGACAGTAGCTGATAATTAAGGAAAGGGTGTAGCAGCAGGGAAACTATTGAGTGATATTTCCCCAATATGTTCTCCCACTCCTCAGCAGTTCATGGCTTAAAGATTTCCTCATCTCTGTGTTAATAAGTCTTTGTGGCCTTATCTTTTGCTGATTTGTCAAATTCTACTTTCAGCATCTGCAACACTTTTAGCCATGAGTTTAGCAATTTAATGATTCACTCTGTCAGAAAGTCCTTGCTTTTGTTTGTTTTAAAGCCCTTTTTGAAGATTTCATGTGATGGCCGCCCTCCCCCCCAGTTCTTGTATTTTGAGAAGCAAAACTTTTTTATTCATCTCCTTCATGTCACTCATGATTTTATAGAGCTCTAATAAGAACCTAAACTGAATGAGTTTTAATGTATGATTTAAGGCTCTGTATTATGTCTTATGCTTTCTGGCTGTTTATATTCCATTTGCTTTTGCTTTATGTTTATTTTATCTTTATTTCACAAATTTAATAATTTTGAGAAGATTATTTTGTCTAATTAAGGTGGAATTAATCCAGAGACAGTGATAATTTGAGAGCCAGGGTTTGAAGGTAGTTTATTTAATCTATGTGTCTTCAAATCCTTTGGATTCAATTTTCCCAGCTTTCATACTGATGGATGCTGTATTAAATTATTTAAATAGATGAATTAAATTTGGAGCAAACAGAGGCTAATGCATTTCACCCTCAAATAACACGCCTGTGTAGCCAGGGAGCTTTTCTGGGAGAACTGAGGAGACAGTTGGGAGCTGGAAGCACTGTATGCAAAGCAGGGGGCAAGGGCTACAAGAAAACCCCTTTGATTTATCCTCTAGAACTAATTTGTCGATTCCATGTGGTCAGATTAGCAGAATGGAGCCAAGAAAGAAACCTCACAGAGACTGACCATGTGAGATGAAATAATAAGCAGCTGTTGCTCAAGAGAAAGCTCAGACCAGACTTGCAGAAACGTAATTAGCAGCCTGCTGGCCGAGCTGTTTGCGTGCCCAGAGCCTGTACAATGCCTTTCTGGGGACAGTGGTGATTTTGAGTCTCTACTTTGGAGAGAGCTCCTTTCTCACTAAGAGTCAGGACGAATGGGAAGGGATAAAAGAGATGGAAAAGAGCAGAATATGCTGTGTAATACTCGGAGACACTAGATGGGGATATTTGCTCACTCTGTGGCTCTTGGTACCCCACACAGCTGTGGTGGTGATGTTGCCGAGGTACAAGGAGGGCTGGTGACATCCAAAGGGGGGGGATTGATCAGAGGAGGTTGTGTGGGACTTGTGGGGTAACCTACACCGTTGTTGCCATTTGCCACTCTCAGGTTTCCATCTCAAACACAGCTGGTCTGTACAGCTCAGGACATGCTGAGGTCTCTCCTGGCTGTGAAACACAGCTCAGCATCGGATGGGACAGAGTGATCATGGTTCTTCCTCTGCACCAGGAGGAAGAAGGGACAAATCTTGCCCATGGAAGAGGGAGAACCAAAACCATGGCATGTTACCTTTGCAGACATGAAGCATTGCTGCTGTAGGTGTCATTGGTGTACTTTTGTGGCCAAGAAAGGAACATGAAGCTACTTTTTGTATTCCTTTCTTTACACATGTTTGGCTTGCCAAGTGAATGCTGTTTAAAGTAGGAGACTCCTTCCCTGACTCTGAAGTCTTGGCTGCCTGTGATGTGTGACCCAGGGTGAAGATGGGCTGCTGAGGCTACTGCCTCACAAGGACATGACTGTTGTCTTTGCAGGCCCTTGCAGAGCCACTGGGCAAGGGTGGGCTTTGGGCTCTCCCAGAGAACAGCAGTCACAAGCACAGGGGATTCACATGTCACTTATACATGAACAGATTTCAAAGGTGCCCACGGGATGCAAGACAGATCTGATGTGTTCTGGATCTGTGGGATGCTGGTGGCAGCGCTGGTTAATGTTGCTGCACATATTTTGTGTGTGGTCAGGCTGAAAAAAGGGCTTGAAAGCAAATAAGAAAGCTTTGAATTCTCTTGTTAGGCTGATGAGTAGAAAATGAAGAAGAAAGTTTTGTTGTTGCCAGTCTTCAAAATCTGTAAAGGACAGACCATTTCTCTTAGTAACTTGTGTCACTTGTAGGACAGATGTAATAGAAACCACTTGGTTCTATCAAATACCTGCATTTAGTGCATTAGGAAGCTCTTCAGATTGTTTTTGTTGTTTGTGCTCACATACAGTCTGGGGCAGAGGCTCTGGGTAACAACCATCTGTCAATACCTGTTGATATCAGAACTTGTTTCATCCTTGGAATTACCATCACATCACGTGGTCGGTGAACTCAAACAATAGAGAGGAAGCTGCTGAGTCATAGACAGGTCCCCACATTTGCTCGTGTTTTAATGATTTATGTTTTAATCACTCTGACATTAAACACTCCCTGTGTCCTGTTTCACCACCACTGGTTGCCATACTGTGCCCAGCAAGGAAGTTAAGTCGTAGATCCTACATGATCTTTAAGGTCCCTTCCAACCCAAACCATTCTATGATTCTACTTCCCTCAGTTCATTTGTGATACAGAAAACTGAGATCTTCTCTGAGTTCCCTTTTGTATTCTAGAATTTTTGGAAAGTTTTGGCTTTGGTATAGTTCAATTTCAAAAGAAACAAAAATTCTTTTTCATAGCTTCATTCTACTTCTCTTAAAGCTTGCCTGTTGCAGGTTTTCTGTACTGCACAGCAGTTCACCATGCAAGCACCTTCTGTGTAAGATTCACAGCTGATGGGAAACGCCTGGCTGAGCTAGGGGAGATTTTTATATTGTTACATTTACATTTTCTCAGGATCAGAAGGCTGCCTGAGCTAGATTATTTTCTTGGTTTAGCTTCCAACTCTCTTTTTCTTTTGCTCTTTTGCTTTGACAGTATATGTTTAGATGAAAAAAAAAGGGGTGGAGGAGGTTTGTGAGTGGCTCCTTTGATGAAACATTAATTGGTATCTACACGTGCAGAGGTAACAAACTGCTATTCTTGAAATGGGATCTCTACCCTTTTTGTGTGAGGGCTTATATTTCTGAAAGAGATGGATTTTATAAGCTTATTTGGTTTGGTTTTTTTTTTTTTTTTTTCAAGTGGAAACAAAGTTTTGTCTTCAACAAAGTCCAGTCTCCAATCCCTGACTTTGGGCTTGCCTACGTTTGGAAATGTACCAAAATAACCATTCCAGAATAAGCTCCTAGGAGGATATTTTAGAACCAGATTAAATTAAATTGGAAATAGGAACTCTTATTTTGGAATAAGAGTGTCCGCTTTGGGATTTATATTGAAATAAACCACCTCAGAATAATTGTAGCTATTCTGGTATATTTCCAAGAGCAGACAAGAGCTGAGCAATGGTCTGAAATAATGATATTAAAATCTCATGGATGTGATGGATAATGGAGAAAAATGTCAATACTGAGTTAGAACAAATTGGAGTGAGTGTGTCTGATGGTGTCATACACTTGTTCAGTGAGGTTTTTTCAGTTTAAGCGAAAGGTCCCACCCTTTGGGCTATGTATATAATTTGTTATTAATGTTGTAGTAGCAAAACTACCGTGTTGGGAACAGCCTTACAAGCACAGGACCCACCTCTGCACAACTTGCAGTCTAGAAATAATCCATTTGCTTTGTAATGCTAAAGATGTCAGCAAGGCTGTTTTGCAGTTAAAATAGGGGTTCTCAACTCTTCATAACACTCCTTTATAACACTTGTTTATAACACTTCTTGTTTATAACACTTATTTATAGTACTCCTTGTTCAGGCAAAACTGCTACTTGTTTTTTTTTTTTTTTTTTGAAGGAAGACAGAAGGGGATAGTTACAAGAAGACAGAAATTATAAAAGCTACACATTTGTTCTGTATTTGTAGTTATTGTGCTTAATTTACTGTAGGTAACACATGAGTCATTTGCAAGGCAAAAGCAATGAGCATCACTACATCCTGTGTCAAGGGAGCAGTGTAGCTGTGAAATGTATGTATCAGCCCTATTTACATACACATAGTATATATGGAGTGCTACTTTAAAGTAACACTTTCTCATTCAGTAAGGAATGCTCAGGCCTGAGAAAGTTTTGCTATTTTTCTTGGTAAGATTTTTTTCTTCTCCCTTTAGGCACTTTCATTTGTACCTTGAGGAGTGGAAGATTTGTCCCAAGGAGTGGAGGTTGCAGAGACTTCCTCTGTGCCCAGAAAAGGTCACACTCTGTATTTACCCATATTCTAATCTTCCATGTACTTTCAACACTATTTTGGTTCCATACTGGAGATCTAAAAAAAGATGTGGAAATTCAGTGGCACAGTTTCAAGGTTATCCCACAGGCCAGCAAATCCATAATGTGATTTTTTTCCTCCCCTTTATGGTACATCATAATAAAAGAGGTTGATATAATATGAAGTGGAAAGGCAGTTTCTTCTTATCAAATTATCATATCTAGCATCAAGCTCATGCTTGAAGGTAATTTCAGCTAATCCTTTGTAGCAATAAATATCTATTACATTTATCACATTGAATTTGTTTCCCCTTCATTTCATCCAATTACCTTTTCTACAACTGGAAAATACATCAGAGCTGTCTCAACACGTTTTTTATGGATGTTAACTTACTATTTTCTTCTTGATCTTTTGTCAAGATGAGCTTTAATTAAAATGTTCATGTAACTTGTTCAAGTTTATCCTTCAGTTTCCAGGTAATTGATGGCTTTGCTTTTAAAAGTGAAATATAGCAGTTTCAAGAACTGGGCTAGGACTGAAACTCTGTGGGTGTAGAAACTTCTATGCAGGTTGCTAAAATGCCACAGTTTAGGATGCTGTAGTCAGAGGTCTGTGAGCATTACTATTAGAAATACCTTTATCTGTGGTTTGCTGTTTTGCTGTTAAAATTCCCATAGATATAAATAGCCTCAATCAGCCAACCTTTTTTCAAATTAAAAAGACATATGATTTCACAGTGTGAAAATGCAGTTGGTGCTGCTCACTGGATAGGTTTCTGCCACTCAATAGCTCTGTGACAGTGACACTGTATCAGCTTCTAGAGGGCAGCAGGTTTTCCTACTGTTTTCTTATAGAGCCTGAGCTGTGGGTTCCCCACATGATGGCACCTCAGGGATTCCTTCTCTGAAGGGAGTGTTTGTAAAGTTTGTGTACACAGTGCAAGGATGGTGCTGCTGTCTTATCAATTGCATCTCATGTCACTTTCAGCTCCTTATCCCCATGTACAAATTATGGTATTAGAGCAAGATGTGTGGGTTGTTTATATGAGTTGTTCATATCCCATACAGGCTTTCTTAGCTGGGGTGATGTGAGGCCAGAAGATGGATTAAGACAGAATGAACTGAGTGATTCAGGAATCTATGATTAGTAAAGGGTTGTCATTAAATGGGGGAGTTTTAATTGAACTCTGCAGCCTTGGCTGCTTTTCTACAAACTACTCACCAATCCTGACAGTAACAAATAAGGTAAAAATCCTTGCGATAGGTATCTTGTAGATGTCACGGTAACTTCCCCATGCCAGTGATGAGCAGCAGGATGCTGGATGAGCTATCCAAGCTGCTCGGCTGTACAAGTTGCTTCACCAGATGTACACAAAGATATTGTGAAAGCAAGTTGGAATAAGGAAAGAAAATATTGGGAGACTATTTTAGCCAAGTGACCTTGAAAGAAACATCTACAACATTTTGCACAAGTGCACAAAAACCAGCTCCTCCTTAAGAGAGGGGAAAGAGTAGATGTCCAGAGGCTCAACCATAGGAGTGTTTCCAGCTATCAGGGTGAAATTTCTCTCCTCGTTAGGGCCAGCCTGAGGAAAAGTATAGGAAAAAGGATTAATTTCTTTGAATGTCTTTATTGCCTCCTTCTCAGCATATGTCCTTTAAAGGAGGTGATACAGGAGACTAATTACTGAGGTTAATGTCCTGAAATTCCTCCTTACTCAAGGCTATTTATGTGGTTGAGGAGATGTTAATATCTGCAATCAGTCACAGAGTCACAGGGGAAAGTGCTGATCTTTTGAAGACTATAGGACTTAGGGCCCTGAATTCAACAGTCAGGTGTTTCCTGAAATCCTCTCTTTTTATTTCAACCATCACAGAAATCCCAAAACGGTTGATTGCAACAAAACATTTGCAATATGAATGCAAGAAAATGTAAATCCTGACTTAAAAAGGGATGCATCTCCCCATCTGTTCTGATACCTATTTAGAAACTTTCAGGTTTTAGGCAGAAATTGGCAGATTCTCTCAGCAGGGAGGACTCCAGGTGGTTGCTGCTCTGCCCTGGGTTCATTCAGAGCATGACACGGAGGAGGAGCTCTGCTGCTCTGGGATGCTGTGCTGCTGGAGAAGAAGTAAAACGGCCCTAAGGCAGGCTCACAATGCAACAGACTAAAGGAAGATCTGGCACATACCCAAAATGTCTATTCCCTTCTGCTCTCCTGATGCTTCATCAATCATATCACCTGTGTATCGTGATTGTCAGTATGGCAAAAAATATTTGGAGCATTCTGGTTTCCTCTTACACTGGCAGAGTGGTTTGTTACTGAAAAAAAGCGCCTTTTCATGGATACTAGTTCCTTAAACAGGAACATCCACCTGGGAAGAGAGTCCACAGAAACAAACCCACTATGGTAAAAATCTGTGGAGCTCTGCAATTTATACTTTTTACAGAACGATAAATAAGGATATCTTAATCCACATTATCATGGTTACATCAGTCAGGCAAAAAGGTGAAATGTATTCAGAACCACCCTTTTTTCATACATTCAGACACCCAGATCTGCTCTGGGTGCCAGGGGACAGTCTTGTCTGGAGCTGTGAAAGCTCCTGACTCCAGAGAGTCAGCAGAACTCTTACAGCTCTGGTTACCAACCACTGCCCCTCAAACAAGACACAACACCTGCACTGATGGAAAAAGCCAGCAAAACCCAAACAAGCCATACTCCCAGCTTTTGCAGATGTCTTTGACACACCAAGATACAGCAAGGTAAGGGCACAAGCACCCTTTCTTTCTCTCCTCACAGGCCATCTTTGAACATTTATAGAGGCACCAGTAGACAAAAAGTGCTTAAAACAGTTAAAAACAAGCTTGAAACAAGGGAAACTCCCTTGCAAGCCTGCACCTTGTCTGCTTAAACCACCTGACCTCTAGAGCATCACTCCAATACAGCCTCCAGTGTCTGAGTCAAAAGTGCAGCTACGTCAGCAGTGGCCTCTTTCACCTTAGAGCTCCTGAACTGAGCACCTCCACGCAAGAGTGTTTCTTTTCCTCTGGGAGCTCTGTGCCACACACTTATTTGATGATAAAATATTTGACCATTTTTTCTACTACACAAATAAACAGATCTTAGTTGAAATATATGTAAACCACTATTTTCATATTTCCAAGTTTTTAATAATAATAATATTAGATAAGCTGCCACTTGGACTGAGACCAAATGTAGCACAGTAATAATTTTGAAACATTTTAAATATCAGAAATGTGTAAAATGAAGATTGCATTTAAAGGTTTTTTCCCAACCTTTTACCCACCCTCAAAGCCTTGAGCAAGGGAATAAGTGTAGCTTCAAATGGGAACTTTAGTAGAATTCAATTTTAAATTCAGCACTCACTAATGTTATTATATCCTTTCTGCGGTAAAGCTCAAATGCCTGGCGGTCTCTCCGTGATTCCCTGGCTGTAGGCAGCACTCACCATGTACTTTTCCAGAGATTAGAGATAGAGGCACTTTCATAATACTGATTTTGGTGGTGCATCTTCCTCGTTTCTTTCTTACTTGAGGGCAAAAACCAGATTATCTTGTTCTGAGGATATCTGACAGTGGCTATTCCATGTCTGGCAGTCACTACAATCTAATTCTTCTGGACTTAATTACCATAATTTATTCCCTGTAGATGGTTTCCAAAAATAGAAGTAGGTATGATCCTTGCCCTACAAGGCTCACAGAAAAGACAGAGAATTAAAAAGACTGGCAGATAGGGGAGAAAAAGTAAAAGGAGCAATGGCTATGGTAAGTACCTAGAGAGAAATAAATTAAATACAAATTAGTCCTTTGGTGTCGTAGTGAGACTGAATAAGCAAGTTTATTAAAGGGAAAAAACATAATTCAACTGAAAGATAGAGATGCATGAATAGCTCTCAGAATAACATGCAGAATGTCAGCGTCCTGATGGTATAAACCCTACACTACAATTGAAATGGCCTTTTCTGCGTTCAAATCACTTATCTCTGGTGTTGCCCTGTCAGCAAGTAATTTTGTCCTTCCTTAGGTACCTCATCTCTTTCATATAGCTGACTTCAAAATGAGTCATTATCTCATTTCCTTGTCACATCCCAAATTGTTTTTGGAGACTGTCGGGCTCTCCGCAAGCAATGAAGGAGCTGTGAGCACAGGCCCTGATGTCCAGACCCCTCAGCAGAGCTTAGGTCACACTTCACCCTCCGGGCTGGATGCTCTTGTTGCTTGAGGATTTCCTGAAGGTAAGGAAGCCCTTTTTGTAAGGCAGGGATGTGGACACTGCACACCCCAGACCTGCTGCTTCTCTCCAGGTTTCTCATATCACTTAGTGTCTGCTGCAGTAGTCTCGTGTGTCCTCCCATGCAGTTGTCTTCACCCTGTCCTTGTGACATGTGGCCTCTGATGTTCCTCTCTGACAGATGACTGAAAACTTGATTGAGTTTTGCAGAGGAAACCCTCATGGGACAGGCTTGAGCCTGGCTCTTATGTGGTCTCCTGTGGAGGGGAGGTCATGCCTGGCTGAAGCAGCCACACAGAAGGGAGTATCCCAGGTATGAAGGTACTCCCGTGGTCACCCAGCAGTCTTAGCCCCCTCAACTCAGGTTGCCATGCCCTAGGCTTTGCTGGTTGCTCTTGTGTTTTGCATTTCTACATCCTGAGTGTTTTCTGCTATTCAGGGGATTCCAGGCTTTACTCATTTTGTTGCTTCCTGCGAGTCTCTGTGGATGTGTCCTTGACGGATGGCACAGCCACATGCTCACGGTCATGCATAGCACGTTTTACCTCATGGGACACCTGGTGTCACCAGTGCAGAGAGCCTTGCTGCCTTCCTTGGCCTTTGGAACAGGCTGCTTTTGGGGAAAAGTCTATATCATAAGGAAGCCTCCACAGACAGAGGAAATATATCAATAAAATAATTTATTGCTCCAAATCTGAAATAACTCTGCAACCTTTACCCTAATATATCACTCTGCTTGCAGGTATGTGAGTGGTTGACTTGTCCCATAAAGCTATGGAGTTTTCTCCTTTCCTTTGTGTACAGGCATTTCTAGATAAGCTAGGGACAGGAAAAGTGACAGTGCTGATTTTGCTGTTACATCAAATATGAACAACACTTGATTTATTTAGCGCTGTCTTTTGTGCACTGATTTTGGGATCAGTCTCCAGGCCTCCATATTAAAAAGCTGCTCCCCATGTTGTCTTTGTTCTTTGCTGCTTCAATTCTTTCAGGGCAGTGAAACATCTGGCCTGAAGGTACAAGCTGCTCTGCACAGTGAGATACCAGCGATGGTGAGATGGAAATGTGCCACCTTGTCGCGTTCCCCGCGTTCCCCGCGCGCGCTCAGGGAATGCCGCGGGGATTGCAGCTACAGGGTGATTCCTGCCCACAGCAGTGGGGCGGGGGATCCTCAGTTTGAGGAGGGAGCTGAGGGCACCACATCCCGTGGGGCAGTGGGAAATGAGGCACTCAGCAATTCCTGCTTTCCCTGCCGTTGGCTTCGTGTGTGTGTGGGTGTACACGCTGTAGGTGTCTCAGACTTGTTAATAAAGCTGAGGATATGAATAATACTTAACTGCTATTGCATGATGCTTCTGCCACTGCAGTTCATTGGTAGCAGTGGTTGGGTGAGAGAGGGGATGGTATGGAGGCACAAAACCTTCATCTTCCTGCCATCTTTCTGACTCCATTTCACTGGGAACCGAACAAATCACAGTGTTTTAACTGGAGAATATTTTGACTAGAGTATTTCTTTAGAAAGACAAAGAAATCTGTGTGATTGAGTAGGCACTATTAAGGAATTAAAAAATATAATGTTTTCTTCTGGGTTTTGTGCCACTGGTGGTAGTGCTGTTCAATATCAGTTTAAGAATATGTCTGTCTTAATATAGCACATATTTTCTTACATCCTTTTTATGCAAGAAGAATGCTTTTTTATTTCTCTTTTAGATAAATAGATAAATATTTAGATAAATTTAAAAAAAAAAGAAGAGAGAATATTTACATTTGTGATTTCTTATTGTTAGTTTGCCATGATAGAAAGCTATGAAACACCTTTCTGGGGAAGAGAGGGACCAAAAAATAGCTTTCAAGGAAAAGTAAATAGTGAGGAGAAAGGATGCACTAAGCTAAGACCTCACCAAAAAAACACAGCACCACGGAAATGGGTCTGGCTACAAGTACAAGGCATAAACAAAAGCGCTCTGATTAGTCAACTAATCTGCTTCTTAGGTTTATTAAACATGACAAGAAATCTAATAGAGAACAAAATCAAGGTGTTTGTAAAACACTAAAGGTGAAACTGCTTGCTGTTTACAACCAGTGATTTTTATGTTGTGTTTCATAAGAACTTCCTGTCTCTGTCCAAAACAGAACCAAAAAAAGAATAAAATAAATAAGAAATGGTGCATTGTGATCACAATCACAGGCTGTTTATATGTATGCTTCAAATTAAGGGTTTGGTGTCATGGAAACAGCTTCTTCATTTGGAAAGCTCTGCGGCAGTGTGAGAAGGAGAAGATTGGAGAGGGCGAGAGGAAGAGGGAGCGCAGGAGCGCGGCCGTGCAGCCTTCCCAGCCCCGGCGGCTCCCTCCCTTCCCCGGGGACAGCGGAGCGATCAGGAGGGCAGGGCTCCCGAGCTGCCTGCCCTACCTTGCTCTGGAATGATGCAAACCATCCCCATCCCCCCTTTCCTGTTTGCCGTCTGCAACAGTGCATGTGGCTTTATTATCATTAATGCAAAGTGAAGTGCTAAATACTTTTTAAGGGAATTTTCTGTAGTAAGGGGATGTGTGTGTGTATATACATATCTATATGTGTGTGTGTGTGTGTCATGTATTTTTGTATATGGACTGTACCTGAAAAAAGTATTTATCCACTACAGCAAATGAGTCCGGAATGTCTGTAAATACTGTTTGTTCGGTTCTGCTTGTGTACATATATGCATAGTATGTTTTGTGTAATTTAATGCTAAAGAGACATTCTCTGTTGCTCCACATCAAAGGAAAGAAGTCATTTGTGTAAGGAGCTTCTAAAATTTAACGGGACAGAAACCTCTCCAATGAATACAGGATTACAATAGATGGTTGGGAATTAACACCACCACTTGCATTGTCCTACCTTCGATGCCAATTTATGCTCATTTTGTGGGCACAGTTCAGATTGCTCAGTAATTGATTACATTAAGCAGTAACAGAAGAGCTTTGCAGGGACTAAATTAAGGGCATGTGCTACATTTCTGCTGTGTTGCTGTCATGCACATCACCAAGGAGCAGAAACAGACCAATCCAGTACAACAGATTTTTTTAAGGCATAGTAAAGTTGGATCTAAGATCCCGAGGTGGGATCATGTGAAGGCAGTGGAGGTGTTCTCTGCTCCTTCACAAAACTCAGGTTGGCATCACAGAAGGATCTGGTTACAGGGCAGTGCAAATCATTTGCTCCTTTCACAGTGGGACCAAACATGTCCTTTCCTTGGGCTCCCAGATGAAAATGCCACTCCGTTGTCCACCCAACTTTTCAATCCAGCTAGGTGTGAAAATTTTGGTGATTTGGGCATTTTGTGATAGCGCCCATATCTTGGGAGACCTGTAAGACAAGTGGTTTCATTTCAAAACCAGAACTGAGCTGTGTCCCCAGCCCAGGAAGAAAGAGCTGTCCACATCAAAGCAGGGCTTGAGGCTGGGGCCACAGTATCTTTGGAAAGGGAAGAGTCACTGAGGAGCTGCTGGCTGCCTATGCAAGCAGGCAGCCCCAGGGGAATGGGGGCAGTTGCAGGGCACCCACAGTGTGGGTATGGTTTACAACCAGCTTTCACTGTGCTTGTTCCCCTCTCTGTGCTCACCCCTGGAGGTGTCTGCCTGTGGTTTGGCTTTCTGTCGGGGAGGAGTTTCTGTACACACTGCCTGATCTCACTCCACCAGGCTGGTCATGTGGAAGGGCAGGAAAGAAGTTCCAGGAAAAAAAGTAAATGTATTTCTCTGAAACAAATCACTTTGGTTTAAAGCTGTCATTTACCTTCCCTATATCTGAAAGAAATGGTGTTTCTGTGAACATCAGGACCAAAAAAACAGTATTGTGTGTGTTTCTTTTTTTAGAAATAATTTCCAATTTAAGAAATATGCTAAATGAAGCACCTACCCACTCAAACAATCTGGGAGAGAGAAAGAGCGCAATTCTTCCCACTTCTGTTACAGTTCCTGCACCAGCACAGGGGTCTCCCTGTTAATGTTGCAGGAAGGATGCTTCTGGTGCAGCAATGAATTCTCCTGAATGAATTCCAGTGCAGCAAAATCAATGTGCAACTTTGGCACTGGGTGTTCATGAAGAAGAGTTCAGTGTTGCTGTGAAAGGTGCTCAGCACTGCAGTGGCAGCATCTACTGGGAAGACTCTACCTAACAAAACCAGCTCGTTCTTGTCTGCTGTGCAGAAACAGGTGTGTTAAAGAAACTGGAGCTGGAATGAGACTTGAGAAAAGTGCTAAATTCTCAGAGAAAAAATGTCTCATTAATGCAGAGGAAAAAAACCCCAACAAACCCTTAAAATTACAGAAGTTTTTCTGTCTTAAAATAGCTTAATAGGTAAGGTAGAAAAGCTTGAAATTTCTTTATTCAGAACCAGGCAATGGAGTGAAGTGTAGCTGAATAGTTGTGCTTCAGACTTTCGTTCCCTTTATTATCAAAAGCAACATGAAAGGCATAGAAGCTTGGGCAAAAGAGAAATGACTGTGCAATCTTTCTTCTTCTTGAGTTGTGCCTTTGTGCATGACTTATTCCAGTATTTCCAAAGGAATTGAGGAGCAGGATGAAGAAGTGTGCATTTACATTAGTGGTTTTGTTCAGATCTGGGCTGCGTTTTGAAGCAGCTCTTCCAGTTGCCTGCACTGACGTCACTTGGTTTGCGTTACCAAGTGGTCTCAGAGCTCCTGAGCTCAGCTCCTTCTGGGTGGAGACCCGTGCTCCCACCGCTAATCCAGCGCCTTGGATCAGCCTACACTGGGCCTGAAGTAAATCCCCCTCTCTCTGCTCTCCCTGGTTTTTTAAATAATGTGTCATTAGGTCCTCAGCACTAACCATTTATCTCCACATAGATCTTTTAATTGCAATCTAGACACAGCCTTAGGCTACGGAAATGTCTTCAGTTTCTACCCCAGTGCTCCCCATCTACATCTTGGAAGATCTTTGGCTTTCCCTCATTCAGAGGATTGATAGTAGGTGCCCAGTAAAGCTTTATCTGCAGGAGAAGCAGCTGTTTAAGTGGCAATTATTATTGGTAAGTGTGAGTGGTACAACCTTTTTCTGTCTTTCTCCTGAATATGCAATGCACGAAATTCCCCTGAGAGGCAGGGTCATTAAGGAGCTATCTAGATACATATGCTTTTGCAAGTTTTTCATCTAGCTCGGAGGTGGGAATGCAAATTCTGAAACTTGGGGACATCCCGTGGCTTTGTAACACTCTCCAGGAGAGAAGTGCTCATTGAGATGAATAGCTCTCACTCATTCATATTCCTCGTTTACTCATGTAACATTTATAATATGGGTAATATTCCTCCTTTTATAATAGCTCAGTGTGAGTTACAGATAGAACTTAAAATTACACTTCATTGTACTTAACTGTCTCAGTTGAGGCTTTACAGACCTGTGCAAGCAGCAGAGCAAAGCTGCTCCCTCGCAGTGGGAGCCTCAGGAGCACTGTGCTGCAGGCAGATGTGAACACTGGATTTCCTTCAGGAATAACAGAGGAGGTGGGGACTCAGGCCTACCTGGTTTCCTGTCCCTGACCTCCCCAGATGTGTTGGTTTGCTGTGGGAGCCAAGCTTCCTCAGGCTTCTCCCTCCCCACCTCTTCTATCCTTTTCTTGGGTCTTGTCTTTAGGGTGGGGAGCCAGCAGAAGCTGCTCTGGTGATGCTGGGAGACCACAGTAGAGGAACACTTGTGCTGGAGGCCCTTGCTCCTGCTTCACAGGAGTCTGGCTCCACATTATTCTTCAGAGGTAGGGATATGTTTTTTGTAAACTCAGTGTGTGTGACAAGGTGGTTGCTAAAGAACGTAATATTTTTTCCATGCAAGAGGACACAAACAGCTCTTGTATCTCAAAGGACACCTCTCCAGTGCCATACAGTTGGATGGTTGGACTCGGTGATCTTAGAGGTCTCTTCCAACCTTAATGATCCTGTAACGATTCTCTGCTTAAAACAAAGGACTCAGGTGCTGCCCTGTTTCTCTCTTCAGCTCTGCACTACCATCCTTTGTCTCACCAGAGATGTGCATTTTTACATCAATACCAACAAAAAACATCCTAGTGGATGTTACACAGTCCTTGAGTTTCTTCTTTGTTGGGATGTGTACTCTGCTTCAGGGTAGTGTTTTCTGTATTACAGTTTTTTTTTGTTTTCCTCAAAGTGGTTTTTTTTGGTCTGGTTTTGGAAGAAGATCATGGCTGCTTCATGGAATCAAAGCCTATGAAAAAATTTCTTAGCTAATCTTTTTAGATGTAAAACTTTCCATAAGTATTTTTCACAGACTTTTTAAGACTCCTGCTTGCTTCAATAGCTATAGCACAAAGACTTGAAAAAGATGTATCTGAATTAGTGGAGGTCATTAAAATAGTTTTTTAAACTATAGAACAAGAACTTAAAGTATGATATCAGGTGTGAAAATGATTGGTACTCATGACAGACACAGCTAGAGAGGAGAGAGAAAGGAAAAGTAAAGTCCCAGCGATAAAATCAAGCAAGTGTGTTTAAGAAATTCTGCTCAGTCCTTACAGTAGAATTTCAGTTCATCTCTAGGACTATGAATATTGTGCATGTAAAAATGATTTACAAAAATTCCACCTTGTTCTTCTCAAGACAGAAAGGAATGACTTGGCCAGCTTCATTGCCAGGCCAGTATAAACTGGGCAGTAAATATAAGGAAAGTAAATTGAAAAAAATATGGACAAAACTTTGAGCAATTGACCTGGGTCAGGAAGGAGGGAGGAGGAACTTCAGATGGGACTGGTGTGGTGCTGTTGCTTGGGAAAAAGGCTTTTGTTTTCATCTGTATCCCACGTTGTTAAGACACGTGTGGGGAATGCTTCTCATGTGACGGAATGTAGCGGTTTGACATATTGCACTGGCCTTTGTCTTAGCAGAAATACAGTATTTTCTATTCTGAAATAAAGAAATAAAATCCATCTTTCTTTCCATCTACTTGAATAGGAGTAAGATTGGACCCTAAATATTTTAAATAGCTTTGTGTTGAAGTTCAACATGATCTTGGTCAAAATTAAAACATTAACTTGGGAACAGAAACAAAGTCATGGGTGAGGGCATAAATGACAGCTGGGGAAAAACGACCAGTCAACAAGTTATTATTCTCATCTTCCCTTTCAGCTTTCATTACACATCACCTGATACTCGGGAGGGATCAGTTTGCTGTTGAGAACTGTAGGCACCACCTCAAAACAAAGAACAATAACTGCGAAATGCAGAAACTCTCTAGCACATGAATTCAAGGTCTTGCTGTAGCCATGGTGTTTGTTTTTCTGTAAGTGCCTTGGATGGTGGCACTGCTGTCAAATGCAGAATGTTGAGGTCTGTAGATTACAGTAAAAGGAGGAGGATGATGCAAACAATTGTAGACACTTAGGTAATCTACATTTTACCAACTTAGGTAAAAAAATCTTCAAGGAAGACATTTCAGAAAAAAAACCCCATAAAAGCAGCATGATGTGAAAAACCACATTGTTCAAAGAGCATAACTCATAAAAGATGAGGTTTTTTTCAGGCTAAAGAAGCACTGACTAGCCTGCCATACAAGGAAATGACTAGACCCAGTCTGAGTTAGTAAGGAAAGCTAACATTCTTCTCCCAAAATAATTTAAGCATATCTGGAAAGTGCTAAGCATCTCTTGATTTAAGGAAACGAAATGTTTTGCTCAATTCCAATTTCAGTTGCTCTGTTTCAAATGCAAAAAAGCAACTTCAGCCAATAAATGCCTTTGGAAAAGGAAGGAAGTAGCTCAGAATAACTGTGTTGGCAAAAATCAGATTCCACTTGGTTATAAAAAACTTATTGAGAGAAGGGCTTAATGTGTGCATTTACCAGATGAAAAATGAAAAAATAGAAAAATAATGAAAGAATTTTACTGTACCGTATTGGGTATTTCTAAGAATTTGCATAGTGGGTTTTTTTTTAAAAATCTATGTTATAATTTTGGGGGTGCTTTGTCAGACTGTGTGTGTGCATACAAATAACAGAGAAAAGAAACTTCCAAGTGCTAGAATTGGCAAGCTTAATTTAGATTTTTAAAACAATCAGTGCTGGTGGTGATGGTAGTAGTTATCTTTCTGTGTACACTTTCTAACATGACTCATTTGGTTGTGATTAAAAATTTAAAAAGCCACTTCAGGCCACTTCAGACTTTCTGCAAATCCCTGTATTTGTGTCAATGGGCTCATATGCAATTTTAACTCAAAAAATGCCATTGTAAATCTGCCTTCTGGCACCTAGGATGTTAATAAAAGACAAGGTCATGGGCAAAATTTTCCTCTTCTATCATTGCTGCTGTAAATGGGAGATGAGCTTGTACTTTCAGAGCAGAGTTTGGCCTTTAATTGGTGTTGGCTCATCCTGTGTGATCATGAAACATTATAGTAACACATGGGATTTTTATTGTAATTTCTTTGCAAGGGACATTCTTGCTTTTTTTCCTTCTCTCTAGATTGTTGTTTATCCACTCTGCCAAGAGGAGAATACCATTTATTCTGTAATGATAATTCTGTCTCCAGCCCGATGAGTGGATGCATCAAGATTTGCTGGTTCATGTTTATCTCAGCTATTTGGTGAAACTGTGGAAGCACTTTTGCTAAACCCAGCCTCCCTATCCATGTTTTCCTTTGGCTTTATTCATAGGGCAATCTGAGATTTTTTCTATGTATTGCAAAGGTTTTCATTACACCTTTTCCTCATCTTTTAATCCAAATCTGGAGTTCTCAGCGAAACCAACCATTCACATTCAGGGCTGTGTCCTTATCTTTTAAAGGATGTGAAGATCTGAAAAGCTGACTTTAGTCAGCTGCTCATTTTGCCTACAGGTTCTTTGTGGGACTCCACAGAGGGTTTTTTGGTATGTATTTCAGACTACTGAGAGGGCTAAAAGGGGACCGGTGTGTTTGCATTATGGAGGAGGAGAAATTGATACTTTAGGAAGGCTGAAGACAAGGCTAGGAAGTCAAGGGGGGTAAGGAAATATTTTGATAAACACTTCTGTCTGCTTCTCATCTGTGGTTATGTGGGTCTTGTACTTTCACATCTGGTTCTGTTTTTGGCGTCTGAGGTAAAAAGGCTGTTCTATATTGGAAGTGTTTTAGAAGTAATTCCTCATTTTTTTTGTTTTATTTTGTTCATTTTACAATGGGGTTGTTTGTTATTTTAGAATGAAGACTGTGCTAGCATGACTATGCTGAATTTCTCAAGGGTAAACTGCTGCACATACCTGAAGCCACAGTGAAAATCAACGTGGAAATCCAAGTCAGGACAAAGCAATTTGTTTTATGAGCAGGGTGATTCACCAGAAGCAAATGAAAGATACAGGAGAATCAGTCTGATGTCAGCAGAAGATTAGTAACACATGAGGATTTCTCATAAAAATCCAGTTCTGACTAAATGTTTTTGTTGTCAACAACTGCTGCTGAAATGACACACGAGAAGAAATACCCTACTTCATTACAATGCTCAGAGTCTTTCTCTCTTCACAATATAAATGCACCAATTTTCTTTGGCTTTTATAGTTCTGGCAGATAAAGTGTAGAGGGCTGCTTGAAAGATCACCTAGTTTAACCTTTATTAGCACATGAATGCATGAAACAGTATTAAGTAGAAAATAGAAATGCCTAAAGATCATATCAAATGCTCTGTTTGTATTTACAGGTTGGACTGTGATTTGTGAAGATACTGGGTGACAGGTCTTTGTCTCCTTGGCTGTTAAAAAGCAGAGGTTGGCATTCTAGAGGTAATAAAGCAAGAAAGATCCTCCATTTCTCTCTTTTGATTGCTTTACTTTTTTCCTTAAATATATTTAACAGTTTCTCTCTCTCCTGGAATAAAAAATTGTAAATTCTAAGTGTGTCATTTGGCTTTCATGACATTTTATTCAGTGTCAGAATGTGACAACGCTCATTTGTTTCTACCCATTGACATGATAAATATGGAAGTATGAGGTATAAATCTTTTTCTGGAGATGCTGTTGAATTAAAACCCTATTGTAATTTTCCTTAAAATGGAAAGTTTAATTGTGAGTTGAACACTATGAAAACATGCAGCAAATACACAGACTTTTTCCCATTTGTATCCTGTATTCTGGGCTATTGAAATCAACCTGTTGCGTTGAATAAGTCTTCTTTATACTGAGATTTGACTGGTGTGAGTAGGTTCTCTAGTGAGGACATTCACATACACAAATTGAAATTATTCTGTAAAATTTGATGGTAAGTTTCTTCCTTCCTCTAGGAACCCCGAAACACTGATGTAAAAGAGTATAAAGGGCTCCCCTGTCAGCCACAGCACATCAGTATGCAACTCGTGCATGATCCAGAGGTGTTGAACAGAAAACTCTTGTGGTAGACACCAGGAATTCATTTTCTATGGGATATAAGGAGGCATTTTCCTGAATGGAATTTCAGTTCAAATTCCATTTGCTGCAAAAAATTTAGTTCTCTGAACTTCCTGATTTTGCATGAACAAAAATGAAAGGGTGGCCTATAAATAAACCTTACCAGGAGCTACAAGCAGGTTGGCCAATGTAGCTTTGCAGTGGCAGTAGACATTGCAGTGTTTCTGTGCCAAACCAGGTTCAACAGCTTCCAATCCGTATTCTGCTGCAATTTAATATCCACCTCCCCCTACTCCGTCAAAGTCACTATTAGCCTTGTCCCTGCTTTTCTTCCTCGTGTTCCAGGCTGCAGGGCTGAGGTCAGTGAGCTGTGAAGCCTCCTGCTGTTGCTGTTTGCATTGCAAGGAATGCTCTGCGTTGGAGCAGGGAGGTGGGAGGGGGTCCCAGTGTGGGGAGGTGTAAAGGGGGCACACACAGCAGAACAGGGAGAAGGATGAGGTCAGCTGGGATGTCTGAGGGATCCCTGCTGGGACCACGACTACGTTTGAAAGGATTACGGTACCACGTCCTTGCCACACGCTGTAATTTCCCAAGTGTGTGCATCTAATCACAACTGTCACTTACTCAGATAGATGGAAAAGATTTGAGGGTTTTTTTTTTTGCCCAACATCCAATTTCCCTCATACACTACAGAGTTCAGAGCAGAACTTTCTGTTTTCTGTAAGAAAACCCGTGTCTATTGGTTTGTTAGAGCCTCTCTCTGAGGTTTCTTCCAGGGTGATGTGGGCGAGGTGTTTTGGTGGGTCTGCTCAGCATTGTGGCAGGAGGGGAGGCAGGCTGGTGGGGTGGCAGTGGGCACTGGGGCTGGGGGACCAGGGCTGGATCACTGGTGGCAGCCACGGTCAGGCTGACAGGGTCACCTTTGGGGCTTCACCTTCAGCATGCTGAGCTCTCTGTCCTCTCAAAATCGCTCAGATGAAAAATGCTGTAGTGAGAACTTGACCTTTTCCTTCCTGGTCACCAGAAGCCTGGGGAAAACAACAAACTTTCATCAAAATTGTTATTTTCTTGAGAAAAAGTCACTATTGTTTAAAAAAGAGGATCTTTTTGTGTTTGTTTTTATTTGCTGGTTTTGTTGTTTAGTTTTTTTTTGTGAGGGGAGTGCAAAAAACCCAGCTGTTTCAAGGCATGAATCAGTCTGCTATAAATCAAAGGGATGTGGGAGTGGGCTAGGCTGTCCATGGGAGTTGCAACCTTTTGTTGAGCAAGAGATTTCTTTGCTTCCATTAAAACAGTTATTAGCCAGTTCAGGACTTCCACCTTGTCTTCAACAAATCATTTTTTAATATTAAATAAAAAGCCCAGCAGAGGTTATTTCTGTCTCCTTGGCTTTGGAGGCTGGGAGCCTTAGAGAGAGAGGGTCCTGTGTAAACAGGTCACATCGTGCTTATCTCTTCAGCTGGTTAAGATGGCTTTTAATACAGCATTGAAGAAGGGGAGAAACTGTCAGAAATTTTGTTTTACGTTGGTTGACTGATGAAAGTCTCAATTTCGAGAGTAAAATGAACCCAGAGTCACAGAAAAGTCACCAAATATTCAGTATTTGCATGTGTTCACTTTCTCTGTTTTCACCTTGTTAATGTAGAAGGTCTTCAATAAATCACAGAACTCAAAACATGGGCTTTTGGGGACTAATTCTTAATTACTTAGCACTTAGAGCCTAAATTAATGTTTTTCCTGAAAAACCTTGCAAATGTCAAGTTTTAAAAAAAGAGTATGTGGTAAACATTTGAGGGTGATACCACATGTTTTGCATGTTAAACAACATGATAAAACACAATGCACCTAACTATGGCATGGCAACAGGTCTTCCAAAATTACCTGTGGTAGTTGCAAATGAATCTCACTGATTTGTTTCAAATGAGGCTGGAGCACCAAAGTATTTTAAGCAAGGTCCAGAGAAGAAAACAACCCTTAGATGAATGATAAACATACAAGAAAAATATAGGATGATAGGAGTTTTTTTTCTCTTTTTTACTTTTTCAGGATTTTTCTTTTCTCGAGCTGTCTAGTAACAGCTATGTAACTGGTGAGATGTGGACTCAATAATCGTAGAGGTCTTTTCTGATCTTAATGGTTCTATGGTTCTATGATCACTTGGTCTTGTCAGAGGGACCTTCCCCAACACGAAAGCCATTCCACAGGCAGTGCCAAACAGCTGCAGAACATGGTCATTATTCAAGCATTCATAAAAACAACCTGGTTTTATAAGTGAATATAGTGAATCCTGTAGCTGAAAAATGAATTGGAAAGTGACTAAGCAAATTCAAAGTCAGATGGATCTCTTTGGTGCAGGACCATCTTATATTATTCATGGCTCTTACTTAGATAAACTCTTCTGTATTTATGGACCAATGCTGTGTGGTAATAGGGCTGCAATAGCAACAGTGCTTTCACGGGAATGAGCAGCACAGGCAGCCCAAAGCATTTAACGGCACCAGTGTTTCCTATAAATTAAGTCTGCTACATTATATTTTATTGACAGGAAATAGCTAATTTGTCTCAAGGCATCTGGCTCTTGATTTTATTAATCTGCAGGATGCCTAAACAAAGAAGCATATATATAACATTATGTCAAAAGGATAATTATTTCTGGAAGAGTATTGCTTACATGTGAGACACTCTAGTGTTTCATATAACAAGCAGTGGAATAATTGTCAAGGCTACGCATGATCAGAAAGTATCTCAGAAGGGGATAAAAGCCAAGAACTTTTCATTGGCTTCTTGAGAAAAACCATTATCCATCCATCCATCCATCCATTCATCCATCCATCCATCCATATATATATATATATATATTTAATATATATATGTGCACTCCATCCTGTCTTTACTTATTTTTATGTATTTAATAATAGCATTTCATATTCTGTCAAATTCCATCCATGCAATTAACAGACATTAATTGAGATCCATGGTCTCACACCTGTCACTTTGATGAGAGATGGTGGGGTGGAAATGGAAGAAAAGTGAAGGGTCTGACAGCCAGAGGGGGGGCTGTCCCTTGGTAAGGAGCATGCTGAGAGTCTCCCTATGGTGTCTTCCTGGTGCTGCTGGCTCTGGGAGCTTTACTGCAGCTTTGGGGGTTTTCCTTGGAGCTCCCCTATCTGAAGTCATGTTACTATATGGCATTATGAGGAGAATTTCATTGTCAAAGAGACCAGCCTGGACTAGGGGACCCCAAAGGCCCAGAAATCAAAGTGTAAAAGAAGAAGTATCCATTCTATTTAAAATATAATGAAGGATTTTTCATAGATTCCATAGAATCATAGAAAGGCTTGGGCTGGAAGGGACCTTAAAGATCGTCTGGTTCCCATCGCCAGTGACTTCTGCAAGGGCAGGGCTGTCGGGATGTTTCCCTGAGCCAAACAGGCAGCCATGAATCTCAGGAGAGCACCAGCAGCTCCAGATGCTCCCCCTGACCCTGCCCCATGGTGGGAGCTGTGGGAGGTTGCCTGCACCAAAGCCTCACATGCCCAGCCAGGGTCCATGGGACATCCTCCTGCAGCCATGGCTCATCTTGGGCTCTGCTACCACACTTGTGACAAAGTCCCCCTCCGTGCCATCCTCAGGGTGTGGCAGAGCCAGGGCTGGCCAACCTTAAGAGGTGTGTAAGTCAGCAAGCACAGCAACACAGTAAACACAATGTGTTATTATTTCTATTTTTGATCAGCTCTGTGGCTGCTACATTAATCATTCAAGGACTTATACACTACGATTTTGCCTTCAGTCCAGGAGCAGCCTCCAGACCCCCCATTTGTTTTCCCGAGACTGCCAGCCCAAGCCTGTGAATCTTGGCTGGATGGTGAAGCCTTCAAGCTTCTGCTGGATCAGTTCTGCCAGTGACACACAGGGAGTTTGAAATCACTTCTTTAAAGCTGTGCCTGTAGTGGTGGGGCACTGACTGCCAGCCTGGGGCACTGGCATTGGAAAGAGCTCAGATCTCTTCCATAAGTTTGAGCTGCTTCAGTGGAGGTTGTGGCATCCAGCTGAGTGAGAGGGAGCTCCCTTCTGAGACAGCAGCTCCTTAAACTTCTTGCACGTTACTTTGCAAATGAACATCTGCCCAGCTTGAACCATTTTCCAAAGCTTCCCTTGTCCTGCTGGAAGCAACCTGAAGCTACAGGTGCAAGGGGTCCAGCCAGAGCACCAGAGCAAAGCACACTCACATGAACATCCTCCCCTTCCCAAGGCTGTCCATAGTCTCTGTAGCCAGTAACCATGGCAGAGGGCACCAGACAGCCTGTAGCTGTCCCATACTTCTATCTACACCTAAAGATGTAGCTGGGCTAACAGATTATAAATTCATTATATAAATAAAGAAGCAAACAAACACACTGTATAATTTATTGTTATATTGTGTTATTCTAATCTATTATTTATCAATAATAACAAATAAACACATGCTTATAAATCAGATTATATAAATAAATACTATGCAGCTGGGCTAATGTTACAAGAGTAATGCTTGTCAGTCAGCCAAAAGCACTTTTAGGTGTGGATAGCAGGTATGATGTTTGCAGAGCAGATGCTGCTTATGTTGCGTGAAGCTGTCTGCAAGTACCTCCACAGTACAGACAGGCACAATCATCTGATTCAGTTGGGATTAGGACTGTGTAATTTAGTACTGTAGAGAGATGAAAAGATTTTGGAGAGGATGCTGCCTGTTAGTGGAAAGGATAAATTGAAAGTGGTGCTAAAAAGCTTTAGGTTTTACTTTCAAATACAGGGAAAGGACACTGTAGAGAGAATTCACCCCTTAATCTCTGACTAGCAGAGGCCTGGCCACCTGACAGAGAAAATTTTCTTGAAAACTGTGGTCAGTTAGTTACTGTTTTGTCAGCAGAGGTTGTCTGGTTATCCAGAGACCACATGCATATTCTTTCTGTTTGTAAAAGCCTTTGTTAAATAATGCAGACAGTAATCAAGACTCACTCTAGGATACAGCAATATTTATAATTGTTTTTCTATGTTTCATAACTTTGCTAAAATTTGAGAGTTTATATTTAAAACTTTCACTGCCAAAACATGCACAATTTCTGTTCTCTGAAACAAATTTTCTGTCTGCCAGGAACAGGGGACAGCCGTACTCAGACAGAGCTTTAGGACAGGGCTGGAAAGCTGGATGAAGATCAGGGCTGCAGTCAGGATCTGTCCCTTAGTCTCCCTGTGAAAATACCCCTGAAAGACTGAGGTGTCTGCTGTCTGATTTCATTCTGTGTGCAGGGGGCTGTGCATGCTCATTATGTGTGTGTCAGTGGTGGAGAGGGACATGGGAAGGAGTAAGGGAAGAGTGGGGATGAAGAAGCCACAGGAAGAAATGAGCCCTGGGGGATGAGAATGGGACTCAGGTAGGACTGACCTGGAGACATCAGGAATCACAAGATGCCAGCAGTGTTGAATCTGGCCTGAGGAATAGAATAGGTCAAGGTGCAAGGGCAAAAATTCACTTGTTGCCATTGTGGAGTGTAGTTCCTTTTGCCAAGAAACCAGGGTGGCTGTTTGCCATTGGCATCTTTGTGACACCTAAGCAGGGGATTATTCCTGTCTCATGGGCAATTCAGGGCTGCAAGCATGAAACCTGGGAACTTCTTAGCTCCTTCACTTGTCCTAAGTGGGCTTCTCACAGCACCAGAGGGAGATACGGAACTAGAAAAAAAAAATCAGTTTTCAAGTTGCCTGTGCAAACCTGACTTTAGTATCCTGAATGGTAATGAGTGCAGTCTTGGGTTACTTGCCCACACACAGGGTTTTCCACAGAGTTGCAAATAGTGCAGGGTATGTAGGTTGGGAGGTGTCTCACAGCTGTGGGGAGAAAGAGACTGTCCCCTCCAGGACCTCTGCATTATTTGCTGCAGGAACTAGGAATGTGTGCAGTGAATATGATGGAATAAGAGGAAGTCTCCTGGGATGGGCCGTTAAATACTGCCCTGGAGAACTTTATTTTCTTCCTGACGTGCAGGAATTCCACAGGGATTTAAACCACGTCACTTCATTGACATTTCTCACAGGGGATACTTGTGTGTTCTTCAATTTCTGGATTTCTTATCTGAGCCCTTCAGTCTGACTTGTTGAAATGAAATGAAGAATGCTTGGAGTTTCCAGTGGAGACCAGGAAACTCTGCTTTGCTTTGGAGAAATGTAGTGCAATAAAATGCCTGGTTCCCTAAGAAAGTCAAACTGTAAATGTTTCAAGTGAGTTAGCCCTGTTGACATTAATATGTCTGTGCCTCAAGCCTCTATTTGTAAAATGGACATAAGGAAGTTTCCTCATCTCACAGGACATTTAGGACAACAAAGTCATTGTTCTCAGGAAAATGCTCATTTGCTGAGAAGTGGTAGGGAGATGGATAATTCTGTCTTACAATGGAATTTGAGTAACTTGTAATAACAGTGGCATTGGTAGAGCACTGAACAAAGATGGAAACAATATAGGGAGTTAGCAATGTATTTTGTCATTCCCCCAGTGAGGAATATCAGGTAAGCAGTGATGCCCTGTATATTCTGTGTAAAAAGAAGGATGGGAGAGTAGTGGAGAGGATGGTTTATGCAGTTAAAGGATACCACAAGACACGTGATGGAACCAAGCCAGGTTTGCAAGAGCAGCCCTGCCTCAGGAGCTCTGTGCTTGGCACTGTCCCTGGGCTCTGGATGTGCTGCACAGTGCTGCACCCACTTAAAAGCACCTAAAGGAAGTGCAAGGACGGTGACCAACAAAACGTCGTGCAGCAAAGCCAAGTGTCCTCACCCGTGGGTGCCCTCTGCACTGAAATGCATCTGCTCAAAGGTGCTCATGCACCTCAGAGCCAGCAGGCAGTGGGAGCACAGGTACCAGCAGAGCTGCACACATGCGGCAGGGCTGAGGTGGAGAACTAATTTGCAATTCAAATGTAGTTACTGAGGTAGATAAATTTAATTATTTAGAGACATTCAAGCCAGATTTCTGAGTGCCACACTTGTGTATTTGTCAAAAACGATCATTTGCTTCATTTACTCTGCAATGATTTTCATATTTTGAATTGTCACCTCAGCTCTTAAAGTTGTGATGTATGGCTGGCACTGAAAAATCTGAGGAACTCCAGACAAAGAGTAAATGCTTGGGAACGTGGCCGAGGCTGTTCTTGCTCCAGTATGACAACGAGCAGGCTGTATTGCCTGGTGCTTGCCGCCAGAACTAATGCACACCACCATCTGGCAGGTGAACATGGGCAGATAGTCAGATTGTCATCATGCCTAGGTGCAGAGCTGTGTGGAGGGGGCCGGGAACAAAAGCCATACGTTCCAGAAAATGAAGCCTCGGCAGATGAATTCCCCATGAGGTGGTGGGAAAACCCTGCTCACCTTACTTATCTCAGTGATTTCATTGGGATGGACTTAACTGGTGTAGGTCTGATGAAAGATACAGAAGGAACATGATTAAGACAGAGATGGAAATTACAACCTTTTTGTAGGGCAGAAATGGAAAGAAATTGGGAGTAGATGTGCAGTAAATTTTCTGAGAGCATACATTTAATTTTACTCTGTTCAGATGCATCATTGTGAGCAGTACATAATTTTCAGACCAAGCAGATCTGGGACTAGCATATTTTAGAGGCTTTTCAAGTGGAGTGGCACACTGCAGCTCCAGGCCCTCTGTTCCTCATGATTAATGCATCCTGTTTTCTGTGTACAAGAAACCTCAAGCTGCACAGGTACATCACAGGACATAAATGGGAAGAATTCAGAAAGGGCTTTTCTCACAACCCTGGTGGCTGAAAAATACAGAAAATTTTCCTTATTCTTTTCACCTGACCTCCTATCTTTGGTGAACTCTGTCTGTCTCTAAGTAAGAAACCTGCTTGTTTTGCATTTTGATGGATGATTCTGCTTTACAACACGACATTTTACTACTAAAACAGTATTTCTGGAAATGCTCATATTGTTCAAAACAAAGATATGCTTTTGCATCGTAACCAAAAACATTGTGGGACAGTCTCCTTAAAAATAATATTTATTCTGTATTTTTATTTTATCAAATTTGTCTTCTACCTGCTGTACATCACTGTAACACTTTCTTCCTTTAAAAGACCTCTAGAGGGAAATACTAAGTTTTCTTTCCTACAATATTATGTGTTTGGACACCTTGACTTTTAAAAGGGATACAAATCCTCCCTCTGTTTTAGGGCCTAGATATAGATATTTTTGATTATATAGGCCACTCAGGAGTATATCTGAATTTGTTCCATTGCCTAGATGTACAAAGCCCACAGTACACGAAACTGTAAGTCACTCCTTCTGGCTAATCAACATGATTGTGTATTATCTGTCCTCCCATCCCAAATGAACCATACAGAGAAGCCTACAAGCCTGATGGCTCCCTACAGGTCATCATGGCTCTGGCATCTAGACTGATGTTCAAATGAAGAATCATTAGGTTTTTGCACAGGTGAGATGGTCTTGAAGACCCGAGCCTGTTGCATATTAGGATGTGCTTTCCAGTGTTAGTGTCTTGACTCAGGCTGATACATGGGGCAGTGTGCTCCTCCCTGTGTCCCAGGAGGCAGGCAGGGAGACTGGCAGCTGCCTGCAGAGGTGCCTGCAGTGCCCCTGCCCATCCCCTGCTCGGTGTGCAGCACCTGAGCTCGTGGTGGAATCCACAGGCCCGGGAAGCAGTGGGGCTCCCCTCGGGCAGCTGCACCATTGGGGTGGGACAGTGCAAGGACAGCCTGGCAGCCCCACCACCCCCACTGGAGGGTGTGGGTTGGGGTCCCCAAGGGAGCAGGGCTGGACACTGGTGCTGTGCTGTCCCTGTTATAGACCAGAGCCCCACCAGAGAAATAAACAAGCTGGGAGATTGTGTGTCTGCACCTGTGACATCAATGGAAAGGTAGGAAACAGGCATCCCCACAAACTCCAGAAACCCTCTGGAAGCCTGCAACCCCTTCCAGGTTGCCATGGCCCTCATTGGCTTCCTGACCCTTCTGGCGGCCCTGTGTCCTCCTGTGCTCACTCACAGCCCTCCACCACCATGATTACCTGAGTTTCACCACTGTCTGAAAGGAGACCTACTTGCTCATTTGCTCTTGTGATGACCACATTCAGGTTTTGTCTAAACTGCCAAGAAATCTTTGAACCGGTTCCACTAGTGAAGCATTTATCTAACTCTTATGTGACATTATTACTTCCTTGTCTGGCCCCTGTTTGCAGGTTGTCTCATCAGACCCATCAGGCGGATGGATGGAAACATCACTGGTCCAAGAAATGTGGCCTCAGTGTGATGATTCAAGCATTTGAGTACTCACTTTATGTGGTATCTTGTAAGTCTGAGATATTGAAATGATTAAGTTTGGGCTGCACATAAATTTTTTAGTGTCCTTTGCAAAGGATGGGGGAGAGGTTAGGAAGACCTGGGTTGCAATTAAAAGAAACAGACAAAACACTATTAATGGGTAGTGGAGAGATGTTGGTTTACTAACTTATTTGGTTTTCCTGTACCTCTCATTTGCATTAGGCCCGATGCAGATTCATGAAATTTGAATGAGTTTACAATATTTTTCAGATAAGACCAGTCCTTGTGCAGAGAAAAAAGAAATGTAAGATGTAGTATTCAATTATGCAAGAATAGGGAGACAGTACAGAGCAGCTGACTCAAGGCAAATAGACTGAGTGTTGGACAATGCTGTGGTGCTGCCAGTCTATCCTTTAATGATTATTTATTAAAACCAGACAATAAGTGAGCTCTCCCTCCCTGGCTTCTCTTCAGCTGGGTGCCATCAATAAAGGAAGGCTAACAACAGCGGTTTTGGGATAGACAAATATTAGAAAGTGTGTTAGAGGATACAAAAAGATGGAAAAATGGGGCAGGTATGGAAAGAGTATTGTATTTACCTTTTCTGCAATGAAAACAGCATGGATTTGGATGCTGCTGTTGCTATTGATTCTTGTTGACTTCATTGAGAGATACGTGCAGTCAGGGACGTGGAGTTTGATTTTATGTGGCTAAACATTTAAGTAAAGCTGTCACTGGCTTTTCAAGGCAAAAATTCAATTACTGGGATTTTGACATCACTATCTATTTTCTCAGAATTATTTTGAGAGCTGGTGTCATCCCTGAATTTTCCCAATGCCCTTGTTTTTCTTCACTGTTTCTTCTTTTCTACTCAGGGCATCTCTATATTTCGCCTTCTTTTTCTGCTTTCTCCCATTCCACTTATTTCTTTGATTTTTTCCCCTCTTCTGTTAATCTTCTTTGTCTCCTTGCATGCTTTCTGTTCTTTCATTTGCCCCTTTTTTCCTCCCTCATGCAAACTCTCTCACTTTCACATTAATAGGCCAGCCACAAGCAGTCAGCAGTTTAAACGGGATTTTTATAGCAGTAAAGAAAACGAGCCTTTCCATTTGTGAACAAAAATATTCTTGATAACTTTGAATGACTTCTAGCAATCTGAAATGGTGAAAGAGGAAGTCTGAGGTGAGCTTCTGAGGAAGATGATTCTGCAAAGGCAAATGCTCCGGTGTATATGACATTTTGCATTCTGAAAATGTTAAAGAAGGAATTTGATGGAGTTGGACACACTAAACTTCTCATACAGTGTGTCTTGCTATCAAGTGCCTCTTGCAACACAAATACTTCATTGTGTTCAGTTACCAAACCCCTTAATTGTCTGCACTGAAATCATGAGGAAATTTATAGAACTGCCTGTGTATAACATGATTATCAGAAGATCTGACTGCATCTGGTAAAATAAATGTTGTTCAGGCTTTCCTTCCTATTCAAAATTTGCTTGCTGAAGGACCTTGCTAGTTCTCTGTCATCATTTGGCATTCTCAGTGTGTTGCACGACAGAAATAAAGCCTGTTGCATTAGCTGGTCTGTCTGGCATCCCTGAAGTTCATGACAGAGGTGAATTGAAAGTTCTCGACACAAGCATTTAATTCTTTGTTCCAAGGAGCAGAAGGGGATTTCCATGTACTGTACCTGAAATGGGGGAGATTTCAAATATGGAGGCAATTTCCTTCACTTGGGAACTATTAAAATGAGATCCAAAGCTAACCTCTTAATCCTTTTCCTGACACTTGTGTGCAAAACAAGTGTAAGCATAGATATAATACACAGTTGGATTCAATGACCTTGAAGGTATTTTCCAGCCTAAATTATTCCATGATTCTATGATAATGTTGACTAAGAACAGTCAGTGGAAGATATGGGGGACATTAGTGGCAGAAATGGGATGCCTGGAGGAGAGCTGCTTCTGTTTCCCTGGGTAATGTTGCTTCACTTCTGACAGCTCATTTGGAAAGTGGGAGCTCAAGAGGGTCCTTAGTTTAGCATCATCAGTAATTCCCACCTGCCAGCCTAATCCAAATGCCCACATCAGACTCAGATGCTCAAATTAGGAGGTTAGCACCTTCCATGGCATCAGTGGAGAGAGAGAGCTCCTGCAGAGCCTGTTAAAAGTGGGACCTTAATTCAGCTGGAAGGAATCTTTGCCCTGAGGATAAGAGGAATTTGGTGGGACCCTTGCTGCATGTAGGTGGTTTGAAAGCTGAATTGTGGAGCAAAGCAACTGCAGCGAAAACGCACTCACCTAAGGCTGTAGTAATACAATTTTGAATAATGAATATGTGAGAGGAGACCAATTTACTTTTAGATATCCCACAAACAGAAAAAATATCAGATAAATTATTCATTGTGAATTATTTGCATAGACCGATAGGAACTCATTAAACACCGAAAGACTGATTTGTAAGAAAGGAAGATTTGCAAGAAAGTATTTAATCTGGTATTTCTTGTCCCCTAAGCTTCCTATAATTGTCTATCCAGCAAATTAATTTGTCTCTTTCTTCTGCTGTTATTCTGTACTTCATGGACCCTCCTTACTGAATGTTTTACAGCAGAGATTTTCTATGATTCAAAGAACTTGAATTTCACAGCTACATATTAAAGTGCATAAGGAAACAGTAGAAGACATCACATTTTCTCCACTTATTGTGACTGAATTGCCACAAATTTTAAATTGCTATACTTAAAATTATTAGCTACAGATACATAAATCTTCCATTTTTTTGGACACATCCCAGCCTCTACAGGCCAAGAATCCAGCTTTTATGCTAAGTAACATGACAAGCAATTCAAGGTGCCTCTGTTTCGGAATATACAATCTGAGCCAATTTAAAGGGACATAGCTTGGGGCAACCTAAATTGCTATACCATACTTGTGTTAGAAAATACTGAATTTTTTTTTTTAAAAAGGACTGATTCAGTATCTAGGTTGTTTCAAGCAGTTTCTTGTGTAACCTGCTCTTTAAACCCTGCTAAGGATGCTTCCACATCCAGCCTAGGCAGCATATTCCCAGCGCATGCCTATTCTTGGAATTAGGATATGCAAATTGACTTATATTTGCTGGAAATTACTGATTGTGTCTTGTCCCACCTTCAGGGGACACAGGAAACATTTGATACCTGTTCTTATACATCCTTATCATACAGAAAATTGTTAGAGTGGTTCTCCTCAAATTCATCTCTCCTAGAATGAGCAGGCTTTCCTCAAGAAAGTGCATTTTCCTCACTCCTCATTCTCATTCAGTTCCATACCCTTTCCAAGGGTCATGCCCAGAGTGTTAGGTTGAAGATTCATCACCTCTGAGGAGAAGAGGAAAAAAAAGACTTCCAAGTTTTCTGTATGTGATTCTTTTAATAAATTGGGTAAGGATTAGATGTGGTGGCTTTGTAGCATTGGCATAGTTTTTATTCACTGTGAAGCAGTGACCAAGTGCAACCTCTGATACTCTTCTGCAAAACTGCTGTTTAATCAGTTTTTCCATATTTTGTGTTTGCACCAATGATTTCTCTTTTCCCCATGGACTTGCCTTTTTTGAATTTCTTATACATCATTTTTTCAATGGTCTGAGTGTGTTTTGACTCTGTTCTCAGCCTTCAAAATTCTGCAATTCTTCCCAACTTAGAAGACAGGCAATGCTTTACTAATATATCCTTCTGTACACTATCCATGCTGGTTGTAGTGAAAACATTGAGTAGAGCTGGCCTTGAGCAGCCCATGTGGGATCTCCTTTTTGTGTGTCTGCTAAGGGTACCACTGAGTGCAACAAATGCAACAAACCACAGTGCAAATGTAGAGATGGAGGTGAAATTTGACATGATAATTCCTATTGTACCACAATTACTCTGGCATTTGAACACAATTAAATTTCATAGACACTTCTCTTTTTTTAAAATAGTGCCATTTGACACTGTAATTGCTTTGTATTCAAAGCACAGACCAAAATTGTTACCACAACAGTCACTGTGGTTATGTAACCACTGGAAAAAAATAATGGTATGGCCTGTCCACTCAATGTACTTACATTAAACTCACAGTACATCTGTTGTAAAAGTTAGTAGTGTGCTTGGATTTTGTTCCCTCTGCAGTATTTCGGCTATCAGTCATGAGATCATCTTTCTCTTTTTCCTTGGTGTATTGAGGAAAGAGGAAAAACTATCATTTTGCCAAAATTAGGGATTGCTTTCCTTTGCCAATGGAAGTCGTGTTGTCTTAGGCCATAGGGGAATGGACTTAGATCACCCTTTTGCATTGGAATCTCTTATGTGCGTGTGTGTGAGAGAAATAAGGATGAGAACAAGCGAGGAGAGAGAAGGAGGGTGGCATTGCAAGGTGCCAGGAGAATCTTTCTCTGAAGAAAGACAGAGATGTCTGGAGATGTGTGTTGTCACTCCCAGAGGAGAGGGGAGCAGTCCTGCTGGAGGTCTGTGAAGCAGAGCCTTTGCTTGCTATGGAGCCTTGGTGGGATCGCCTGTGGGTCCTTGGGCAAAGCGGCAGGAGCCTCTCTCTGCAGAGCTGTGCACCACCTCCCTGCTTTGAGGGCAGGCCAGAGGTTTATCTGTTCTACAGTCGCAAGTGGAACACCTTTTTCCCCTTTCCCTTTTCCTCCCAGACTTTGTGGCCAAGGGGAGAGCCCAGGAATTAAAAACCCTTTGGTATTTCATTACTGGCACATTGCTGGAAAAATGCAGTCCTTTAGGCAGTGACCTAGTTAAGGCTCCTACTTCTGCAGAAATTTGGTGTTCCTACCTAGGCAACTCCTAGCAAATAGCTGGTAAGCCATTCCTTTTCTCTCCTACTCTCTGGAAGGTTGTATTCCTCTCTTTGCAGGTATAATCCAATCAAACAAGAATTGCATATTCCTTGCCAGTCATTGCCTAGTTCCCCAGGCACTGACCAAGTCACTCCCTACCCATCAGCCTTGACAGGAAGTTGCATAATGTTGCAGAGACACAATGGAGAAAGGGATATTTTTAAATGTGTGCTTTATTTTTATTTTTTTTAAACTTGTATAAATAAATACAAAATGACAAAGAGGTTCATGTTTACTAAACATTGCATTTGATTGTATGACATAACACAGTGTGTGTCACAATAGTTCACCTTGTAATTGTGTCCTTTTAGCTGTTGGTGCATAATTCTATAACTCACAGGATACAATTAGTCCTGAAGCTGCATCCAGCCACCCTTTTAGTGGAACCCCTGAGTACTTGAAATTGCAAAAGTGTATTAGGGGAGCACTTGAGTCAATTGGCCGAAATTGGGAAATTTCATTAGAGAGGTCTGGCATAGCAAAAGCGGAAGGTAGTGGGAGGTATAGGATAGATTCTTGAGAAAAGAAAAAGTAATAAAGGTTTGGAGCAGTTTTATTTCTGTTTTTCGTCCCCTTAGTGGTTAACGGAAACAAACTGGAATTAACCAAAGTCAGCAGAAACCATGGGCTTATTTAGGAATTTGATTTTTTTTTTTCATGCTCACTGAGAGCGGGCAAATGGATAAACCTTGCATGATCAGTTTTTACCTGATGAGCTGGTTCATATTTTGAAAAGGGTAAAAATATACTCGACCACTTGATGAAATGCTGATTCTCCAAGCCACTTACCATCCTCACCCAGTGAAGGTCAACTGCCAAGGTTTTATAGACATTCTCTGGTCATAATTCTTGCTTGCACCTTTAAATTGTACTCTATGTGCTTTTTCGCATTCATTCTCTCATTCATTCTCTTCAAAAAGCTTGAATAGGGCTACTTTACCTTCACATTTAGAGCTTATAAAAGTATTTGCTGGAAACAATTTTTCAATTCTGTTTGACCTGTTTAAAGCAAATTGTTTTCAGGTAGGTTAGAATTTTGTATAGATATTTCCCATTATTCTGTGAAATACTTATACATTATATGTATTTTACGAATGGGGGTAGCTGTAAAGGATGACCTTTGACTACCTCAAATCTGTGGCTGGCCACCTGAGTATGATTTATATTTGGTCAATGGCTGAATGTGTATTAATGAGAACTATGTCTAAAATGACATTTAAAGATTTGAATGGTGTGTGAGAGCCAGGGATCTAGTGACATTATACATAAGCCACAAGAATTTAAAAACTGTAGAAAGGTTTTTTTGACGATCTTTCCCTGACATTATTTTTCCTGGATCAGGAGATTTTTGGTAACATTTAGCCGATTCTGCATTCGAATCTGTGTTTCACAGAAGTGCAATGTTTGCTATTGTTTGCATTTGCTACTGCCTTGATGTCTTTTCTCAGCTCACCTTCCACCTCTTCCCTCCTGCACAGAAGGTTTTGTAAATGGTTTTATGTACTTCGAGTTTGTCAGACTTGAAGACTTTTCCCATCAGGACAAAGGTAAAAATGTGAACTTCCTCTAAAAAAAGAAAAAACAACTTTTTCTGCTGAAATGTTCAAATCCAGCAACTCTATCCACCTCTCCTCCCTCTTCCAATGCTTTATTTCCACTGGGCAACATGGTTTCAATCTGGTGGTTATACTCTGCTTGGAGTATACTGAAAATCCATAGTTCTTCCTGGCTTGGGAGTGCAATATTGAGCACCTGTTAAAAATTTGGTAGTGGAAAATGTGGCTTAGAAAATCACTGGTAATTGAGCCTCATAAAATTAGCTGCCACTTAACTGAAGTAATGGGACTTTTACTTGCTGTCCAAATCTCTCCCCACTGTAGCCACCTTCATTTCCAAACATGCAGAGGACAGAGATGGCAGGTGTGGAGGCCTTCTGGGGCTAATAGAAGAGCTCATATTTAAAAAGATTTGTTTGTCCTACACAAAGTCTGTTTCACCAAACTGGTATCTCAATAAAAGTTGCCATATGAGTCTCAGAAGGGCTGTGTGGCACGAAGCCAAAGGCTTAGGGCTACCAAACTTTGGAAAAGCACAAGCATAAGTATGCCTGGACAGCATCCATAGCACATCTACATCTTAGTGCAACCACAGTGTACCAGAGAAGCCAATTCTTCTTATAAGCTTTCAAAGTACATCAAAAATTGGAGTGCCCTCTTCTGCACAGACTCTGATGAAGGAGGAATAGTGCTTTGCCCTGCCATGGCTCAGGTATGGGTTGGTTCCTCTGCTGGTCTGTGCTTGCCTCTGTGTCTCAGGTCCTTTGTCACTCAGGCAATGTCAGAAGGACCATCTGCCTTGAAAGCAGACTGCCAAAATTCAGCTCAGACTTTGGTTTCAAGGGGAAGGGGAAAACAGTTGTCTGGAATGTGCTAGGTGGTGCTTTAAACAGCTGTTTGTAGCTATAACTCCCAAGAAGTCTGTGGAGAGGTGTTGATGCACACAAAGAGTAAGTACTTCATTTTTCCAATTTTTTTCCCCCATTTTTCCCTTACCCAGGTTCCACATTTAAAGCTCTGTTGGTTGTAGTTGTCAATAATTTAAAACTCTTACCTTATTTTTGGTCTGGTGCTGGAACAGACCACCTGAAGAGCTGTGAGTACATTTAGGAGTTTTTCTGTCTAGCTTTTTATGGAGTCCTCTACAATAAATTTAGGCATTTCTCATCTAAGTTGATTTTTTTGTCTCCCTTGACTTTATGATTTCCAATATGTATTTGTCATTTCTACCTTTGAAATGTTCTTCATGAATTTATTATTTGCTTCTCACTTCAAAAGTTTTGTATTCTGAGATTTTGGCTTTTGAAGCACATGCTGGGCAAAAAAAAAAAAAAAAGAATTCACTGATGTTAGCAGCCTTATCCGTAATTCTGAGTCACATACCTCAGCTCCATGTTTCCCGTTTCTAAGCCAAATTCTTTTAACATTTTCCTGTAAATTGGATTCTTCAGGCTTGGTATCACCACTGACTGTGAGGCAAGAACTCTTCTTTTGATACAGAGGTGTGGAAAGTACTGAATGAACAGTTTAATTGATATTCTCTCTCTCTCCCCTCTCCCCATTTCTGCAAATTCCATATAATAAATATGCTGTATAAACATCCTCACAGATGGTGATCTTAAATATCATATGATGGCCTAGCAGTCAGCTTTGAATGCTTCTCCTTGCTGGATCTAATAATGTTATGTCCTTTGTATATATCAGAGGCATGTCAGATCAGCAAAATGTTGTTGGTTGCCCTGTGACATCTGTTTTAGCCACTCTTCCAATAAGATCCAAGATATTGACAGAAAGGGCTCCCATGAGAGGGGCTAATGAGCAGGAATAATCTTGAAATTATAATGTGGCCACTGCCTTTGGAACCAACACCAGGAAAAGCTTGGCAGAACCTCACCTCTCTTGCAGAGGGGTACGATATTTCAGATTGGTAAAACTGTCAATAGACAAGTCTGGAACAGCTTGCAATAGCATGCAGACAGGAAAGAAAAGAGAAATTCAATTGCAGATGGATGTCCTTGAATCAGGAATCACCTTAAGAGAGGTGGAATTTCCCACTTCTCACTGTAGGTTATGTGCCTGAGGGCTCACTTCACCCAGAAAGAAAATGGATCTCATCTTCAAAAGGAAAGAAAAGAAAACCTTCCAAGACACGAGTATTTTCTCAGGAAGGTATGGCTATTTCAGAACCATTAAAGTCAGCTGCTCTTCTCTAGGCTGCTCTTCTCTAAGTAAGAGTTGCAGTAAAATAGTGAGGGTCACTTTGTCATTTTTCAGTAAGTTATGAGCCAGAATCCATGCGACCAATCTTTTTACAGGACGATATTGTTTATATATCATGTTAAAGTCTCCAGCTCTGGGCTCCGGATTAGATTATGAATTATATCCTCCTTTTATTCCAAAACAATGAGGTACTGAATCTATATTTGAAATAATATAATTAGGCAGCTGTGATTTTTTATTCTCCTTATATGGACAGATCCTCTCTTCTATTAGACAGTCAGTATATGTTACAGCTGCTAGTCTTACATACATTCATATGATTTTTCTCACTCTTCATACTACCTTAGACCTACCTTTGCAACACAAAAGTTTTTATGTATTTTCTTTCTTATCCTCTGACACAATAAAACCTGAGTATTTTCCTTTCTCGACAGCTCTGCGTTTCTGCAGCTAGTTTCTTTGTTCCTAAACTCCTTCCCAACTTCTCTGTTGCTCCTCCCCTGCTGATTCACTACTAATTTCAGGACAGATAAACTGTTCTTCCTACCAGCTTTCAACTACATTTCTAGGTTGGGTTTTCCTCCTCTTTCTACAGAGCCAACTTGTGTTGGGCGTATAAGAAATACATAATTGGTATGGGGGTGTATGCTCTATATATACATTAGTGGGGCATCTCATTTTTCTGGATATAGCTGACAAATACAAAATTCTTTTTTACTTGTAGCATCGGGGAACAGATTGCATATTATGAAATATCATCAGCATGTGAACGCATTTTTGCAAATTGTATTTTCTGGCATCAATTTGTTTGTTTACATTTAAAATTTTGTTTCCAGCAAACTTCACCTGTGCAAATTGGTAATTTCTAAGAAGATAAATGTCAGTTTTAAGTCAGCTCAAAAGTATGCCTCCTCATAGAACAGAGGATTCAGAGGATTGAATCTGGCCAGAAAGAATCAGAATGGAATATTCTGCATTCATGTATAACATATGAAATTGTATATAGTCTGGATACCCAGCTAAGGCCTTTAACACGATCCTTACATTTCCCATATGTATAAATTTTCAAGTGAACTTTTTTCTCTGCTGATGGACTGTTGGATGTTTTATTCCCTGGTCCTTTCTAGCTAGGTGCTTGGCATATAGTTCAGTTATTCTCTGCCAGTAAACTGAAATCAGCAAAAAAAAAATCCTGTTCTTCTCAATGAGTTCTATATTGCCACTAACCTTTACAAGTTTAAGTGATATTTACAGTATGAATGTCAACATGAGCACACTTCACTGTTTTAGGTTCACAAACCCAACTAGTTTCTGTGTGCAAATTGGTTGCATAAATAAGGATTTGTGGTATTTTAGAATGAAAATATACTGGGTTTTTTAATGCAGCAGTGTAAGAATTGTGTGTGGAAATCAGACATGCTGTTCACAAAGGTTTGTTGGGTTGAACTGTATTCCTTGATAAGGTAAAAATCAGATTTAGCATGCCTCTGTTTTGAAGATATACATACAGATGAATTTTCAGAATAAAATGTGTGATTACATATTTGGAAAGCCTGAATTTTGTAAATTAGATCTATGGAGATTTGCATGAAGGAGCTCTTGCTGACACAATTGAGGAACACCAGCCTGGTACAGGGATTTTGCTCTTTGAGTTCCTGTGTGATACTTAGATGTAGCCTCTCTTATATTATATTATCAATTAGAAAAATTGATATAATTTGAGTTTCTGTTTCAGACAGACTTCTTGGCAACAGTGCTTGTGGATTCTGAATTCAGGGCAATGTAAGGAAGAATGATTGAAAGGGACAAGGCCAGGAGCCATAACAGGTGACAGGAGTTGTCTTTAAATTGCAGACCCAAACTTTGCATTAAACTAAAGTGGCTGAAAGTCCTTGGTAGCCAAAACCCACCTGCTCTCAGGCCTACAATGTTTTGTAGTGTCTTGGAATCAGATCTGGCTCACCTGCTTTTTACAGTAAAGTGAATCATATCTCATTTCTGCAGCCAGATGTGACAGAGCATCTGTAGCTGTCACCCTTATCCCTTGGTGGGGTGGTTTGCTTCTGCTTTGAAGCAGTTGGTCCAAGTGGGCCTGTAGGGATGCTGCTCCCCTTCTTCAAAACACTAGGGAAAAAGTGTAAATGGGTGATCTGCCTGGGAATGGGAGGAAGGTGATTGAGCACAGTCATCAGAAGATCCTGGGGCAGCAGCTGTGGTTCTGCTGGTGAGAGACATGGGTCTCCAAGTGATGATGGGGATTCCTGGGTTTGTGGAAGGTAAAGGTTTTGGCAAGAAAAATTTTAATAATAATAATAATTCTGTTCAATAGCAATACTTCTGTTCAATAATAATACTTCAGATCTACCTAGCTACCAGATCTCAGAAGGTCTGGTTCTTGTCTGAGACAAGATTTTGATCAAATCAGTTTCAGATTTTTGCCTTAGGTGTTGGTTTGCCTGCTGAGGGCTGGAGTTCTGCTGCTGGATTATCTAGAAATGCCCCTAAAAAGGACTTAGGTCCCAATAACATGGAAATGAACAGATGTGAAGTGACTGTGTTTTCCCTGTGCTTGCTGCTGAGCAGTGCGCAGCCTGGAACAACAGGGGCTGCAGGAGGAGCAGCATGCCCATCATCTTTGGGACATTGCTGGCTCCATGCTCAGCAGGTGACCCTGAACTACTCCACCACCCCTCTCTATGGGGAGTTGGAGTGGATGCACATCCTGATTAGTTGGGTTAGGCCAGGAAAATCATTTTGTTGCATTGGTGATGGCATGGGATTTCTGTATTAGTTTGGGAGCACAGGAAGCAAAGAGAGAGACAGCCATTTTATTTTAGGCTTATGCTATACATTGAGATTCATTATACAATTTTTCCCCTAAATTAATACAAAAATAGTAAAAATAGGTTAAAAAAAGCCCAAACAAAAACCCCTGACATCTTGCAAGCCATTTGTTTGATGCACAGATTAAGACTTCTTGGAGCTTAAATAATCTAGAACTGTTTATGCTGATTTTTTCTTTTTTTCCAAAAATTAAGAAAAGGTAATGACTTGCAGAATGCCAACGACATCAGAACAATTTGTGCCTGAGAAGCGGCTGCCCCAGGCAGGCGCACGTGATGCTGAGGTGCCCTCTCTCCGGGCAGGAAACTGTGCCAGGACAACAGGGCAACGGGTGGCATGTCAGGGCATGCCACTCTGCTCCAACCGATGCACCATGGACAGGAATTTGTGTTCAAATCCCCTCCTGGGGTACTTTTGACATATCTTTCTCAAAAAAACCCCAAACCAAATGAAGTTTGCTATTGCGCTTTCCTGGCAGTGGGTGGGTTTCACAAGGGCTTCCTGGGGGCTCATCCCTGCCACAATTTGGAGCTAAATCTCCTTCACATACTCGAATAAGAGTGGGGAGGGGGAATAAGGTTGCCCCCACCACTGCACTGAGCTGGGGTCACTGGGGGTGCCCTGCGGCGATGGTGTAGTGCCTGGCCATGGGTGGAAGATGCTTCCTACCTTTGGGGAGGGGAAGGGGCTGTCTCCCCTCCCTGCCTCCTTTTCATCAGACCTGTATGTACCCCAGGAAGGCTTACTTATTTCAAAATATTTATAAGAAAATAAATGACAAGTACTTTCAGTGATAAGTGTAGGGATAAAGCCATGGAAGAAATACTTTATCCATACATAGCTAATTGTACAATCTGATTTGTACAGATGAGGGTTTTAACATGTGCAAAGGCAGGGGAGGAAAGGCTCTGGGTAATTCTTTCTAACCAAGATCTTTCAGAAAGGGGTTTCCTACAGGGCTTGTGCCTTTCCATGCAAGCACTGGGTCAGCAAAACCCACCAGCAGTCCTGCCACAGTGTGAGAATCTGCAGAGCTGTTCCTGAACAGGAGCTGGTGCTCTCTGCACCAGGAACCCCTGGGCAGGGCTGTGGGATGGGGACCAGGGAAACAGCATCACCACAGCCCCTGCTTTGGCATCCCCAGTGGTCACACAGCAGTGCCATCCCTGTCCCTCCCACAGTCCCATCCTGCTGCCAGTTCAAACCATGCCAGTGGAGCTACTGTAACTGGGGTCCACAGCAAACCCACAGCTCATTCCTATTAACTCAGCTTCCCATCCCTGCATCTCCTTGAACATGCTATCTGCTTCCAAAGTTAACAAATAGGAAAAACCACCCCGTTGCAAAGTTTTGAAGTCACCAGTTCTTCTCCCACAAAACCCACTTAATTTGCTGGCTCTCTCTGTTTTTCAGAAAATTCACAGTCTTCCTATGGGCTCCCCTGATCTCTGCCCAGTCATGCCACCACTTTATTTTGCTTTCCCTTTGAACAAAAATAAAGGTGTTGGCTGAGGTGGGATTTCATGGCTCACAGGAGGACAGTCAGCGTAGAGAAAAGCATTTAAAAGTACACCTTTCAATTTACAGTACATGTTTTACCTGAATTCAGCGCTGGCTCAGAAGGCTTCTGAGAACAGATGCGAATCCTCTCGTGGCTCAACATAACCTCAGGCCATTTTGGTACTGTATTCCCTTCAGGTTCATGCAGTTGACCATGATAAGTGTATTTGCTTGTCTTTGGAAGAGAAGCTCTTTTTCTTTGACAGACAGGTTTTTCTCAACCTTTCCAGCTCTAATTTTAATCTAACTAGAACACTTTCACATTTCTGCTTTTGGGCAGAAAGTTCTGTCTTCATAGTTTCATTTTTACAGCATAATTATTCCAGCAATACCAAATTTTCTTCCTTCATTTTTTTCTCCAGTTAGAATAATTGTAAATTGAAAGTGGACTTGTGCTAACACAACATTAGAAATTATATTACAAGAAAACCGGATGGATCTTGAGGGCCATATAGATGTAGGTTGGCTCTTTTTCCCCATGCTTACCCTGTCGTAAAAGTATACTGTACACCATACCTTACCGTATGGGAATTTTAATGTTTGTAGAAGATATATGTGCTCAGTGAGCCACAGTCCTACATAGTCTTGTTAGCCTTAGCTAAAACTTTCACTGTTAGATTTTAGTCAGTGCCTGACAGTGTATAATACTCTCTTCTACTCACTGAATTCATAAAAAAATTGGATCATCTATATTGCAAACAAAACCACAGTGATACCTGGGCTAAAAAGCCACTTAAGAGTATGACAAAAATCTGCTTAAGCCTAGGTAGTCTTCCAAAATAGAGGTTCACCAGTAAGGGTAAAATCTTATGCACAGTTAGCCACTGGGAATGCTTTGGACTGAGAACAGAGTGCTGCATCTGCACCTATTGATCAATCAGCGCAGGGAGGTCCATTGACTTTGGTGAAGATAATTGCTCCAGAGGAAAAAGTTGAAGGGGAGGAAGGCCAAAGTGGCTTAGCATAGTCTGAAACCTTGAGAACATGGTTCATGTTGAGGTATTCAAGCTACCTGTAGAGAAGGAGCATTTGGTGCATCCCTCAGACACATCAGGATTCAGGTAGAAGTCTCATGGACCTGGGCTGCATGCACCTTGGACACTTCCAACGCTGTACCTTTCCAGCCCTGGAGCTGGGGAATGGAATGGCAGCTTGAGGTGAAACACAGTGAAAAATGTATGTAAGTTGTTTTTGGCTCTGTACTGGGCTTTCTCTCTTTTGGGGATGCCTCAGTCTCCTGCCTGTCCTGTCCCCGTGCAGAGAGGGTCATGGCTCCTCTTCTCCATCCCAGTCCCGGGCGGTTAGCAAGAGGAATGACTTACTGGAGAGGGCAACATGGCACTGGGGGGAACCTGCTAGGAGACGAATCTGGCCTTAAAAGATTTTTAGGAATGGGCTATACAAACATGCTTCAGAAATTATTTAAGTGTTGTCGACTGTGCCTTGCACCAGGCAGGTGGACTGCATGACTTCTCACCCTGCCTTCTGTGGACACCTATGCCCTTTCTAGTGCCCTTTGTCATAGGAGTGCCTCCACATCCTTTTTCTGAAAGGTTTGGAGATAGAGAAGTAATTTTATCCCTGGTTTTATCACCTTTCTAGAAGATCTCTTAAGGCCTCACATGGTGAGATTTAATAAGAGATCTGTGAAACCGGAAGCTTGTCTTTTGGCATCTCTTTAAAGACGCTCCCATCTATGCACTGCAATTAGATGTGAGGAGGTTTGTGGTAACCATCATGGCATCTGGAGTTTGCAAGTGATAGCATGAGAGATAGAAGAGGTGGAAAATCAGTGCTCATCTTGTATTCCTCTCTGCAGTGTACAAACAACCTCTTTGATATGTCCCATTTCCAAGTGTCCCATAAGTCAGTAGGTTGCTGCAGAGGAATTGCAATTCCTCTGTAACTCTCACCTAATTTGCTAATGCCCTCAGCAGTTTAAAAGCCATGGCAGCTGCTGGTTGAACAGCCAGGAGATAGGGTGACTGTTATTTAAACAACATACTGACAGTCAGAGACAATCTACAGTGAAGTATATTTAAGGAATAAATTTTGGCTGGAAAACACGGCCCCAAGCCTGAGTCTAAAGAAAACAGGGGAAACAGATCTTTCTTCTAGCCTTACATTCATTTGGCTGTCTTCAAGGTGTCCGCCTGGGTTCTGCCAAGGCTGAAGTTGTTGTTACAGCTTCCCAGCTGCTACCACAGCAACTGTTGTTTATTTAAGCAAAGAGCCTGTGCATTCCTGGACACAGCTTCCTTTCTTCTGGTCAGAGAAGGGACTTATCCAGGGGAAAGTAAATGTTGCCAGCTGCACTGCTGACTTGTTTTGCTAGTGAGCATGTAACATTTTGCTTCAGGGCAAAATATCTGCTTATCTTATTTTCTGCCAGGAAGGATGCTTCAGAAGTATCTCTTTGCTTGAAAATTAATATTCACTAGGTGGCATTTGCGGGTTTTGCACAGGGTTTTTGGGGGTCACTGGGACTCGATCCTAAAGAGATGTTTCATGCAATGAAGCACACCCTGGGTGTGTGACCATGCATGTCCTAATGACCCCCAGGTACCACAGGCAGCCTCCTGAGCCACAGTGCTCCCACAGTGCTCCAAGCCTCACGGCTCTTGCAATATCCCTTCCCCTCCAGATACTGTCATTGAGGACAATGTTGTGCCAAGTGCTGAAAACTTTTCAAGTACTCTTAGTTTCCAGATGAGCTGCAAAAGGGAGTTGGGTTGGAATACATTCATCTTGCACCACAAAGCAACAGTCTGTATATCCATGAGACCACCTGACACACCAGCCACCGTCCTACTACTGAGTTTTCACAGGCAATGTCTAGTCAGAATACTCTCAGCAAAACCTACAGAACTGGCTTACATATCCTCACTAGGGTTCAACCACATGATAAAACCTTACAGTAATGAGCCTGTCGCTCTTAGGGGTGGAGGGGGTGGCAGAGGGAAGAAATGCTGATTTATCTGTATTACTCCACATCACAGATGCTGACAGAATTATTGATTTAGAACTCATGGCTCCAAAAAGACTCAGTAATGTAATATTTTTAAGTAGGTTTTTTTTTTCCTCTCAGATGTGGTGTTTTCAATAGGCCCCTTAGATACGGGCTCTTTGGGGACGTTGTTAAACTCGCTGCTGCTAAACTGCAGGCCCAACCTTTGGCTTGTTCCACACAACTCTCACCATCTACTGTCTCTTGGAAGAGCCCATAGCTGCAAGGTCTATTGCTTTACAGGTACTCTAGGAAGATTGAGGGATTAAGTTATACATTATGTAAAACTACCCACTAATCCTCTTAGTGTGCATTACCAGTGAATGGCCTGAAATAGGCTCTCACTAAAAGAGCCCTAACATTCACTTTCTTGATGACATTTTAGTATTTGAGGTTTGTATCATGGATTTTGGTGCTGAAATATTCAGTACACCATCTTCTGTCTGCTGCTAGATCCACTCATGTCTTAGTAGAGTGCTAACAAAATTATAGTTGGTAAAGCAGATTACATGTTTAACTAGTAGCGAGACATGTATAAAATAGAATTATATATTTTCTAGAGTGACAGAGTCACATGGATTTTTTGTTCTTTTTTTTTAGTTCTTTTTTGTTTTTATAAGAAAAAGAAACAGCTATAAAACCATGATTAAAAATGTTACAAGGGTTGATTTCCATTTTAAAATAATGATAGTTTTAGGAAAAAAAAGTGATTAATAACATAAAAGTGTTTGGAAAGCACTTGGTTGCTGTGTACTGCCTTATTTCCCAGTACAATTTGCTAACTTTTATATACTGTTGCATAAATGTTTAGATTAGGGGAAAAAAAGAAAAATTAAATGTGATGGCAAAGACTTATAAGAGCTGACTCACTGACTTGAGTTATTGCTGTGCAGAAAGTTTGTAAAGCCTTTACATCCAGCGAACATTTAGTGCTACTTCAGCCTTGACAGTTGACCTTTCAACATGATTTGGTTTAACCACAATAATTGCAGCATCTGCAGTACAGGTGATGCAGACCACTGCTTAGGAACCCAGCTTCTCCTATTAGATCTTACTTCTTGCATCTACAATTTAACCTGTCTTTGCATGTGTGTGCAAATTCTCCTGTATTACCTGTTATAGGAACTGAGCAAGGTACAATACCCCGGCTCTTTTTTATTTTAAATTTATTTTTAATTTCTCCCATAATTTCAAATATTCCTGGATTTAGCTTAGAGGAGGGAGAGAAAACCTCCAAACTCCTTCCTCTCCCCAGACATTTAGTCAGTACTGGTTGTTTTTTTTTCCTCAGTAAGACCTAGTGTAAAAAAGCAACCAACAAATCAAGTCAGACTGTGGTAATTTGGTCAACCACTCGGGTGCTATCCATATCCACCATTTCAACACACTCTATTTCCTCACGGTTTTCAGGATTCTTCTTCTCTTTCCTCTTCTTCTTGGAGGGTGGCAGGAAAGTCAGTATCACAGGTAAAATGGCAAAGCAGTGAAAGAAGGTGACTAATGCTATTAAAAACAAGCACCTGAACAGTGTACGGGTCAGATTTGAAGGCACAGCTGCAAGAGGAATCAGACCAACAATATAGCAGAGGTAGCTCTGCAAAATAGCTACCCCATGCACTTCCAGGGCATTTTTCACCCATTTAGTTCTCGTGAACTCTTTGCCCAGGACAAAGGTTGATAACAGTGGAGCACAGTTGTCAATTGTATAATTAATTCCGTAAATTAAGCACAACACAGAAATACAATCTAGTTCCACTTTCCACAAGGTCATAAAACCTATAACTCCAAATTCAACCGAGGCAACAGTTAGAGTGAGCCAGACATTGATCAGAGAGTCTGCCACGAGGAATGCAGAGAAGAAGAGCAGAAATAAAGCACTAATGCAGGAGTTTTGTAAGGGGGCTCCCACTGAAGTGGCATAACGATCCATGTACACAAATGATGGATTGAAAACGATGAATTTCACCTTGGAGGTGAGAGAGAGCTTCCTCAGGGTCTCCAGGAGGTCATAAAGTTCTTCCCTCTTGGTTTCCATTGTCTTGGCCACCAAGAACATCCTGGAGGCCACAACATCAACTTCATTGTTGTATTTTTTGGAAAAGATGATATCCTCTGAAAAATGGGCAAACTGAGGGGTCTTCAGGAAGGAGTTCCTCAACATATCAGTGAAATTCTTCTTGGGCAATCCAGTAGATATGTTGAGTTTCCTAAGGTAATTTAAGTAGCTTTCGAACCAAGATATCCTCACAAAGCCCTTGGTATACTCCAACACGTCCTCCTGGACGCTGGTGTTCCAGTACTCGATCGACTCGTAGATGTAGAACCCAATGACCGGGCTGTAGTTACTGAAATACTTCTGCTGGGCAGTCGTGTACTCGATGGTCCGAGTCGCAGTCGCTACGATGTTGCTCAGGTCTGACCCCTCACTGACCTGCAGGTAGCCCATTAAGGCAAAGGAAATATAAACAAGGTAAAAGAGAACTACAAAAGGCTTGACGTAAGTGTTTGTTATCCAGTCACAATAATAGCGTTTCAGGAACCACACCAAAAGATGACTCTCATAAGTGTTCGTTTCCTCTGAATCATCTGTGTCCTCACTGAATCTGGCTGTCAGAAGAAACCTATACCATGCAGGTTTCTCTTGCAATACCTCTGGCTTTGGTACCTTTCTGCAGAAGATACTATGCTGGTAGTTGTTTTCTATGTAGCCAGTAAACACCAGGCTGGAACCATAAAAGGAGAGTACATAGAGGTAGTTGAAGAAAATTGCAATACAGGAATTGCAGCAGAAAATCCTGGCTGCTTCAATGTTAGTGAAGGGACTGGCACCTATTCCAAAAGTGACCAGGTACATGGCAGTGGTGAGAGAAAACGAGAGCATGGAGTCTGCAAATACAGCTGCAGTCCTCTCTTTAACGTGTTGGTCTTCTCTAGTTTTCCTCCAGGAGGACAACATTTCAAATGTCCCATACAACCCATGACCTACAATAGAGAACAAAGCAAGTGTTTAAAGTATTTGAATCAACACATGGAAAAATGTAATGTGGACATGCTAAAAGGTTCAAAGGAGACACAGATGGATGCTACCACTGCTTGAAGGCAACGTCCTGCAGAAGAGAGAAATGATTATGCAGGTGCAAGCCACAGGACCACGTTTGCTACCTGACCAGCAAACGTTACGGCCAGAGCTTGAGGAGAGTCCTGCATTGCTGGCACACAATTAATGAATTAAAGAAAAAGCATTTTTTTTTCTGATTGGCTGTTTTGTTTCATTATTTCCAAGTGCCTGGGATGGAAGTTGCTTTCAAATTAGTTTTTCCTGGTGATGGTATCTGACCTGTGGTGAAAACAAAGAAATACAACCTTGAAGTGCCTGTGCTGGAAGCAGAGCATTAGTTGGCTGCTGTGTAGAAAATCTGTAACAAAAGGAAAATTCCATATAAGCTGAAAATTGCCAGTTAAACCAGTTACTAATTTCTTACTTCCTGTATAAATTTTCCATCAGGAAAAAGAAATCCTGGAAACAAAACAAAACAAAACAAAACAAAAAAGCACAAGTAAATTTTAGAGATGTGGAGTGGTAGAACTGATATGGAGCTGCTTAAGGCATTGGTCTTCATTATGTATCTAAGAGTTTATAAACCCAAATACAGCCTATTTTCTTGGCAATGTCTACATTTTTTAATGTATTTAATTGACTCTTTAAATGGATATACCATTCATGAAAGGAGATGAAAACCTGTTGACCTAAAATCCTGTGTTTATCCCCCAAGCGCAGGTAAATCAGGAAATGTACATGCCTTTGTTTTAATCCCTGGTTGGTCATCTTCCTCTTACATTCCTTATCAGTCACATTTTGTGACTGATAGCCAAGATGCATTTGGAGGACAGACCTCTGCTTTCTCATAGTGAACCTGAGCTGGGAATGCAGCCATTGACCTGCTACCAGGTGAGGCTGGCTGAGGTAAAAGCAGGTTGATGATTTACAGAGAGCTGATCAGAATATAGTCTTTGCATCACACCTAAAATGTGAGACTAATATTTTCTCATAATAATCCATATAATGTTCATGTTTACCTAACAGATCCTTTCCAGCTAATCCCACCCTCTTTGCTGCCTTTTAATTCCTCCTCCTCCTTATTCCTTTGCTGATTTTGCTTTCACTTGTCTACTTCTCTGGTCTGCTCTTGGATTATCTGCAGAAATTCCCAAAAGCCAGTGCACTGTGTTTTGCTCTTACGCATCTTCCCTGATAATATTAGATTAAATGATCAGTGCTAAATTAGTTGTTGATAACACTGAAGTGTAATCACTGGACTTCTGAAGCTGATGCTCCAGTCAGGCAGGCCAAGGTAATTCACAGATCTCTCTTAGAATTTCAGGCTGTCTGCAGAGTACCAAAATTGCTGTATCAGCTCTGTTCTCTCCTCCTGTAGACAATGATCACTTTTGCTACAAGGGCTATAAATACCAGTCAAGAAACTCCAAGCAAATGAGGTATTCTGAAGAACTGGAACAGCACAAGATATATTAGGGACATTGGAACTGGATGATCTTGAAGGTCCCTTCCAGCCCAAACCATTCTATGAGCCTATAATCATGTTTATTCTTAACTGCCTCATATAGGCTAAGTATTTAATTAACTTGACAAAATAGCCCTTTTGTGTTCAGCACTGTTTACTGTAGGGGCAGTTGTAGCTGATTCACTCCACCCTTCCTGAAATCTGTATTTTAAGAGATGGCAGAGCTGGTCACTCTGTTATGCTGAAAAGAATAGGTATGGGGTATTTTACAAAGAATTCACAATGCAGAGCTCATAAGATGAGACAACAGGACAGGTGGTGTATCTCCTTATAACCTGGTATTTAGCATAACAAAGTCCATGCTCTCGTATATATCAGATATTTTGCCTATTTTGTTATTTAAAGTCATGGCATGGACCTTGAATGTCCAATTTGTAGCAGTTCTACAGACCTGGCTTTGGCATTCATCTTAATTTTCCCAAACAATGTTTTACAGCTGCTTTCAGAGGCCAGGTCAAGACTGTCAATTTGATAACTAGCACTGTGGCCCCTCTTAAAGCTAATGGGGAATACTGGAACTCCCCAGACATAAAATCAAGCAAAAAGCACAATCAGTGACTGGCACCCCGTTGCTAATTATGCTTCAAATAGTTATGTTCTAGGCTCAGTAGGGAAAGCTATTAAGCTTGCTTCCAGTGTGTTCTTTGTAAAGACGGACTGACCTTTATTTAAATGTAACTGATCACTTGCCAAAGCAGGGAGTGAGAGGTTTAATCCATTTATGGCTCCCATGAGTCCTGCAGACAGGCTCGTCTGCGAATTTCACATGGCATCATATGCATTAGCTTTGAGTGAGCAAAACAGAATAAAATGAGGTCATTGAATATTACAAATTACTTCCATCATGAGCTTCAGCTATAGCATGTTTTTGTAGAAAAAGCATTTCAGCGTTAATAGGGTCTTGCCCAAAAGTACTCAAATAGCCGTATTAATTTGGAAAGCCTTTGACTCTGCAATGAGAGAAACAAATTAGAGCCAGTTACCTATGATGCTGAGCATGACTTTTTAACAGGTATAAGATTTTGGATAATGCCTGATAACGTGACTTACGATGCCACATACTTTCTTTAAGCAGTAAACATAAAACCACAATTTGCTCTTACATAATCTTCAAGACTATCCTAAAATGGAATATGATTTAGAGGACTGCTCAAGTAAATGCATGAAGAGGCGTCACCACATGTGCTTCACAAAGCCAAGAGAAAAATATTTGGATACTCTTCTATTTTAGGATAGGTTCCTTTTGTTGTTTGCTACACAATCTGTGTACTAGAAACAGGTATTTCCCTTCAGTTGCAGAGTTTGTGATTTCTCTGTCCATTTGTATGATAGGTACAGAATTATCATTTACCTTTAGGAGGACATGCCTAATTGACAAAGTTGCACTTTTTGCACCAGTGTCACTACTGACCTGATCCAGTTTTCTCTGAGAAAGAATTAGGCCTAAACTCAAGCACAAATTAGGCTTGGCAGTCAAAAGATTAGCTGTATCTAGTAAGATGGGATTTATCTATCCTAATTTACCTCTCTAAATTCTGACTATAAACACAAATTGGGGTAACAATCTCCAACACTGTCCAACTCACTGGTGTTTGTATAAATCTAATCCACAGAGATTAAGGCAGATATCTCCATGGAGGCATTTTGTGAGAATTTCTTTCACTTCTCTGTCATCTCAAAGTTTCCATTTTTTGCATCGCTAATCAATTTGCACCAATTACCTCTATTTTTCTTGCTGGTGTTATGTCTACTCTATATAATATTAATGAGAAGCAGGCAATTTTTCTCTTGTAAATAAATTCTGTAACTGCTTCAACTGATTTTCCCCTTTTAATAGAGATTTAACCACAAATCTGTAATCATTTAGAGCAACTTGTTCATTATTCACGGTCATTCAGTAAATAATAAATATGAACTCAAACAGCTAATGGGCTACTGGAGATCTTTTCCTGTTGACATTTGCTATTATGATTCACCGGTCGTGCCCTACAGTCAGGCTGTACAATCATGAACTAACAAGAAGTACACACAAAGACAGAATTTTTTTAAGAAAAAGAAGTTCAGGGTCAAAGGAAAATGTTAAAAGGATAGGAGAAAAGTATTGGACAAAATGGGGATCAAGCTTCTTTTTCTTATTCTCTTTTTCTCCTACTTTGCATGTAGGACATATACCTGCCACGTGTTGGATGACTGAAAACAGATGTTCTTTCTTTTGTGCCAAAAAAAATGAAGAAGATAATTACTGTTAATGCTGAGCAGCTTACAGGTTTTTCAGGCTGAAGTGGGCTACCTTTAATTTTAGAACCTGAAAATAATAGTACTACCAATAAAACCAATAAATTAGGCCTAGCTAAAATACATCACTTTTATGAGTTTCCTGAAAATGCTATAAAAAGTTTCCTTTGCCTCCTTCAGAAACAAGCCTTGCAATCACACATGCTCTGCAAAATCCATGCAGAGCATACATGAGAAGAATAGCACTTGTGGGAAGTTGTGAAAACTAAAGCAAAATTTTCTGTTCCTTAAAATTATCAAATTATTTACCTCATTTTTAAATACTACTTATGTGCAGGCACTGAAACTGTTCTTTTTAGTACCATTTTAAAACCTCAAAAAAGAAATGCATCTTTCCCCTGCCAACTCGCTCCTTCAAGCAAGGGGCCTTTACAAATGGACACTGGCAGCCCAGGCTTAGTGTTGGCTCTGCTCCTCACTGGCAAATGGCAAGAGTGAAGCAGAGAGGGGTGAAGGGATTTAAGAGCCCCAGAGCCTGTGAGAGGGCAGCACAGCGAGCTCCTGGTCACTGGAGTCAGACCAGTTCTCTATTTGCTCAGCTTAATTGCTTACTTGAAACAAGGGCTGCTGCCTTCTTTTGTTTTTTAAAGACTGAGGGCTATGATCAATTTTGCACTAAAATAATGTGAAGTTTTGATCTTATAATGATGAGGCTTATCCAAATAGACTTCTACTTTCTGGGTATCCAAATAGACTTCTTCCATAAGAGGAATGAAGGGGAATGACTGAGAACAAGGCTTTTGGTTCTTCTTTTTGCGGTTCTACCCATCTATGAAAGTAAGGAATAATAGTACACTGCAGGTCTCATCTTTTTGTCCTTACTGTTTCGAAGGTTGTATATCTCTGTATGTGTTTGATACTTAAGTAAAATCTCTCTGAATAAAGCACTACTTAGAGGTTGTGGAGTTCCAGCCTTCTGCGTGGAAGGTCTCATTTCAGGAGTAATGCATTTTATTAATCCCATTTTAATGCAGAGATGCACAAAACACTAATAATGACAGATCTGCCCCTCAGTGAGGCTGAATGCTGCCCCAGCATGTATGGTGCCCACTGACTGCCCCAACTAACACCAATAAAGCATCAAATTGTCTTGCAAAGGGGGCAGACTTCACTAGTGGCAAAGCTGGGTTTGGGGTGTTTTTCCCTTCTTGGGCATTACTTCCCCTCTCCTACTGAAGTTTTCTTCCCACGTGGCTACTAATTCACCTGTTTTAGTCTACATTGGACTAAAGGAATGGTGGGGATTAGAAAGCAGCCCTTTTTTTTTTTTTTTTGAGGGTTACTTTTTAAACCAAATTCTGTTCCTGATGATGATGACACAAAAGACTGTCTAAAATGCGTAATGAGTTATGGTAGGATGTATAGAAGCCTTGTAAACTGGGTGGGCAAAAATTTGAAGTGGAAGCATGCTCTGATGGAGTTACTGAGGTTAAGCATGGATTTTGATCTCAGGTTTTTGCTTGTATTTTAATGGCCACATCCTTGTAACACTATCAGTTCAGCTGGACAAATGTTGTCCCACTTGGGTTGATTTAAGCCTGAAATCACCCCACTGAATAGGAGTACTTGTCTGCAAGAGAAATTTAGCATGCTGTGAAAAAGGGTGTGAATGTACAGAGGGCAAGCGACGTTGCACCAGCTTTCTTTCTGGATGTCTGTGAAGCACAGCTTGATTCACATTCAAAGTGGAGTGAAATATCATCCACAGAGACAAACACCGGATGAATTAACATGAAATAGCTAGGATGCTGTAAATTCACATCCCAGCTTGCTGCCAATGCAGGCAAGGTCTCAAGAACTGTTCTTGTGCAAAAATAGTACACGGGAGATCAGAATCACATTGCAGGAATTGCCCTTTCCAAAATGATACCTGCAATAACATATGATATAATGAAGGTGCAATGAATTTTCCTAGCTGACGGTATTAAAAATAACAATGTACACTGCTCAGCTCTAGGACTGCTTTCCACAGTAATGTCAACAAAGAGGCTGAGATAATTTCCCCCTGCTGACTTTTTTTTTTTTTCCAGCCAGATCAGTGAGCTCATCAGCTCCCATCTTCTGACAAGCCAAGTGAAACTGCTAATCTGGACTCCCTTTGTCACAGGAGTTGCAATCAACTGTTGTTGACTAAATACCTGGCCTGCCTCATGTGGCCTCTCCCAGCAGGCACAATTTTAGCTTGGAACATATAGCACGTTCAAAGTGCTACTGAATACGACAGGCAGAGCAAGAATATTTGCATCCAGCTGAAGCAAACATCTGGCTTCATACCCTGTTCTCACTAAAATAACAAAATACTACAGCTAAATGAGATCCTTCAGCATGCAGACGTGTCAGCACCAAGCCTAATTTATACAACACTTTTCACTGAGTGCGTAATGATTTACTGGCATGGGTTGAGCCAACCAGCTCTACTGTCCTTAGCATGCTTGGTAACAAACTGTGGTTACTCCAAGCAATGCCCAACTTTGTGGTCCGTAAATGGTGCTGCAACACTCCAGTTTTGCTCTGTGAATGTCAGACCTGAAGGAGCTGCACATCCCACAATGTGAAGACTTGTCCGTCCCAAACATTTGTGCTGAGCTGAGAAAAAGTACTGTGAATACTACTTGCTATTCCTACACTTGCCTGTTCACAGTGCCCAGGAGCCCAGTTCACAGTGTAAAGTTAAATCCTATAGGACACTAACATTCTGTAAGGTATTCATCTGATCAACTGTGTTTCCAGGCAGCAGTGTTCATCTCAGGGGAATTGTGACCAGGGAACTGCAGGCTGTGGGCAGCTGAGTAGTATTAAATGCATCCTCTTTGGCCAAGTGATTGAAGTCCCAGCCACCGAAGTGCTGCCTGGCCTCATTTCACACCTCCAAGCACAGTTCAAAGGCCAAGACAGACTGAATGCTATGTGCAGGCGTGGTACATGGAGTCAGAACACAAGAACAACAAGATGGGATGGGATGGGATGGGATGTACTAGTATAAGCGTAGGCTGAACATATTGCGATGCTTTATTTACCTCCTGTCACACAGACCCTACACATCTGTGTTGTATCTGCATTACAGGTACGACAACATACCTCAAAAACATGATGACAGTACTGTTGGGTAGGTTCAGTATTTGCAATTATTGTATTAAAACCTACTTATTTTACACATATATCATCTAAGGTGTACTATATCTGCAGATATTAACATCTAACTTGGGAACTTCCCAAAAGAGAATCATAACGCAATTAGGTAGATGAGTCTGTTAGGTATCTAGTCGTGAAACCATTAGATCAATCTGTTTTTGCTTTACATTTGATTACTAGCATTCACTCTTAAGTGTCAGGCTGATCTCTCCAACCCTGTTTGCAACAGCACTGGCCATCCCAGTCAGAAAGTCCCAGGCGTGCCCATGCATTCCTCAACTTACTACCAGCATCAAAAACACAGTGTCATGGTGCATTGACCCCAGATAAAAATCTGCCTCAGTCTCCAGAGAAAGAGTTATGTTTTGTGCTGTATCTACTTGGCAATAAAATAAAAGAAACCAAAATGTTTAATAATATGCTCTCAGAATCGGCTGTTTCACAGCTGTGGGTGGCTGTGCCCACAGAAACACACCGTGCAGAGAAAGTGTCCCTGTGGAGCACACCCGGCATTGGTTGGTGCACGCGGAGAGGAACATCTTCAACTGGTGCTCAGTGCTTCAAGCTGGGAGACCACAACATCTTCAGTGCAGATCCTGCTGCAAGACTCTCTGGGCCATTAAGCCTGCATTCAAATTGCTTAATGCACAGTCGGGAAAATGGCACAAGGTTGATGCCTCATTTAAGTCTTGTGCAGCACTCCCAAGCACAAGAGGGGGTCAGGTTCCTCACAAGACTCATATGGATCTGCTGCACTGGACTAATTTTGATCCCAGACTTCTGGCAATGAATGTCTGCCATAATATCCTACATTTCTAAGCTTAACTTTTGGAAATGCAGCACAGGATCAACTCCCTGTTCTGCTGTGAAGCAGTCTGTTTTGGTCAGGCATAGCCCTTTCTGACCTATACTAAAAAGTCCACATTTGCACAAAGAAGGCACTGACAAAAAGAAATCACCTCAGAGTCCACCTAAATGGTGGGACACAGTCAGCAATGCTTGGGATGCATGATGCACCCTGACTATAAACTCCCCAGTACTAATTTTGTATTGTGACAAACAAGCAGCAATGAGCCAATGTTTTAGAAAATGGTACAAGTCACAAGCTAATTTTAAAACCATGATCTACACATTACTATTGAAATGAAAATAATTCTACATATAAATCCCTAGCTTTGAAGAAATACATACACATACGCAAGGCACACATAAACATTCTGTAATTTCTCTACCTATGTAAAGGGAAAAGAAACAAAGAGAATGAGAAGTATTTAAATTAAGTAGAATTAAACAATGCCTCAGTATTCATAGTCCTAGACTTAGCCACAGTCTCTAGCCAGCAATGGTGGTATCGTGGTCACCACCTTTATTTTTGGAGCATGTGTATTTTAAGCTATTCACTATGAAAAAATCTTTAAACGTAACATTCAAGTTTCAATTTTTTTTTTAGAGCATACCAAATTCATTTTAAATTAACAGCCTCTTATTATAATGATTACACATGTAATTCAGCACTTATGTAGTTAATCCTGAATAGTCCCATTGATTTCAAAAGAATGAAAATTAGTGATTTACGTTTTCTGAAAATGCTGGACTTTTTTCTTGTATCACCATTTTTTACTATTGAACCAATGCAATATTTGTGATTTCGTTGTTACAGTGATAGCAAGAATGTCAGATAAACACGTTTTAAAAACAGAAATATATTTGAGAGAAAACTTGAGTGGCTCTTGTATTTCAAGAAATACAGATAAGCAAACTAAGTTATAGTTAAAAATCTACTTTTATATATAAAGAGAATATTTAATTCCATTTCAGAATCAGTAAAGGCTTGTTTTGGCATTTAAATAGCAGGCTGTCAGCTCTGTTTAAACGTGTCACTTGCTTTCCTCTGTTTTCACAAAAGACCTGGCAAAAGTTAAGAGTCATATTTCTTTCAGTGCAACAGAAGAAGCCGAGTGTTAGCAAAATTTGGTTTTAGCTGCTGGAATATTTATGTCTGCATGGTGTGCTTACCTACTGACTCCCCAGACCTTGTGCAGATACGAACTGAAAGCATTTGAGCCAAACCTGTGCTGTAGGAGCAAGTCCATGCTTCTGGAGCAAACACCAGGGGAGCACCTGACCCTGTCTGGCCTCCAAAGGGTCCTCCTGCCCCAAAGTCCTCCCAGGAATGCCTCTTCATCCTCTTTAGCTCAGAAACATCAGAAAATCCCACAGGAAGCAGAGTGTATGCTGTTATTTGAAAAGACAGGAAGGAAGCTGCATGGAGGATGTCAAGGGGAAGAGAGGAGGGGTCTGCTCATCACTGTTGATGGCATGAGGTGCAGACCCGGGATGTGTGGTGCCAGGGCCACCCTCTGTGCCAGGGGAGCTGTACAGGATGGGAAAGTACCATGCCAGGACAGCAAAGGAATGACAGACGTGGCTGGTGAGATGAATTTCCCCCACAGTGCAAGCAGCTCAAGCACCTGAAGCCTCCGTAGCTGAGGAGGTGGTTAGATGTGGAGTTAGGATGTTAAGTACCACTGGGCTCATCTAACATATGACATGCTATGACTTGTATCAGCAGACAAAACTGAAAGCTGATTTTCTTCATAAGTGAGTTTTTGACAGATTTTATGCATGCTGTGTAAAAGAAGCACTTAAAAGTGAGAGCCTCCTGCAATCACGTGTGCAAGGTTGATGTTTACCATGTTACAGACCAGCCAAGTGACATACAGCAAGTGATAGCTCCTGAAGATGGAGTAAGACATAGTGAGTATATTTGGGGCAAGCATGTTTTAAATCTGCTTTAAATTTCTACGGCCACAAGCTAAAATATAATTTGCTTCTAGGAGTGTTGTCCTAAGTGGAATACAGACCAGTGGAATATGGATTTGTTTGCCACACTTCAAGTTTCCCCTTTTCTGGTGAGAAAACTGCGATCAAAAACATCTCTGGCATACTTTTAAATTCTTCTGTTTGAGAGATATTTGTCACTACTCTTATTCATAATATATAGATCAACCATATGTGAAATGCAATGTTCAAAAAGTTGCAAAAATTCAGTTAAAGCACATCCAACCTACTATTTTTACTGACAAAAAAAAAAAAAAAGGGAAAAAAATAATTACAAGTTTGGAACAATTGTCCTCTGCCAGAGGTTTCATGACCTGAAAATGCCTGCCCCCCCCCCCCTCCCCCCATGCCTCTATGCTATTTTCTATTTGGGGGATGTCATTTATTTGAAACCCAAAATGTGCACTATCTCTCTCAGAGATAGGCCCAAAGTGAAAAGTCACATCAGTTCCTGCTGATGTTCCCCGGGTCTTTATTGACCACCCAGGTCCAGTATGCAAAGTACACCACAAACACACACACACACGCACACATATATATAGATATACTTCTCACATGTAGAGATAATAAAAGGATTCTTTTCTCTAACCTCTGAACTTCCAGTATATTTTCACATATGTAGAAGTTTCTCTTGAGAGACTTCACTACTTACTTGAAGAAAATCAGGATGTCAGTGCCAAACTCTTGGTACCTGTGACTGTTTGGGACACCTCAGACAAGGCCCTCCACTGAACCATTGCCCAGACCAACTTCTCTGCAGTTAAAAGAATGCAGACAGTAATAGTGTAACAACTTTCTGTTATTCTTCCCATAAACGAATGCTCATTGAGCATGCTGCATGTAACATACTTTTCATAATGTATATTGGAGCACCACCAATCAAGAGGAAATGGCTGATCTTACTCAATGACTGTACAGCACTTTGTTTCAATATTAAGCTGTTCTCTGGACTGACTTCCTATGGATAGAGCTCCTCTTTTCCAAAAAACATTGTAAATTGTCTGAGTCATCAGCAGTCTTCTGAAGCCAAGAAGCATGTACGTGTGCAAGGATTTCACTGGACTTTGTGCTGGTGAGGGAGGAACATGGACACAATATTGGCTGTGTGTCATGTATGGCCAGCTGCAAGCTCTACTTGCTGTGCTTGCATTGCTCAGGAAAGGGCTGGTGTCCAAAATACTCTGCCACCGTTTGTATTTCAAGCCTATTTCCTTCCTATACAATAGTGTCTTCAGTATTTGGGTTCCTAAAGGGGCCTGGAACATCATCCTTCAGGAGGTGAACTGGAGTGATGAAGACTAGCAGGTGAAGGAGGTGATTAATCAGCTCCCCTTTGGGTTGAAAACACTGATTTTGGTGAGTGGACTAACTGGTACATTGAGTGAGGAGGGGTGGCCTGGGAACCTACTTCTGCTCTTCCTCCCTCTTCCCTGTGAGGAACAGAAATGCCAGGTGATGCCTGAAGGACTGCAGAAGATGCATGGCTGCTTAGAGATGCCAGGAAGAGACTGAGGGACTGAGGACAGAAAAAGAAGAGGAAAGAGGCATGATGAGTAAAGTGACATGCCTGGGATTCTGTCTACTCAGGGTAGATAAAACCAGGTAATTTGATTCATTTCTTAGAAGAGGGATGAAAGGAACAAGCCACAAAATGGTACTGTAACTAAGCTATGCAGGATTGAACTGGGAAAGCTGAGCAGATGGAGTGACAAAAAACCAAGTGTACTTCCAGGGCACTCTTGGAGTGCTTTGGCAGTGTGAAAAAAGGAAAGCATGAATGGTGGAAATCACTGGGAAGTCTGAAGCAGCTGAGATACAACTGCAGGGTATAGTGGAAACCCATTTGAGAGCCAAGAAAGTTATTGAAGAATATAGGGAAAATGGTAAAAGCCTTGGGCCCAGCTGTGGGCCATTAACAGGAATGGGGAAAAGAGCAGAAAAGATGAAGCAAGTTTAGGGAGACAGAAAGATGCTGAAAGTTGTGCAGGCATCAGGAAGGGGATGCCATGGCCTGGAGCAGGAAGATGGGTGATACCTGCTGGAGGAGGCTGCCACATAATGCAAAAGAGATGGATGAGATGGGAGAAAGGGACATGGGGGCAGCCAGCTGAGGCAGCCAGCTGAGGGAGGACATGCTTCTTCCCAGCATGAAAAGACAGCAAAGGGACAGTTGGCCAGGGAGAGTGAGAAAACTTAGCTGGGGAATAAAAAACCAGACTCAGTAAGCTTCACATTTTTATTAACTGACAGCAGGAAAATCAGTGGAAAAATACTATACAAAGTCAAACATTTGGGTGTGTGTGCTACCTCTGTGTGTGGACTGAAGGGCACTGGGGAGACCTATGGAGGGGCTGGTTCCCACTCTTTGAAACTCTCTATATGAAACCAGTGTTGACTCTTCAGCCTTACTGAATATAGCAAACACTTGAATGCTGGATAAGGAGGATGATGAATGCTTTTTGGGTGTATAAATTTGGCATATGTTGCAACTCCCTACCAGCAGGGTCTTCCAGAGAACTAAGAAACAGCTGGGGCAGTTGCCTTACTCGCACCAATGCAGCTCCAGCAAGCTGCATGTGCTGGCCCAGGCACCCTCTGGGTTTTTGTGCTGGTTGTCAGCTGCCCTGCTTGGTTTAGCTGCCTGTTGCCTTCATGGCCTCCCACCTTCAGCAATCTCCTCACTTGCCCTCCTCTGCTTTTCACTCCTGTCATCAAACACACTGACCTCCTCTCTTTGCTGTTTCTGAACTTTTTCCTTTCAACCTTCTTTCCCAACTATCTCTGACCTCAGATTCCATCTTTGGTGCTCCAATTTTTTGCATCCCTATATTCCTAGTACAGGTATCTCAGTTCATTCCTCCATCAGCACAGCTCTATTCCAGGCAAGCCACATGTGAGATGTGCATCCAACAAATCTGTGTTTCTAAGAAGCGACTGGAACTTCTCTGTATCTGTGAGGTGTCACTGCAAACCCTGATTCCTTTATGTACCTTCCAAAGTGTTCTGCATTTCACCTGCTCCTGTGCTTCCTCCAAACAGACGCAGCCCTGTAACAGTGTCCTCCCCCCAACTTGTTTCCACTTGGGACTGAACCTCAGGAGGACCCTGCCTGGGTCCTGCTTGGCATTTCCACCTGCTCCTTCCCAATTGTCCCTTCCTGTACCTCTCTGTCGACTGCTTTCCCTTTCTCTCTCCCCAGAAGGGGCATGCTGCCAGGGCAGAATGCGATGGGAGGATGGAGGGAGGTGGCAAGAAGAGGTTTTTCATTTGTCCCCGTTTTGGTGAGTTTCACACACGGCTGGCTATCGTTTCCTTTTACAGTGTGCTACAGGCTCCAGCCACTCTCATAACTTCTACCTGATTTTCCCCTGCCAGCATCGGAGGCTAAATATAAGCTCTGAGAGCTGGCCCTGCGTCCCTGCCCATATCTGGCAGCGCCTGGCGTTCCGCCGCGGTTCCACAGAGCCGACGCTTTTCACGAACTTGGCAGCTGAAGAGAGCCACTTCTCCCCGAGTAAGCTGTATTTGTTTCTGAAGGGACAGCAAACACATTGCTACTTTTCAGTGCAAAGGGCTATGTTGCAATTTTCTTTTGAGTGCCCAGGTTCCACTCGGCCTCTGGGAAGAGAAAAAATTCATGCCAAAAACTTGTTCAGACAGTGCTGCTTGTTGGCCCAATAATTTGTTTGGCAACACTGTGTTTTCTTGAGGAAACTGGTATTTTTAAAGGTTTAACAGTTTTTAAACAGCATTTAATGTGTAAGGGAAACTTATGATGAATATATTAGCATCTGTGCCAGACTAAACATCTGTAGTTTTTAATGAAGAAGGCAATAGGAAATCAGAATTTTAATTCTGTTTTTCAGCTGACACTATAAAACAGCTATTTTAAATCCAACCAAGTTGTAGAATTTATTTTTTTGGTTCTTAGGGTCAAAAATGAATAGCCCTAGTTCAACAAAGTATTCCACATGAACTAGACATGTGAGTAAACTTGTCCTTAAATTACTTGTTTGCACACTGATAGTTGTGGATGGTAGTTTTAAAAAGACACAGAGACATATGCTAACTCAAACTATGTCCAGACGAGTGGTGGGAGCCCGCCCATTTTCCCAGGTTTTAGGCTTCACTTTCACGTTAGAAGTACCTGTATAAACCAACAACTGGGTAAGAACAGTTCTCAGTTTGACTCGATAAAATATCCCAGAGAAAAGAGTGACTGCAGCCAGCCTGTCCTCCTCTGCTACCCAGCACAGACCCCAGGCACAGCCTCTCACCTGCCTCTCACAGCTGGACTTCCAGTCACCAAAGGGGACCTTTACTCTTTTAGTACCTGCTGGGGAAGAAGGTCTCTGGCAACATCTCTCCTGGCTTCAATTTTTGCCATTGAGTCAGCAACCAGGGAGGGTGAAAAAGAAACCTGCCACAAGATAAAAACTGCCACGGTAGTGACATACTCAGACTATGTAGAGTCATCTTTTGTAAGGTTACAGTAACCTGCCTTAATTAAAAAGTAAAACAAATTAAAATAAGCCATGATGAAGGTGATTAGAACCAAAGTATGAAGCGTTTAAACTGGCACGTAATATTTAACAGGTGGGGTAGGCAAAAAATATTCCTGCCTTACACAGCCTGAACTTAAGACTGTAATTTGGTAAGTCATGGTAATTTAGTAACTTTAAATTGTCCTGTTGATGCAAAAGCTGAGGATTCAACATCTACAGAGGCTGGTACCCTTCACTGTAACTTGTTTGTTCTTGGAAATGGCTGATGAATAGGGGATGTCACAGAAAACAGGATGAATGAAAGAAGTTTTACAAAGCACCTTGATCAGATGATTTTGCAGATGTACTGCCTATATTATTAGTATGGGCTTGTGACTGGACAAACTATTCAGAAAGTAATTCTTGAAACTATGAAAAGGTTGATAATTGCAAAACATTGCTGACCAACTTCAGCTAATACATCTTGGAAGGTTAATGAGGAGGAGAAATGGTGTGAGATAAACAAGCTGTAATTCAGCAAGGACAAGGGCAAACTTCTACATGTTGTTTGAAATAAATGACTGTGAAAACAGGGTAGAAAATGATATGAAGGATCTATGAATTACCATTTACCACCAACCAAATCCCAACCATTTCATACTGCTGAGAAAAAAATGAATGACATATGGCAATGTATGAACAGCAGTGCCATATGCAAGATGCGAAAAATCATCCTCCTACTCTACTTGCTGCTGAAAGCCTCAGTCTGAATCCTCTGCCCAGATTTAGGCACCACACTCCACAGAGGATGTGAAATGGTCAAAAGCAAGAACACTGCTCTAAGTTTGCTAAGCATAGTCTGAGGAAACCTGGGATGAAAAGGAAGAGGACTGAGCAAGTGAGAGGCCCCAAATATGCAAAGAAAAAGAAAATAAATTGTTTTGCAGAGGCAGTGGATAAATAAGGACAGATGAGTTGCAGAAGGGGAATTTGGGTTAGACATGATGCAAATGTTGTAGTGGTTGTGCAGTGAAACACAGGAGGAAGTGGTCCGAGGAGGAGGCAAAGTGCATGGTGAAAAGTATCTGTTATGAAAGATGTAATCTCATCCTGTGTCAGATGATGTCTGGAGAGTGTCCCCCCGCCTCCGCAACAGTGATGTAAAGTTAAAAATCCTCAGCTGCTATAAACCGGGGAAACTTCATTAATGATGTATCCCAGGAAAGGGCCTTGCCTGAAACCTGTCCAGTGTAATCATTTTTCCTATCTCATTTTTGCTTTTAGCCATGAGATTATGAGTAATAGATACAGGGCTACATCGTTAGCCAGAAATCCTTTAGCTTTCTAAAGGTCAGTTAATCTATGATCTAATCTGATGGTCACTGAAATTAAGTGGAGGCAGTTGAGCAGGCTGTAATGGAGGGTGGTTAGTGTCTCCAGCCTTCAGCTGCCTTGAGTTAAAACATCCTTTATAAGCAAAACAACATCTAGGTATGAAATACATTTTGAAACGCATGCTGAATCTTTCCATTGTACTGTAGGAAAAAGAAAAGGCAAACCTGGCTTTCTAACTATGTACCAGTTTAAAACAGTTCTCATTAAAAACTCCAGAATGTCTCCCGTGCCTTCTGTTCACCTGTTGATATTCCCATCCCTTGGGAGATTTTGTGCAGCTGGGGAAGCAGGCAAGATTCACACGAACTTGGCTGCTCTATCTTGCCTTGTTCACAGTGGGAGCTGAGCTGCCCTTTTAAGAGTGGAATACTTCAACTAACCAAGACCAAAAAAATCCCAGGGAAAAAAAAAAAAAGAAAAGAAAAGCAGAGTTGGCTATACAGCTCGGTACTTAAAGGAGCACTAAAATAGAAATGTGAAACTTTTCATAGTTATCTGTAAGCCTTTGAGGATTTCAAGTCTCAGCATTGTCATTATTAGTAAATTTAAGATCTGAAAGGTTGTCCCAGCGAGCAGATGTTTTGATCCCTAAACAAAGTTAATATTTCATTTTTTTGAGTGGCTTTCCCCATGTACTTTCATTTCATATAGCTGGACTTTGGAATGCTTTTCTGCTATTCATGTAACACATCTGGAAATCCCCTCCTATGTAAAGTTACACGTAATAGACACTACTTAGTTTGAGGAATTGAATTTTATAATACATGAATAAGCATAAAAACCCACCAAAGAAACCAGAGACTCGGGTCAGAAACATACCCTTCTTTTGATTCTGGCTTTCTTGTGCTGCATTTCCTTTAGATTACAATGTAGTTTAATTTTAATGGATGTCATCTGAAAATGACAGCCCATGTAATGTAGCTGAATTCTGTTTGTCACCGAGTATATTCTGTACATTAACTGGCAGTGTGATGCACTGAAGCATAGTCTTTAATTAAAGTGCAACAATACCACAGTGCAACAGCACTCCAGTACCGGCACGGCACAGGAACCTGGTGCTGGATACAAAAATAGCTGTGCTCAAAATGTGTCCTATCACTATATGATGTGACTAAGTCAGTGGAGACACTCTTACACTTGAAACCTGAAGTATTGCTGAGCACTGATTTTCAGCTGGGGAAGCTGTGATCAAATCAATGCAAGTATTGTTCTCCACAAATGAATAATGGCATGAACAATGACATATTAAACACCTACAGTGCACAAAGCTTTTCACACTGGTTATGAACCAAACACAAACAAAGAAGCTGTGAACTCTCCAGAGCTCTCGTTTTGTCTCCTCTGAAGTCCTGCTGCCTTTTTGGGTGCAATATACAGCATTCCCACAAACGCCCTGGTGCCAATAGAAGAGGGCACTGACTTTGGGTTGGGATCAAGACGACCACCCTTCTGTTCTGTCCTCCCGTTTCTTACCCTTGGGGAAAACCAAACAAACTGAAACCACTCTGTACACCACAGTGAGGGAAGGTGGTACAAAAACCAGAGTGACAAAGATGTGTCTGCTGGCATGGGAGCCAGGGAGCAGCCAGTGCCGCTTCCCTCCACAACCCTCTGCCGTGGGATGTGCTGGTGCTGACCTTGCAGGTCCATCTCTGGCCAGGGGTGTCAAAGTTCTCTGTCCCCCGGGGTTGTGAAACCCTCCCTATGCTCACTCAGGCAACACAGGAACTTCTGGAGAAAGGCAACCCAGGACCACCCACCGCTCTTATCCCACGGGCAGGTGCCTGCCAAGCCAGGAAGGCATCGCTCTGCTCTCTGAAGGAGCCAGCACTCCCCAAATGCCCAACGTGGGCAGCCCCTTTGATTTGCCAGCACAGCTGACTCTGTCAGTGTTGCACAGGGACCACTGCAAAGGTCTCCCTCCAAAACCAGAATCAAACTTCCACAGAGAAGCAGCAGCTGGGCTCTCTCTCTGCACAAGGCACGACATTTGCACATCCTTGTTCCTTGCTACTGCACAGGCTCCACATCCTATGCCACGGTGCTACACCATATCAGAGCTCCAGGCACGATTTTAACATCCAGGTACCATAGAAACAATTTAGGAAAAGAGGCAGTGTGGATTTGGCATGGGGCAGTGCTGCAGGGATGAGACAACAGGAACCATGCAGTGATGCTTCTCTGCTTGCTGGGGAAGGGAGGCACAAACACACAAAAGAGAGAGAGGAGATAGTTACCTAACATGACGAAGGGGATTCCCAGGAAGGTGGAATTGTATTTCCCACCAGTGAGATTGATGATCCCAGCTGCAGTCAGGGTGGCAAGGGTCACAGTCAGCAATCCCAGCAGGCCAAGCCAGGGCTTGCTGCGGACACAATCCTGCATGGAGCAGCAGAGAATGGCCAAGGTGACCACAAGGGCCAAGCTTGTGATCAGGTAGCGTTCTGACACCCTGCTTGTCTTCTGAAAATCCTCCTTCAGCGAAGAAGAAGTGAAAGGATACATTTTGACTTTCCTGTTGGATTTCTGGAAAAGTTCAACAGTGTCACAAAAAATGGATTCCCACTTCTCTGCCACCATGTCATTCAAGGAGTTGATTGCCTGCAAGTAGTAGGTGAGCTGAATGGCTTCCGCTGACTTCACCCGGTCCTTGCTGTGCACAGTAACCCCACCGAGCTGATGACCATTATACACTTCCCTGCCATCCTTTAAGTGAGTAATCGGGTAAGTGATTGCAAAATTAGTTCGATTAGAAGAACGAGCAGCCTTTAATTCCTCCAGTACATGCACTATGTCGTCCACTATGCATGTCTTGTCATTGTTCAGGATACATATATGGGCAAACGTGTAATTGAAACCAGGTCTTTGAACTTGGATCCTGGTCACTGCAGAGTGCAACTACAAGGGAAAGAGAAACCACACACGTTATTCATCAGTTCACCTCGCACAGTAGCAGCCAGAAAAACAGCAGCTCCTCAACGCCGTCCCTTTCCTATTTGATCAAAGAAACAACAAAAGTTCCAGTGACTGCATATTAACAGTAANAAAAAAAAAAAAGGAAACATGCATCAAACCAGTGGTATTAATTCCCTTGTGTCCTTCGCTGGTAACTCTGGCATAATGTGACTTGCATATGTGCCATGTGCATCTGCTGTTTGGCCTCAAGCAAACTCAACAAGCAAACTCAGCCCAACCATGTCCAGGGACACTGTCGTGCTCAGGATTGCCCAATTACTCTCTCAACAGATAAACCTGAGGTACAGAAGGCAGGAGAGCACCATGACCAGGTGTGCCACCTGTGCAGGATGCGCCGGCACCCTGGCAGTGCAGGGGACCAGCACTCACTCAGAGTAAAGCACAGGCCACAGCTGCATGTCCTACGTAAGAGACTGTCAGCACAGAAGGAAAAACATAGCTGGCAATAACTAATTTGCCCCCTTTTCTCCTCCCTCTTTCCCCCATCAAATCCTCAGTAAGTCTGAGAGCAGAAAGCCAGGGCAGATGACAGACACTGTTTTTCTCTTTCTGAGAGGTTCTGTTAATTAGCAAGGGTCTCCTAACTTTAAGGGTTTGTAGAATATTGTTAGGTCTAGCAGCTCTTAGCGCAGACTCCTTTCTAAGTTGTTTTGCATGCTTCTGAAATTTGCCATGCCTGAGCTCTGACCCAAAAGCATTCAGTTGTTTTTGAGCATCAGAAAGTTAGAAAAAGTTACCATCTCTTCTTGAAAAAATATTGAAAACTCTTGCAACCTTTTCTGAATCTATTTTAGTCAACATGGAGGAAACTAGAAATCTAAAATATGGCAAGGGAATAGCCCCAATAGGCTGGGGTTACAATGTTTTTCTAAAATAAAATAAATTATTGAGTTTGCTAATGTGCATCATTCCTTCTGACAACAAACATTGTTTAAAAAAAAAAAGAAGACAGTATACAGAAGAGCAGTAGAGCTTATGCACTCATCTGGGGACTATGGACAAAATATCTAATAATCATGGCTAACCTCCTGCATCTGTTGAAACTAAACAGTCATAGTGACTTTTGCGTGGTATTTGAGGCTTATTTGCAGAAACAAAAAATCCCAAACCATCATTTATATGGTACTATCAAACTGATTGTTTTGTGATTACATTGCACAATCTGTGACGGGTATAAATTTAGTTATGTTGCCTCCATTCCTCGGGATAATGCGACATCATATAGGCAAAGATTACAACATTCCTAAATTCTCACTTTGTTTCTCTAGAAGCTTAGGGGTGTATTTTTCCACATCTGAGTAGTTTTTATTTTTTTGACAGAAATAACAGTTCAATACTGACATTAGGAAGATAAGTTTGAGAAATGAACTGAACTAACAAATCTTTTCACAGTACTGTGAGAACACAATACCTGGCCATGGTAAGAAGCAAAATTTTCCACTGTGGTGGGAGAAAAAATATAACTGTCCGTGTGACAGATTAGGGTCTTTTGCACAACTTTCTTCTAAAACAAAACAGATTAGAAGATTTGCAGGAACATGACAAAGAAATGAACCTCCATGGAGAATACTTCCCCTCTTTTCAGTTTGGGATTGCAAAGTTCTGCTTTGAAAGAGCTGTTTTGGGGCACAAATTCAAATGTACGTCATTACAGCTTGGGGAAAATGTCCTGATTTACTGAATCAAAGACAGATACCTGATTTTAATTTTTTTGCAATGGGAGCTACTCTGTGGTTTTCTTTGACAATGGTTATAAAACAAGAAGTCATATAAAAGAAGTGCAGCTGAGAGCAACTAGAAGGAATAGAAGGAATTTCCTGCCTTTATTAGATTCACAATACAACTCCTTCAGAGAGGATCTACGGAATGACACAATGCAGAAGAAACTAAACTGACATGCAACTTTTATCAAACAGTGTGCAGTGCTACTTACCCACCCTGCCTTGCAGCAGCATTTGCTTCCTTCCACAGCTGAAACACTTTCTTTTAATATTTAGGTTATAAAATAACCTTATCTATCACAGCTATTCCTTCAACTTTAGTGAAAGGCTAGAAACGAAATGTCATAATTAAAATACTCCTTTCCTCTTGGAAATGATCATTTCAGACTCAGGACTCTGTTCTGTGGCAGTGGCCTGGTGCTTCTTTTGAGACTGTGCTGGGCTGGACCGGGTGCTGCGTGGGGAGGACCTGCCTATCCCACCTCTCAGTGATGGGGCTTCAGGGAGCAGAGGGAATCAGTCAGACAGCTCTGGCACATACTGGCAGCTGAGCAGCCCCTGGAGCTGCCTGCAAGCTTGTGCAGTTTAGAGCAGCTATGAGATATATCCTGAGCTTTGCCAGTGGCCACAATATTTGGTCTTGAATTGGTGGCAAACTCCCAATGAAGAGGAAAACCTGCCATTCCTTCCATCCCAGCGAAGCATGCTGAGAACTGCACCAGCACAACCAAGGATTCAGCACTGAGAATCCTGACCCAGACTCTCCTCCTCAAGACAAAAACATCACTTTGTCTGCTTTGTGTTTTATTCACAGATCCTAGGAAAGCCCTCTGCTGCCTGAGTGCAGGGCAGGGGTGTGCTGCAGCATGGCTGCAGGCTCTCTCTCCTTTCTCCCTGTTCTTGCCTGTGGCAGCCTGTGTGGCAAGGGGATGCTGCCTCTTCCCTGCCGAGAGCAGTCCCATGGCACTCTCCTTTCTGCTGCCATGCTGGGAATTCAGCTGTGGCCACTTACATTTCCACTTGCAGCCAGAGCCCACACTCATGACCCTGGGTGACTGGCTTCCACAGAAAACAGAAGCTCCAAGAGCTTACAAGGGCACATCCTGTGAGTTCAAAGGACTGCACAGTGTGCAGTTTGGCTTGCCTATGGTACACCAGGAGGTTCCCCAGGAAACTTCAGTTTTATGGTAGAGGCTGTTGTTTGATGGGGACAACATTAGCAATATGCTAATGCATAATGCATAGTGCACTTCTCAGTGCAGAGGATTTTAATAGCAAGTAACCACACTCTGAATAAACCTGGCACCTAGTTCTGGGACAAACGACTGACTACCAGATTCTCATTTATACAGCTGTTCTTATCCTTACTGATCCTATTAGGAGAAAAGGAAATTTAAGTAATAACAAAAGCTGAATGAATGTTTTTTCTTGAAGGGAGACATGCACTGCTTGCTCATCACTCCCAGCTTTTTCAGCTAGCTAACAGTGCAAGGAACCAAAAAGCAGTTTACTGTTGAGATGCCAGAGCACTGCAGCATAAGAACTGCACAATACCATCTAAGCTCCCTCACCACGGTGGTACACAGTCCCTGAAAGTGCTCAGGCATGAAATAATAACTTCCACCTCTTCCTTTTGTCGTTGTTTAAACAGTGACCATCACTTGGACTTGACCTCTCCCGTCCGGTAACAGTGTTTATGCGTGTCCTGCACCACACCAGAGATTTCTAGAACAGTGTTTTTCTTCTTCCTTCGGTCTTTAGTCATTTGCATTTGGTAACATCTTGGTCTTGGTCTTTGTTTATTTAAGTCCCATGCTCACTTGGTTATTTATTTTAGACAGAGAGAAAAGATGGCTTCAACTGGGAGACAAATCCCTTTTGGCAAGTATCTCCAGGCTGAGTGCTGTACTGGTCTCACACTTCCACACCAAGCCACATTCAAGCCTGTGGCACTGCTGACAGATGAGAGGTGGTGAAATCACACTGCCCTGGCAGCTGGTTCTGTCCATGGGCCCAGGAGAGGATGCCAGGAAGCAAAAGCTAAAATCCTTTCACTTATCCTGGGCTAAACCATTTGCACTGGAGTCTCAGAGAGCCGTGGCTGCAAATTCTTCAAGCTGTTTTGTTTTTTTGCCAGTATTCCTACCTCTGCCACCAGCACAGGAAGACAGACACCAGGAACCAGAGCTCCCCCACAGGGTCAGTTTGGATGCCCTGGGATGGCCAAGCCCCACACTGGGCTCTATGAGACAGCTCTCCCCTGTACAGGGCTTGGCACAACTTTTAGCAGTGGCATCAAAGCTGAGCCTGAAGGCAAAAGGGTTGTACTTGGAGATGTATGGTCAGGATGGAAAGGAAAACTTGCTTTTATTCTTAAGTCCATGAGAAAAGATGCAGGCTACAAGAAGGGGTGAGAGAAACCTGTACTCCTTTGCTTTGTTGAGAAATGTTTAATTCAAAAATGAGTAGGTATTACCGGAATGTTGTCAATTTAATCAGGTAAAAAAAAAGTCTGCAGCCTCCCTGTGAAGGAAACAGATCCCATCCCAGCAGGGATGGGTTAGAATCTGCTGATTCATCTGCAAAATGGTCCAGTCCCAGAAATCCTTTAAGCTCACATTACATAATGTCCTACCCCAATCAAATCTATGGACAAAGGGGATGAGGACCCAGCAATAGTTACTGGTGTCCCACATGGGTCTCACCTTGCTTGTGGCACAGCTTTTCTCCCAGGGAAATTCCAGGGTGACAGAAACAGCAACATGCAAGGGGATCCTTCAGTCTTTGCCAAGCTCCCACACCCAGCTCATGAAAAAACATCCGGACTCTCTTGGAAGCTGGATCAGTCGCAGACACCATTTTTAATCATAAGGATGTGTACAACCACCTCCTGCTTATCATATGTACCTCCAAAATATGTTTGGTTTTGCTGCTGAGCAGTGATGTGGTGTTTACAGGGGGCATCACTCATCGTAAGGACTCGACTACACTTTGTATTTGACAGACAGTCAGTGAAAGGCCAATGAGACAAAACCAGCGAGGTACACGGCTGTCCTGTGTACTGAAAATGATCAGGCACAAAGACATGTTTTACTCACAGGACTACGATCTTTGCAATGCCATATTACTTGGTTGTTGCTGCTATTATTTGACTTAGTCTTGCAGTCTCCATCTGATGGTTCAAATCAAATATTAGCTTTGCTCTTCTGTTACCACTCTTAGAACTTTTTGCTGTCATTTTCACCAAGTCTGTTTTTTTCTGTGAGTCCCAAAGCCTGAAGTATGGTGATTTTGTTTTTTAATCTTAGTTTTCATTAAAAAAAAAAAAAGAAAAAAAAGAAAAAAATAAATGTCTGATCTCATGGTTATGGAGGAAAGCCTGAGAAGACTTGGAACTCATTATCCACTACAGCTTAAAATTTTATCACTGTTTTGGGTTCAAGACTGAAAAGCTAGAAAGCAGGATGAAGACAATAATTTTAAATATACACTTCATTTTTATGAGAAGCTGGTTTACTCTATTAGTAACTTTTACAGGTAACTTGTGCCAAGGAAAGTGGAGAAAAATCCTTTAATGGATAGCTATAAATTTCTCCTATGATCTCAGTAATCTCTAGCATTTCATACCTTTGCAGTGTACCTTTTTATTCATGTCAAGAGGTGGCCTCAGTCAAAACGTAAAAAGGTTATGAGAGGGAAAAGCCTTGCACAGCTTCCAGCTTAATTTACCAAAAAACCCCACCATGGGCTCTGCAGACAGGCAGAATTAAACTTTCAAGAGTGCATTTTCATCAGAAGGTGCAGAGAGGGGGGGCAAGGGAGCTCCTGAACAGGGCTGTGCCCTGCTGTCAGTCCAAGACCGTGGGTCCAGGGCAGAGGTTCAAGGGGGGTGGTGGGCAGTGGCCTCCTGACCGTGCCAGCCTAGCCAAGGGGTGAAGAACGTGCATGCAGCTGATGGAGGAAGCCAACAGATCCTAATGGCTCAGGATAAACATTAAAAGTCCCAGCTGGAGAGCAAGCAGTGAGGATCGCTATGAGTAGCTTGGCTCCTTTTCTCAGTCCTACAATCAGGTTTCCTGAGGAGATGCTAAGATACTAATTATGCATGGTATTTATTTTTGCAACTAATTTTTTCAGCTGTCCAAAACACAGTGAATTATATTTTCTTCAAAAAATTTTCATAAAAATAAAATCTAAAAATTTTTCAAACTACAAGTCATCAACTGAGGGACAACTATCAGTGCTCAAAGTGGCAGATGTGTGTGCATTTACATTTCCATCTGTCTTCTTGGTAGCTACAGAAAATCACTAGATATGATTTTTCTTTTCTAATCTGAAGTGGATAAGCTTTTCTAATCAAGACCATCTTAATTCTGACAATCACCCTTGTAAATCTGCCTGAATTTGTTCCATCGAGAGAAGCCCACTCTGTTTTTTGGGCAGACTGCTGCTGGAGGACAGGACAGCTGGGCAGCAGAAACCTCTCTGCACAGCCTGGTGTGCAGTGCTGAGATTATTTTTCATGATGGGGAAAAAAAGAAAAACTTTGCTCCTGTGTCTGACCTTGCATCAGTTCCACCACCAGTGGCTTTCTCCATGCATCTCAGACGTCTCCATAAACACCCTTCCATCTTTTTACTGCTTCTCAGGGGGCTGGAGACACAGTACAGGCTCTCGCCAAGGGCTTCTCCAGCAGAAGTCTCAGGAACAATCCCTTTTGCCCCTCATGGAACCCTCAAGAGTTACAAGTTCACAGCCCATCTCGATAATTAACAACTTGGCTCCTCCTTCTATCTTCCAACAGGAGAGCAGGGGTTCTCCTGCTGTAAACCCCAACTTAAATGCAGGGCCTTGTCACAGCTTTTGGGAAGCCCAGAGGTGGTCAGTGGGGAGCCCTGGCAGCTCTCCCTGAGCCCTTTGGCACTGTCTGGGGTGTGGGTGGCCCGGCCTTGGTGGCTGTGACGCACAGACCTCCCGGGCCTCTGATGCCTGCCCTGCTGCGCTTCCCAGACGGGTGATGCCCCCATCACATGCACACTTCCAGACATGTATCGAAAAATCCTGTCCCTTGTGTGTTCTGGTTGCTAGAGGGGAAGTGAAGTTTGACCTTCCAAGGCAGGAAAGGCAGGGCAACATAGGGTGCTGGGCATTCCGAGCACAGACTGCCCGGCAGGCAGCAGCGCACGGCTGTAGGGAGCATCACACCACAGAGTGAAGGAGGGAGAGTGGAGGGGTTCCATCCCGGCTGGTGCCACCGGAGAAGAGCAGGGGGGTGGCAAGCATCAGTGGGATGTGGTTGTGCTCTCAGGCACAGGCAACTTTAGGACTTCTGTTCCAGGCGCTGACCAGTGCCTGCAGAAGAGACCAAACCCTCTTGCCTGCAGGAATCACGGCGAGGAGCTGCTGCTGCTGATACTGGGAGCTCAGGGGGCTTTCTGCACACACTTCCACACTGCCCTTGCAATATGCTATTTACCTTCCCTCTTCCTTGGCTGTGCCCAGATCTTACCTGTGTATCTTAATTCTCATCTGTTTTCGCATAAGATACATTTTAGCCCTGCAGCATTGTGCTGCTATGACAACAGGCTTGCACTTCTGCTGCTTTCACACCCTTGTTTTTCTTGTATTAGGACTCTTCCCCTCATCTTACAGCCTTGCTCTGAAGACATGACTTCATCCTTTATTTTGTTTTCAGCAGAATGCACTCTATGTTCTATTGACTGTTTCCCTAGAAGTGTTTTCAGTGCCTGAGCTACCTCGAGAAAGTGGATCTACATCCATCGCTAGATCCACAACTGACTGCCCAGGCATTCAGAACTAGTCAAAAGTTTCTATAAAAAAGGTACTTTGTGTTACTCAGGATCACAACAGTCCCAGCTTTCAGCTCTGCTGAACATCCACAGCCCACTTCCACTGCCTTGGGAAATGATGGTGTAAGCGTGCTGTGTCTGCACAGCAAAGCCGTTGGGAATGCCACCGACAAGGGAACGTGGTTATTTCTAAACACGGTTGTTTCCTCCATGAATTTCCTCACACGTACAAAGTAAGTGGGGAAATCCGTGAAGACCATAGACAGAGCGTGCCAACACACAAGTTAGCAGGAACAGAGTAATTAAGGAGCAGAGAGAGGGAATAAAACCCCAACAAGCATGAGGTCTGAAAGATTTTGAAGCTAAACTGTTTTGTTCTGCAGTAATCAGAAGTTATGAAGTTCTTCAATAAATGTGTCCTTAAACAGAAATACCCGATTTTAATTTGTTTGTGTGTACAAATACATTTTTAGTCATCTAATTATCTAGATATCCAGTCATCTACTTACCTAGATAAATTAATGGCCAGTTTATATGACAGTAGCAATGTATAAGCACTTCTAAAAATTTGTAGTTAGTAAAGGTTTCTTTACTAACTAGTTAGTAAAGGTTTCTTTACTTTTTTTCTTTCAGAAAAAAAAAAAACATCCTCTACATATTTTTATAGAAGCAAACTGCAAATACAATCCCCTTCAGTAAGGCATGTTACATTTCAATCCCTTTTCATCTTTTTGTCTTGACATCTTAAGTGGAGTTTTTGCCAAAAAAATGTCTGTACTGTGTTATTGTTATAAACACAGTAATCTAAATGGAATAGAGAACACTTTTCTGGTAAAAAAGAAGGAAACCTTTAATTAAAAAAAAAACCAACCCTTTGGTATAATGTAGTTAACTCACTGTAAGCACACAGGAATAAACAGTCTCAAAGGATCAGTGTCTCAAATTCTGGCTAAGTTAGAACATCTTTTCTGAGGTTCAAAAATCTGTCTAGGTCTGTATTTCCAGTGGGTCTGTATGACTTCAACCTAACAAGTCTTGCTGCAAGTGAAAATATCACCATGAAATGGTAAGGGGCTGTTCTAACACTATTTTTAGGTGTTATTCTAGACTTCCTTAGATGATTTCTAGAGATTTTACATAATCATCTGAACCTCTGCATGATGGTCCACACTAAATATCCCAATGATTTTTTTTTTCTAAGCACTTATTGGAAATACAGGGGTAAAAGCACACTTTCTTCAGTTAGGTGTTTTTACCTCCTACCTCTCTCTCTCTTAAAGACTGAAATCTTGAGGAAGAAAGGTCCTGCACACCAACAGCACAGGATGCCAGTTTCCCTATGCTCAGCTACAGAGCAGGTACTGCAGCGAGTAAAATTTCATTATTGTCCTCCCACAGTATTTCAGTCTCAGGATGCAGGTCTTCCATATCTGAGATTCTACCAAGGCTTTTTATTGGAACACCTATTCCACACCACAGATTGAGGACATGTTTAGATTTCTCCCTTTTTTCTGCAAATGACTATGCCAACTGGAAGTACAACACTGGGATGGCAGACCTAGAATGGTTTAAGCACTTATGGGGATCCTTGAGAACTACAGATAGAGATTTACACAAAAATAAGAAATCAGAGAGTACTTGGCATCATCTTCAAATCAAAACTAACCTATAAGGCAGCCACACACCTCTCTGCTAATGAGGAGAGAGCTTGTGTGGAGCGGCCTGTGTGTTCAGCAAGACCTGGGGCTGTCCTGGGAGCAGCCAGTTCTGTGCTGGCAGATGTGTGCTGCCGCGGGAGCCCTTGGGCAGCTCCTGCTCTGGGAGCAGCGCCTGAGCCCTGGGCCTGAGACAGCTCTGAGGCTGAGCCTGCCCTGCCCTCCCAGCCAGCAACAAGGTGTCGGGCAGCAGTGGCAACAGGGACTTCCTCAGCTGATAACGTGCCCACGAGGAATTGCACTAAGCTAACCAGAGTGTTTCAGACATGTCACCACAAATGTTATGGCACTGAATAATTAATTGATCAGGATGTTAGAGTGATTAACTTTTGACAGTACCAGTTATGTTTCAGTTTCAGCCACTCAGAGCCCAAAACTTTGCATCCTTTTACTAATGGACAATAACAGAAGCTGACTTCTTCCTCTGTCTAAATCAGGGGAAATCTTCCATTGCCACATGACTAGGGCAGCTGTAGCTGCTCAAGGCTCATTTTCTTCCCTCTTTGGCAGATGAAGTGGGATATGGCAGGTAAGCAAACCAAGAAGATGTGCTCCATGAGCAGCCAGCATCTGCCTGGGGCAACCATCCTCCTGTGTCTCCCATCCTGCTTGTGGGTGGAGATGCAGCAACAGCCATGCAGGAGGAGCCAGTGTCCAACCTGACACTTATTCTAAAGCAAAACCTTTCCCTTGGGGAGGTCATCCTCCAGAAAGGGAAAGATAAGCATACGCTGCCACATAGGTTTGCTGCCCCAACTGTGCCCACAAGGCTTTACAAGCACAATCCTTTGAGTTGGCTGCCTCTGGACTGGAGCTGGGGCTGTTTTTGCTCCCTTCTCCTTTCATGCAACTGAATATATATAGGAAAACCTTGATGGCCACCTTTTCCTTTCTCCTTCCCTTGGTGGGCCCTCTTAACACAAAATGATGTACTCCTGCATCACCATAGATATAATAATATTGGGAGCTAGGAGCCCTCCCTCCTGTTTTGCTGTTCTTTGACCCACGGGGCCATCCACAAGGTTGGACAGGCAGCTGCCTGAGCCTGCCTCTGCCCACAAATAGAAAAATAATCAGGACAAGGGACATGATCTATTCTACACAAACATATTGGAATTAATTAGATAAGTAAAGAGTTTGAAATAATGCATCAAATATGCCTGACAACGTCTAAACAATCAAATGGCAATGGTGTTCATTATCTCACTAAGAGAAAAATAATAATTTTAGTGAATTCCATCTATTAAAAATGAGGCAGTGTTAAATACTGACAGAACTTTCTAAGTTATACCTCTTTAGCTGACATGATAAATCTTATGCAGAAGTTTGCTTGTGGAAAGATTCTGAGTACCATTTATTTGTGTGTCACTATGCTATTGATAAAACTACAGATCTCTAGAGAAAGCAGTACAGAGAAAAAAATCCATTATCATTATTATCCTATGACTGAGTAAATGTGCACATACTGGATGCAAATGCAATTCACAGTACAAGAAAATGAAGGAATGAAAATCGTTTCTCTGGAGTTTCCTCATTCGCCAGTAACATTCTTGTTACTGTACTTAGTGAGTCGACACTCATTAAATGTTTGCTCATTACTGTTGGGTAATATGTCAAAAGGAAAACATGCAATACTGAGTGGCTCTGTACCACAGTTCTGTATGTGCCTACAGTGGAAAGAAAATATAAAGAAATCCACTGTAACACTTATTTCACTGTTTAGTAAAAAGGAAGGTCTCCCCCGAAGTCTCTTACAATAGGTGTTTGCATCTGTTTTCTCATTTTAGAAGAGACACTCCCTGAAGCAATTAAAAAGAATTAACATTGGCTTTTATATGGGCTGACAGTTTGACATTCGAGGGGGAAAAAAAGCAATGCTCAGTCGTTTGAGTTTCCACAAGGGAACAACAAAAACGTGCAGGATTGAGCTAGCCACACCTCTGGTTATTTCCAAATGTTCCTTTCCTTTTTATTGGGTGAACTTGATCCTCTTAACACTCAGTTTTTACATCTATCCTCCCTGTTTTTCTTTCCAAGATAGTTCAAAGCTACTGGGGTATAAACTAGAGTACCAGCTTCAACAAATGCAGGTTTCCGACATGATATACAGTGTGGTGAAATGTCCTGTCAGACTGTGACTCGCACGCTCCGTGCTGCTCAAGTGGGAAGATGCTGCCCGCTCTAACTTGAACCGGCAGCACAGGCTGCACCATGCCTGCAATCTATAGCTGGGCTGGATTTTCTCTTCATCTATGAAACTGGTGATGGTGGGCTGGGAATGGAGGGGAAAAAAACTACCCGCTAAAAATAATCTGCTGAGTTATGTCACTTGCCTCGATGAGCAGTGACAAGAAGGTTTTGTGCTACCCCTTTTCATGCAGAAGTGCAGTCCAGACACAGCAGCAGCCCCCCAAACCATTCACGGCAGCCTGACAGACTGGTACCTAACTGTTTTTGAAGTTTGAGTTTATCAAAGCCCGAGACGCCTTAACTCGGGAGCACAACTGACACGCGAGTACAGAGACACCGAAAAATTATTTAAGCAAACAGACTGCTCTTCTCGCTCACTGAAAGCAAATAAACGCAAAACAGGGAAAAAAGAAAAACATGGAAAAAAAAAAAAAAAAAGAAAGAAGGGGGAAGAGAGCGGAGCCCGCGGCGCTGGCGGGGAGCGCGGTGCCGGCTCCCCGCGGCGGGCTGGCGTCCCAACTGTTGCAGGGAGGTGACCAGGGAGCTGCGGTGGCAGCGCCCGAGGCGGGCGGGCAGCGCCCGGCGTGCGCGGTGGGTCCGTGCCGGCGGGCAGGTGCGGGGAGCGGGGCGGGAT